>JAINUG010000015.1:854546-1188614 GCA_029706075.1 Aldrovandia affinis
TCGTACCATTTCACACAGAGAAAAAAAACCCTTTAGTGTTTTGAGATGCATTCCATAATTGCATCACATCACCTCCGACCCTAACCAATCTACTGTGAAAAGTGCCTTTCCTCTGGAGTAAATAACTCCTCTGTCCGTCTGACAAGAGGCGGGACCCTGCCGAGCAGCGCATCACCTGACTAGGTGAGTCCGGGTGCGGCCCCATGTAGGTGGCCCTGCTTTCGGGCCCAAGGTTCATCCCTCCCGAGGTGGTGCTGAGGCGCCGGGTCATCTCCAGCTCGATTGCGGCGTCCATCTCTGCGTCCTCCTTGGCCTCCTTGTTGCTCTCCTCCAGGTGCTTCATCAGCACGGCCACCACCACGTTGACCAGCACAAACTGGGCCACCAGCACGAAGGTGACAAAGTAGATGGGCGAGATCAGCGGCAGGTAGCTCAAGCAGTGCTTGTCCTCATTCCTGCACTCCCGCAGGGTGTCCTGGGGAGAACCAAAGCACAGTGAGCGCCTGGGCGAGGAAGCGCCCTCACTCCACACAAGAAGTGAACTCGTTTCTGATCCATCAGTCGGCACCCTGCTGTAGGCCCAAAATCTGTGCGAGCAGTCAGGGCAGCTCTTACTTACCTTCATGATGCCATTCCAGTTGTCCCCCGTGGATACCCTGAACAGGGTCAGGAAGGCCATCCCGAAGTTCTCAAAAGTGGCATGTCTGCTCAGCCCTTCACAAGGGTTGTCATCATTGCATTCTAGAGAAAAAAGCCATAAAACACACAAACTAGGAAATTAGTACACATATTTAACCATACACTATTTTATAGGGATGACACAGAGGGCACATGTGACCCCTTATTTTTTTTAAAGCCAAATAACATCTTAAATAATAACGTATTTTGAATGCAGCATGTTAATGCAAAGTTCGGAAATGAGTCTAGATTGATTTAATTCAAACTACTTTGAAGTATAGCAACCCATCTGCCAGTAAAGAAAAAACACTTCTACGGTCTCGGTCGATACCTCCATTCTTCATTTCTTTGTGCCAGTCAAACAAAAATGTCAAAGAGATCCTCCCGAGACAGATTATTGGAGCAAATCTCTGATCAATGAAATCAAAGCTGAGTCTGCAGCAGTTGACAACTGACAACTTTTCAAAGACCAATTTGCACGATTTGCAAATGTTGTATCTTCTGATATGCCAGTGGCAGAAAGTATTACAAACTACAGTATTTTGACAAAATGATACTGCAGGATACATCTCCCAAATCTAAAACGAATGTATTCATTGTATCTGACTATACCAGTCACTTCAACATCAGCCTAACAAAGCTTTTCCTCTTTAAGACAGTTGAGAGCATACAGTACCTATGGTCTACAATGGCTGATGCTAGAGTATAATATCTGGCAGTCCTGCATATTGAGAAAGGACTGGTAGACGACATGACAAGTGTCATTGAAAAATGTGCACAGGACATTCCCTTATTAATTGACCAGTTATATAAACATATATTATTGTCTGTATAAACTGAAACGGGTTTATATTATTTGGAACTATGCCGATTATGGCCTGTTGTTTCATCTTGTTTAACTTTGACATTGTGTTTGACTTGGCTCAGGCATGGTATGCTAAAAAATCATCAACTAGGTCCTTGAGAAAATAGAATGAGAATTTTTGCATTAATTTTCCAGACAGTGGTGGAATGTAGCATACTATTGTTTTAGGGTTGTATTAGAAACAGTAGGGTTGTATATAGTAAGGGTGTCAGAAGAAGAATGGATCAAATAACCTTTCAAGAAAATGTATCTCACGTTCTATCATTTTTCAGGGGGTAGCTGCATGTACAAATAGGTCTGACCTAAAATGTGAATGATACTTTTGCATCAGGTCACTTATTAATGACTAGACAGAGTCATGTGATCATTGCAAGAATGAATTGCTCATATAGCTAATGACAAGCATACTGCACAATACTGTAAAATACACAACAATTTTATTGAAATTATATTATTTATTCATTGTTTCTCCCCATTGTGCAGTAAAATCTTTCAATTCAATGTGAATTGATGGATTAACTTTTGTTTCAGAGTTGATAGGGTCTTGAAAGTTATTTCAACCCTCAAGCCCTACCCCCTAACTTTCCTGTTATGTAACAGATAAGGAAAGCCTTTCGAAAGATAGATAACAAGCACAAACATTTCAGTTTTAGCCCAGAGGCCTCCCAACGAATGAGTCGCTATCACTGAAGTAAGCAATGGTACAGTTTCCTATGCCTATTGTTGCAGATTTGGATTGTCCCAGGAGGTGAGAATATCTAATATTATCATAATCATAATATCTACTGTATATCTATCTACTGAGCTTTACTTTCATCTAAAGATACCTCACCTGATATTTGCAACTACAAGTTATCTCTATGTCCAGATAAAGGACATGCAGTCAAACTGTTTTTAGAATTGGGGGGGGGGGTAGTCTAAATCAAACTAGGCCGTCTTCTAAAATGAACAGCATATTTCTACTGTAATGCAAACCTTTAACAGCATGGGTTCTTGCAATGTCTTGGGAAACAGCTCAAGTGAGAACCTATAAATAACAATTCTGAAAGTTTAAAATGTTCAGGAATGAAGCACTGACCAAGTTTCCCAAAAAGCTCCACCCCCAGAGCGGCATAGATGAAGAAGAGAAGCATGAAGAGTAGGCCCAGATTCCCCACCTGGTGAGAGAAGGGATACACACACACAGCAGGTTACACACACACACATATACACACACACACACACAACACAACACACACACACACACACTCACACACACACACACACACACACAAACACACACACACACACACACCAAAAAACAACAGGTTACACACACACTCATACACAAACACACACACAAACACACACACACACACTGAAGAAAACAGCAGGTTAAACACACACTGAAAAACAAGGCAAGTTATACATACATACACATACTCATACACACACACACACACACACACACACAGCTAGCACACATATTTGGGACACACACACAAAAACACATCAGAAATAGGCAGTGATTCAATGAGCCTGCAGGTTTTTGAGCTGCATATCACTTGTCTGAGCCCCCCACACATGAGACTGTTCTATTACCTGTGGCAAGGCTTGCACCACTGTGTCCAGCAGAGCTCTCATACCCGTGGCCATCTTCAAAAGCTTCAGCACTGAGGACAAAAAAACAACTCAGACCCCACAGGAAATCAAATGCTAGCCATCCAGTTGTCTGAAAAGCTTTCTTCACAGCCATGCTCACTCAGAGTATGGTAGAACAGATGACTGTATCACTAATGCATATATTCCTAATTTCATATGCACTGCAAGGCAACAGACCCCTTTATGGGGTCTGAAGCTATGTTTCCACACGGGTTGAGTTTATATGATAACAGGGCTGGATTAACTAGAGCTGGATTTACCTATTGTAATAAACTTCAATTTCAATACGAGGATTAGTCAGGGCTCCACACAGAGAGTACACAATTTCTATATCACCGAAACAACAAAAGTAAGGGTGAGTTTTCTAATCTCAAGCACCCTTTGTATCCCAATTACCGAACAACCCAGGGGGCTCTGCTCACCTCAGGCTGATCTATGAACTCGCAGCTTTCAAAGCTCAGCAATTGCAACACGTGCATTTCTTAATGAGTCAAGGCAACAATCTGTAATGGCTTTGAGAGCACCACACGTTCGCTGAATGGTTATCTTTACCTCTGGCTATCCTCAGCACTCTCATGATGCGGATGATGGTGGGGTTTATGGGGAGAGAGGCGTTGATCTCGATCTCCTCCAGAGTGATCCCCATGATGGAGAGCAGAACAATGGCCAGATCCAGCTGGTTCCATCTGGGGAAGAACAGGAGGGTTCATATGTAAACAAACTATCGATCCCACATCCCAGGCATGCACACACACACACACATATATGCTCAGGCACACTTTTAAACAGGGAAAATGATACATTTAGTAGCTGACTAAAGTGGTGAGAGGCGCTGTGATCACTGCAGGCATAAATGAACTCAATTGGGGATTTACATTACGTGCACACATAATGAGGACTACGTAAAAAGACACCCCACTCTTTCATCTGCACTCAGCCATAAAGAAGCCTGTTCCCACATCCATTCTGAAGGACACATTTGGACATGAGAGCTGGGGAATACAGAGGATTCCTCCACCCAGTCAATCTGAATGGTGTCTCTGAGACAGTGCCCTAAAAAAGATTCCCTGAAGGGCATCAGAAAGCTAACTTGGCTCGCTTTACGCACTGAGGCTGACAAAGAGATCTCAGCCCCCTGGAGTGTTTGGCTTTCTTCCGGAGCAGTCCAAAAGGTTTGTCAGTTCACTTGAATGCAGCTGAATGAGTGTTTAGACGACACTTTCTAATAGCACTGCAGCATGCAATTGACACTGGTCGGTCGAGCAAACAAACAGCCTCCAATGCTTACAGCAATGTGACCACCAGAGAGGGAAAAGTGAACAAAGATGTTTCAGTCAGTCCTACAGGCTGACCTTAACCCCACTCCCACCAATAGGCTGCCAAGGCTGTGTGCTTAAAGCTGAAATATATAAAACCGTGGAGTCACTTTCAACCAGACTTATGTTCCTCCCCAACATGAACTCTACCTCTCTTTGAAGAATCTCCGAAAGCCGAAAGCGATGAGCTTGAGCAGAGACTCAAACACAAATACAATTGTGAAGAAGTAGTTGCAGTATTTCAGAGCCTCCTCAAGGTACTGTGGAATACAAAAATACCATTTCACTTAACGGTTCAGCCACTTGGCACAACTTGAACAGCATAATGCTTTGCAAGACCCTATTCAGTAGTTATTGAGAGTTCTCAAATTTATTTATATTGAAATACCTACCACAGATGGAAGGGTTTTAATCTTAAATAAGTTAATTAATTCAAAGTGTCATAATCATTTCTCTACAGCTATTTCATGTCTCATGAACGGTGTATACAATTGCACTGTACTGTATCTACAATGATGCCCCTTTACTTAAAGGTTGGTGTGGTTGTACTGTTTAAAATGAATTAAATTTGAATTGGTTAGACTGGGAGTGTTCAGTTGTTAATTGCATCAGGTGAATGGAATTTTTGGAGATGTGAATCATCAGGTGAATCATCAATGGAGACGTGACCCCATATCACTCACTGTAACAGCTACGGTAGTGAGATAGCTTTAGTTTATATTGCCAGTTCTTTAAGAATTTGCGCTGATAGTGAGTTGAAGGTAAAGTGTAGTGGCACAGGGCCCCATTGTAGGTTAGGCCTGACTTACAGGTTCTTGCATGAATCAGTTACCTTAGGTTGATTGTAATGCTCCATGGACATGGTGATCACGTTGATTCCGATTATCCCGGTAATGAAGAGGTCCAGGTAATGGTTGGTGCACAGTGTGTGGATGTAGAGGCGGGCGGGGGAATAGTCCGCATAGTAGGGTCGCTGCTGGGCTTCTGAACAACACAATCATGTGACACACAGTTATAA
Organism: Aldrovandia affinis; assembly: GCA_029706075.1. NCBI lineage: Eukaryota > Metazoa > Chordata > Actinopteri > Notacanthiformes > Halosauridae > Aldrovandia > Aldrovandia affinis. Next base: position 860,065 of record JAINUG010000015.1, read on the forward strand.
GCACACCTAAAGATGCTTTCATACTATGCCTCCACTGGCATTAGCGAGCAAGTCTTGCATATATATAAACATTTAGCAGACGCTTTTATTCAAAGCGACTTACAATAGTGAATGCATACATTTTTAAATATATGTTGTCCCAATGGGAATCTAACGCACAACCTACATAAGCATTGTCAGTGCCAAGCTTTACCTACTGAGCCACACAGAACCACATGCATTACACATTGCATGTGTTGCTATAAAACAGTAAAGCAGGATCGGTGTAGGACTTGTTTAAGGTAATGATGGAATGTAAATCCCGGAGCTACTTCCTTGTAGCCATGTAGGGGCAAGAATGAGGGCTATATTCAAGGCATGCAGAGCTGTGATGATTCCCTCCCTCTCACTTCCTGATTTCTAGAAACATTCCATCAGAAGGAATATAGAAACTGAATCAGTATGGTTATCTGGCTGCATTAAAGTTGACTAATTGGCACTTGTAGGTCTGCTGAGATTATGCTGGATTTGGTTTGTCTCTGTCATTTAATGAGGAAACTTAGTGGACTTGTAAGTCGCTCTGGATAAAAGCGTCTGTTAAATGACATAACTGTAATCTAAAAGAAACTGCAGTACTAAGTAAGCACTAGTTGACAGCGAGGCACACTGACCATCAAATGAGAACCACAGATCATTTGTCAATTACCAAAGCCACACATAACCACATTTATTGTATACTGTATGAACAGTAGCCAGATCAGATTGTTTGTTATTTCCAGCCTATACAATCAAAGAGCATATGCTTAAAAAGGCATTCTTAATATTCTTCTATTCATGCAGTCGCTTCATGCTTCTACTGAGATAAGACATGCAATAACTCCATATCATGCCCTTGTAAACATGGCCATACTTGGCTGAATCAAACACTATGCTTCATATTAATTTCATATGGGTAGATTATGGAAGTTACAGATTAATTTAAACCATTGGTTACATCATGAAAACATATTCAGTATAGGAGAATATATTTGAAAATTGTGATATAAGAGATAGCATACTGATCAATAAAAAAACCACACTGTATTTTATACAATGATTAAAAATGACAAGAGTGTAAGTCAATTGAAATCTGAAAAAAAGAAACAATATATAAAAGGGACACACCCAAAAATCATATTTACTGTAGAGCCACCTTTCTGAGTCTGCCATTTTAAAACATGTTTACTGGTAATGACTTACCACACGAGGAGAGAGACACATTCTCGTCCACGCATGTAACTGATGCATACGCAAATGCCCAAAGCGTATCATTTAAACAGATTTTGCTAGCTCTAGAATGAATGGGGTCAAAACTGGGCAAGTAAATACTCAAATAATCTATTTAAATCTAGATAGCAATTCTATGTAAACAGTAACTCAGCCTATACTGCATAGGTCCAGGCACACTGTATCTATAACTATGTTAGACTAAACCATAATAATACATGAAAACAAATATGGATGTAACAAAAAACAAATATGGATTTAGCAAAAAAGGTCTCCTTTGGCTTGATTTTAAATATAACTGTATATCATAGTGCAGAGCCTCTTTTGGGGTAATTACATACACAAATCATATTTAGAAATACCATATCAAAATAAAGAAACAGTGGCCGTTGCTACTGTATGCTCTCAAAAAGATTGAGCTCTGCAGTGAATAACACACACAGCAGCAAGCAAGCCATATTTTCCTGCCATCACTGATCAGATTGACGTTGGATTTTGAAAACGCAGTTCTGAAATAAAAACTAATTGAGTAAACTGTCAGTCACTCTATCTGCAGGAACTGGGGTCTTGCTTCTCCACAGAGGCAAAGCTGTCCTCCTGACAGTGACAAACCACTCGTACTCTCTTTACCCCCTTTGAAGTTTCGACAAGGACACAAGCCTCACAAGTGCCCCAAAACAGTCCTTGGCCGTTCCTGAGGGCTTAAGTGAAAAGTTGGGAGCTTTGTCTTTCAGATCAGAAATAAGATGCAGTCGAGAACACACTGACCTGCTTTAACAGTTCAACAATAATAATGCTAACGCTGCATCACAGATATGATTAAGTCACTGCCCGAATGATCACAAAATGGATTACTCTAAATCCTGTCCATAGATATAACTGTCAAGTTACATGTTCCGCACCATCAGCCAGGAGAGTTGCCACTTGAAGGTTTAAGTGTCTTTGTGTGGTAAAAATAGCATTCACCCTCATATTATTTCACTCCAGGAGGTCTGAACATAAAACATAAAACTACCACAGAATTATTTACCTTCGTGTCCTGTACATGGATGGTTTACATGTGATGGATGAGTACAGTATGTATAAATATTTCACACAAGGGCACTATGTGTGCATGTGTGTAGGACAGCTTGATCCACATTGTTTCTAATATAAATATAATATAATATAAAGACAGCAACATTTTTTCGTTGGTTTAATCTAGGTGCTGGGTGTACCCGTCATGGTGACCCCATGTGCCATTCAGACAGGGAGTGTTGGGAGGTCCGCAGACCCCCTCTGCTCACTGCTGTCCTGAGCCATTGCCTGGCAAGCCGGCTGACTTGTCATGCCCTCATGCAGCGCTTGGAGGAGGCATGCAGGGGCATGCTGTGGATTAACACAACCAAAGGCATTTGTCATTTGGCTGCTTTCTCTCTGCATGGTTGCATGGTTGCATGGAATCTTTCTCTTTTCTTGCTTTCTCTATTTCTCTCTTAGGCAGACTCTGGAAGCAGGCAGGACTCAGAAAGACAGACTACCGACCGGACCCGTTTATCTCCTTACTCCTGCGCCTTTTCTCCATCCGCCTCATCCGCTTCTCCTCCCGGATCCGCGCCTCCTCTTCCTCCTGGTGCTGCCGGCACTTGTGGAAGTTCTCCACCACCACGCCCACAAACATGTTGAGCACGAAGAAGCTGACGATCAGCAGGAAGGAAATGAAATAGAGCAGCATCCAGGGGTTGTGGTTCCGCTGTGGCTGTGGGGAGAGAGAGAGAGAGAGAGAGAGCAAGAGAGAGAGAGAGCAAGAGAAAGAGAGAGAGAGAGAGAGAACGAGAGAGAGCCAAGCCCAGAAAGAGGAGAGCTGGATGTGAGAGGACAGTGTGTCCAGAGAGAAGGTGAGACCCAGCTGCTTCTCCCAGCTCCCCAAATCTCTTTAAGGCAATGCCCTGAACATACATCTATAACATAAGACAGGTTTTCCAGCGCTTGCGTAATGCTCTGGTAAAGAGCTGTTATTTTAATCAAGGAAACCTTCCCCCACTAGCACAAAAATGAATGTTTACTACTAGCCTCTAGAGGCCCTCTGTCCCAGTTCTCTACTTCTGCACTTTACCTGCATGATGAATGCACTGCTGGAGAGGTAAATAAGAGAGAGCACTTTGGAAGTGTTTTGTCTTGAAATGTAGGTTAACCTCCAGTGGGAGGCTTTTGGGGATTGCCTTTATACATTTTTTATATCAAATTAAATTGGATGTCTATCTGTCAGCAAAAAATGAAATGTGTGCTGTCTTATAAAACATGGAATAATCAGTGAAACTGGGCCAACTAATTAACCCCCTGGGGACTGCAAGCTGTTGGAAGGGGCTATTTAATGGATTGATCTCAACAGGGAACCTAGGAGGAGGTCCATGGGTGTGACCAACTCTTCATTTGAAGTTGCTGGAAAATATCAGTACAACTGGGTAAAACAGTGAGAAAGCACACGACACAGACGTTCAGTGCAGGGGTTCACCGTACAGAATGAGTGTCATTTACGTGAGACCATTCTGCTCCCTCTGCCATGCTGAGGGACATACCTGCTGGTCTACAGCAACAGCATCCAGACCATCGTACATGATATTGACCCAGCCGTCCTTGGAAGACAGAACAAACAGCGACATGAGGGCCTGGGAAAACAAGGACACACACAGAAAATGTCAGTCCGCAACCCCCTACTGCCGTATGGGTTCTCTGAAAGCAACCGAAACGTGAATTCATTTACACCACATGAAAGCGAAGCTAGTTCAACTAAGAGCCAATCTCACCTGTCCGAGATTGTCAAAGTTGTACTTCCTTCTTATCCAGCGGTAGTTGGCTTGCAAGCAGTCGGACTTGTTGGTGACGTTCCTCGTGTCGAATCCTTCGCAGTGGTAGAACTTTCCTTTGAAAAGCTGCAATTCAGAGAGCAGTAGAGGCTCGTGTGATGGGCGCTCTCTGGAGCGGGATGCATTCATTTCACAGAGTCCCCTGCGGCGTGCGTACCCAAAGACGGCGTGCTGGCCTCGACTTTTAGGAATAAATCAGCATCCCACGGACACCAAACCCACCCTGTGGCTCCGCATTCCTCTTTTAAATCACCGCTGCAGACATAATCGTTCCCAGAATGACTCCCCCGGCCGGGCAGTCCATATGGTTAAAGAACCTCATCTCGCTATATGGCCTAATCCTCTTTCCCGTCAGTTGAAGTGGTAATGATGGATGGGAAGAGAGAAAACCCAGGCCCAGATCTGCCATGAAGCCTCCCGATCTGAAGCGCTCGCACTGCGGCACAGTTCCCCAGGGGGTCTAGGAGCCCGTCGCGGTCCTTTAATTCAAAAATGTCCACTCCAGGGAGCTCGGCTGTGACTTGGAAATGGGTGCGAGGTGCAGGGAATCTCTGATTCAAGTTTACAGCGCCTGGGTCTCCTGTGCTCACGTGGGGGGGAGAATAATTTCTGACACCATGATATCAAACAAGGTTTAGGGAACAAAACATCCTGAGGGGACGTTGATGTAGCCGACCTCAATTAGTTGCTCATGAATGATCCATTAAATCTGTAAACTCTTAAGCACACAGATTTCCTGAACATCAGACTGGAGCCTGCTCTTTTATCCTCTGCCGCCCAGAGTGCCAAGAACACTGTGACAGTTAAACTGCGCTGTTGTCTGAGGCATAGGCAAAACCCAAGAGATCAGCCTGATTGGATCAATTCCAGCTCGCCCCATTTTCACCCCTTTATGGTGTTTTTAATGCTACCGTTTTTTATTTTTACTGCCCGTTTGCTTAGACTGAAGACAGTTGGACACTTGCCTTCTTCGGCCAATGCCCACATTTTCTATTGCAGTCTTTTTACGACAATTTCTGTTCCATCAATGTTACCAGCCGTCTCTCTGCACCAATGAGCCCTGCCTGCCTGGTGGTGAACATACTGCAGTGTTGAGCATTTGGCTGTCACTGCAGCACTCTGACAGATACAGCAGCAGGCCCTGCAGCAGGGGCCACTGTGAGACTTTACCTGCACCCCCAGGATGCCGAAGACGATGAAAAATGCGCAGCAGATCAGCACGATGTTGCCTATGGGGCGGAGGGATGTGATCAACGTCTCCACCACCAGTTTCAGGCCCGGGGCACGACTGATCACCCTGAGAACACAGACAAAGGTTAAGCCGTCAGGCCTCCCGGGTGGTCTAGCGGTTACAACGTCCGACGCTGGCCACTGCAACTGGGGTTCGATTCCACCGGCTGAGCCAGAGTCCGCTCTGTTGCCACCCCCTAGTGGCCACTAGTGCCACTAGGGGTGGCAATTGGCCGCCCCAAGGAGGGGGAGGGAAACCGAGTCTATGAGTCCGCTGCATATAGGAGTAACTCTGGAGTACTGGAGTTATGGTCGACAGGCTTAGCAAGTGCCGTCTCGGAGGAGACGATACTTTGCCTCTGTCACTGCCAGTCACAGGGCTACGGCAGCGAACTCGCAATACGAGAGGGGGATTGACATGAAAAATAGAGGGCTACCAAATTGGGTGCAAAAGTGGGATAAAATCAGAAACAAATTATTTCAAAATAAAAAAGGTTAAGCCGTCTCACTGAGCAGAGTCGGTAGACGTTTATTTCCTCATCTCTGCACGAGTCCGCATCTCTACAGGGATTACCCTGCACCGCGGTCAAACGTGCACCTTTTGCATCCTTGCATGCATATGCATAGTTATGTGCAACAGCAATTAGGACAGCAACTCAAACTGTGACTGGACTCAAAGTGTTAAGGAAAATAAGAAGCTTGAATAGGAGGATCCTATGTGGTATGCACAGCTACAGTGTTAGCTCTCAGTGCAGTGATCTGGGATCACAGTTTGTACTACAGTTAGGGTGGCACTCACTGAATTGTCTCACGCTCTGGGAAACTATGACTGACCTCAGGGGCCGCAGGGTCCTCAGAAGACGCAGCACCCTCAGGATTCCCAGTATCCTGTTCCCACCAGCAGACGCCACAGACACGATGATGTCCACAATGGATACAAGGACCAGCATCCCATCCAGGATGTTCCAACTGCTTTTCAGGTAGCTGTTGGTCCCGTAATAGAAGCCCAGAGCCACCACCTGTAACAATACAGTGTATAACTGAGAGAGCCACCACCTGTAACAGTGCACTTTTTAATTGAGTGCACACTCAAAATGTAGTCCTCTGACTGGCTGATCCTTTAGATCACCAAGTCAAGCTCTCATTCACTTGATTTACATATTTAACTGTATTAAACATTGCCATTGCACAAAGAAATATGACACTGGGTACAAAAAGTGGACATAAGATGATGTACCAAATTCAATAAAGGATTTATTTTATTTCCAAGTCAAACCACACCACACAGAACCACACAGTATTAAAACAGGTAATTTTTTTCTACACCTACAGAGAAAGTGCAGATTAAATTAATTTCAGCACTAGATAAATATCATTTTGAAACCAACATAATTAACAGATGGATGTGAAACATATTCTTAATATTAAAATGGAGAAACTCCTGTGTGGCTGGTACCTATGAACTAAGCTTCCAGTTCTCCTCATTCATTTGTAATGTAACCACAGAATATTATCAATTTTTTTATAACAAAATATCGGATATTTCTAAATATACTGTGGGTAGATGTATACTTACACCACTTATACCTCATTCTAAAACTGACTACATGATAACAAAAATGTTGTGTTCAGAAAGCATACAAATATCTGTTATACACCCCTATTGTCTGACCCTGAGACAATATGAAGGTGTAATCCTTTCAAACATAATCTATAAACCTGTATATAATCGCAAGAAAAGAGTCTTTTTATCGTCAGTCATATTCATTCCAGCCATTAGCCGATTATTACCCTTTACCTAAACGACACCCCATAAAAGCAGGTTGTTACCTTCACAGTCATTTCAGCAACAAAGATCACAGTGAAAATGTAGTTGGAGACACTGAGAAACACACGCTCCTGAAACAACAGAAAAAAGAACAACTTCTACATGTAACAATTTGCATCAAACATTTTGGCTAACATTTTAAAACAGCCACCAGTTGCGGGTGGCAACCCTTGGCATCACTGAAAAAGTGACTGTAACACACAGATAAAGTGCACTACACTGCAATACTATGAGGTGAAATTGCTGAGAAGCAGCACCAGACAGATGCTTTCTAACCCATTAAGCCATTACATTGAGTAATGAGGGACATTCAGCGGTCTCTGCTCAGGATGGTCACACTCGCGCCGTTGGGCTTACCGTGCTGTGAGGCATTATGTCCGGCCTCTCCAGTGCTATAGTGATGCAGTTGAGGAAGATAAACACCAGGACCACATGGTCAAACATCTTGTGCGCAATGATTTTCTGACACGTCACACGAAACCTGCCAGGGAGGCAGGGAGGGAGGGACAGAGATAGAGAGAGAGAGAGAGAGAGAGAGAGAGCGAGAGAGAGAGAGAGGGAGAGAGAAAGCGGCAGAGATCAGTGATCGTTGTGGAGGTGCAACTGATGAACTCGGATCATACACATGATGGGCGTCCTAAAACCATGTTGACACATGTCAGGTACTCACTTATTCTGTGGTGAGAACAGATAAAGGGACCATTCCTTGTGGTCTTTGCACCACTGAGGCTCATAGGGCTCCAGCATCTTCTTGATTCGGAAACAGTAGCTCTGCAAGTAGGCACGGTACAGCAAATAGTCAGAGCAGGCCCTCACTTCAAAGTGAAGACAGACTGTCGTGCCAGAAATAAGGATTTCAATCATGGACAGTATTCCCCACAAAGCCAAAATTATGCAGAGCCATTAGCTCCCTGATCATTCCTCCTGCTAATTAAAATTAAAAGCCCAAAATGTACTGCCAGCTTAACTGGCAGGCTGCCATCATTACAGTCATGCTTTTTCCCGGTTTTGTAATCAATTGTGCATGCAGCTCACACCTGGCTATATTCCCCCAGAGCAAGCTCCACCAAGCTCTGTATCTGCATCTGTCTAATCCCGCACACACTTAAAGGCCAAACAATGACTCCAGTCCCAAGCACCTCAACTGAAAAATACAGCCCATTGTTTCTGACGGGCCTTCTGCCTAATTTACCGCTCCTAAATTTGAGTACGGATGCTGCGTTTCCTGAGAGGTAACGTCGCCTCACTGGAGAGGTCACTTTCCACCCACTAAGAAAACACTTACTGCACTGTGAAGCACCATGCTGAATCAATTATGCCACAACAATTAGCCTCATCGCAGGTGTGTTTACAGGAGAAATGACAGAAAAACGAAGGTTTTTGGAAGAAGTAAAAAAAACGTTATTATTTTGCCTGATCACGGATACATACAGGGGTTCTGGGATGTCATCTGTAAAGTGATTTTCTGGCACTAAAGCAATGGCATGAGGCATCAATAAATAACTCTTACAATCCTCCCCCCCCCCCCACTAGCCACTCACCTCTTCTATGTCCTCCTCTAAGTCAGTGTCGTCTTTGTGCAGGTAGTCCGGGGGCAGGTGCAGGGTCTTTCCGTTGCAGTCGTGGTGCTCACCCGGAGGGTGCAGCATGGGCACCTGCAGCAGCTCTGGGAGGTCCAGGGACTCGAGCCGGTTCTGCAGGGAGGTGCCGCTCACGCTGCCCGTCTTGCTGGACTTCCCCCCGTCGGAGTCCTCATCCTCTGTGCTGCCCCGGCCCTCGCCGGACAGCAGGGACTCCCGCTCCCCGGACTGGGTCTTCCTCTTCAGGCTGGAGGCCCGGCCCAGGCTGTTCCAGCTGGAGCGGCGGCTGCCCCAGTTGCTGCCCGAGCCCCAGGGCGGGCAGGGGGAGCTCCGCAGGCTGGACTGAGCGGACGAGAGGGACGCGCCACGTCAATACACCCATTCAAACGTGTCGCTCTGAAAAATGCTCACGGACATTTTACTCTAAAGATGGAAGGCCGTCCATTATTATGGGAATGATTTACGATGTCAAAGGGGAGGGGGAAAACCCCCCAGGGTCAATAGAAAGGAAATGTGCTCCACTCCATCACTGATCTGGATCACTGAATGAAGAGCTGTGAGCTCCACTCACCAGGGACTTCTGGTCACAGGTGTTTGGGTCGATGGAGGCGCTGCTGCCTCGGCGGGAGTCGCTGAAGCTGTGCACCGAGTCCATGTATGGGGAGGTTTTGGGCGTGGGCATGGGTGTGGCAGCCGTGCGCATGATGATAGGAGGGGGAACGCTGGCCCGTGGATCCAAGTGTCCATTGGGGGTGATCATCAGTGAGTGCATCTTCACTTCTGTGGAGCGTGGCAGGAAAAAAGAAGCAGGTTTAAGCTCAGCTACGCCACTCTGATGATACCCACACCAGTTAAACAGCACTCCATGTCGTAGGAGTCCTTAAACCGCTCTCCCCGAGGACTGTAACTTCTGCAGGGAGTGAGCGTGTGTGAAGCAGGAATTCATAAGCAGATGTTGCAATAGGTCAAGTGATCAGTGTCATTTATGACAAACAATAAACGAGTGAGGCAATAGTGAGAGTAAGGGCTCCTTTCAGCAATTTAGTGCTGCATGAAATCTGTCAGAGATGAGTGTTCATTTGGGCGCTGAGGGGCCATTAATGTCTCTTTTACGGGTAATAATCACAAAGCAATCAACACAGGTGGCACCGTGCTCTCCTCTACGCTGCACGAGCGCATACTGGATTCTGATGCTTGGAAAACCATGTACATTCACACCACATTAACAAGTACTTCGCATGCAGATGATGAAGGCTGTTCAGCAGTAAATAGCTTTCCAGCTCAGAGTCTACTCCGATGTGGAAATGACATGCTAATGCAGCAGTTGTGGGCCCCCGATGACTCTGTAATCACCTGAGGCTTGCAGCTCCCTCATTTTCTCCTCCTCTTCGAAATTTGTCGACATTTTCTCCTCTTCTGAGTCTGACCTATTTGCATCTCCCTGCAAAGCACAACCGGTTATTTTGAAAAGCTGAGCGACAAGAGGGAGGCATGGCAAGAGATAGGCTGGTGGCATTTCAATAACTGCAAAGGAATATGAATTAGTTATTATCCACTCAATTTGGGGAGAAAATAAAACAGTTGAAATGCTCAGGCTCTGAAGATCAAACCAGGGCCTCAGATCTATTCCACTACTATGACATTGACTAAAAACAAGTCTGTGTCCGACGGTGTGTCCGTGTGCAAATGGTCCCACACAATACCCTGTAGGGCACCCACCCTGTGACCAGCGCACTCAGTTTACTGAGCTATGCAGGCCAAGCTCTGTTCCAGGTTCAAACACACTGGAGTGATACAGCTGCGCTCCAACAAAGCACAGGATTAAAAGCATGACATGGCATTGGCATCACAGTGACAGTGTGTGTGTGTGTATGACAGCAGGTTGTGGGCCTTCGGTGGCCATAAGACACAGCACACAGGCTAATCACGCTCTCTCCTCCTCCCTCTCATTCCGATAGGACAGAATAGTTGCTGACTACAGGGGAGCCACCGCCAGAGTTTTCAGCTGCCAGCAGGTGAATGGGTTTTTTTCACCTGGGAATTGTGAAGATTGCCTTACCTCTGCTTGGAAACCCTCCACCAGAATAGCAACCAGCAAATTGAAGAGGACGTAATTTCCAAAGGTCATCAATGCCACAAAGTAGAGCGCAGCCAATGGGGAGGTGGAGGCCATGCCGTTATAGAGCACCACATTCCAGTCCTCCTGAGTCAGGATCTGCAAAGTCAACAGGCACACTCATGGCATGAAAAGAACCGACGGGAAGTCCAGCCATCTAGAGAACACTGTGTCAGTGCAATTGCTGGATTGTGCACTTTGTCTACAGTGCTAACTGACACCCCCCACCTACCCCCACCTGATCATTTTGAATTGTTTTACAATGCCCTCATGTTACAAATATTGGACAGCCCTATGCTCCAAAGATGAAGATCCAATAAATAATGCAGTGGCACTTATTGACTGTAAAGAAAATAAAAGCAAAGATCTCTGAACTCTCACAGCTCCCAATGCCTCAGGAATGTGATGCGCACATTACTACCTGGAGTCGTATAAACTAAACAATACTTTATTATGTTTACTGCAGATGAGGAAAATGTTAACACTTTCCCCATGCCGTACGGCAGCGCAGCGGGACGCACTAACAGGATACCTGACTAAACTTGGAAAGATTCAACAGGGGAATCAGCAATGCAGTCAACATCCTTCATCGAAAAAATGGATGTTGGAAAAAGGGAACACGTAGGATCAGAGAAACCCTTCTTATTATTAAACTGCCAATGTTCCCACAAATTTAACATGGCAGATGCCTTACCTTTGAGGATATTGACCGATAAATCACAAATTAGAATCGTGATAAATCCTAGCCTACATGACCCGCATCATTTTATCATGATCCCCAGAGTAAACAGAAATAATTTAAGCACACAAAAAACTATCATACGGATGACCTCATCATGTTAGTAACATTGAATGACAGGATGCGATGACCTGCGATGGGTTTTTCTGGGCATGATATTTGCCAATACGGGCAGACGAGTAAACGTGGATCAGCAGGATCCAAGCAGGCTACTTACCTGCAGCTGCCATCTGTCTGAAACCACCAGCTCTTCTACATCACAGCCCATCCCTACTGTTGCTATGGAGACTGCCAGCAAGAGCTATCAAGCATTTTCACATACGTAGCTGGTGTGATGACAGCGATCACCACCATCTGCTCCCTTGGGACATTGGAGGTGATCATCTTTGCTGTGTCCCACACATCTAGATACTGTAGCTGCCAGCTCCAGGGCCACCTCTCAACCCCACACCCATGCCAGGACGGGCCCTATTAAACGCACTGCTCTCACCTGAAATACTGTGACGATCGCCCACAGCAAGGAATCAAAGTTCTTCCTGTCTGGGATGGTGTCTCCATTTTCCAACCTCAGGCTGAACTTGCATCCAAACAGGTGCATTCCCAAAATACTAGGAGCAACACACACAAAAAAAACATTTTACTCTACTATATGTAGGGAACCAATATCACACATGCTATTGTGTAGGAAAACGTTCCTTACTTAATAAGGAAAGCATGTCCTCCAACATATTTCCCTCCAACATACTGCTCTCCTGCATATTACTCATGTAGAAAATTAAAGTGTTAAAAAAAGATAATGCAGGTGCTGTAAGCTGGTGCAGGAGAAAAAAACAACATGAAAAAAAGAGAAATAGAGTTTGCACAGCACAATACTGCTCCCTAAACAAAAGGTTTATTGATGCAGTGCCGGTCGAAATGCTGAGCATATTGTAGTAAGCAATAAACTTTAGGTTTAGGAAGCAATACTATAGTTTGCAGACTGTTTTTCCATGTTCAAATTCAGAAATCTCCATCAGCCTTCTTGGTGGTGATTAGCTACATATACTGTGCTCTCATTCTAAGTTACATTTTGCTCCTATCCATATATAACCAGATCTGTTTTCTGTCTCCCTCAGCCTCCCTCCCTTTGTGGTGTCAGTGGTGTGATCACGCACAGACCTGAAGATGAAGATGAAGAGCATGAGCAGCATGCAGAAGGTGGCCACGTTGTCCATAGTCTTCATCAGAACCACGAGCTGTCTCCTGAGCGCCGGCAAGAAGCGCACCAACTTCAGCACCCGCAGCAGGCGGAACGTCCTCAGGACCGACAGGCCCCCGTCCGATTGGCCGATGATCTCCCACACGCTGCAGGGACAGCACACAGTGGTCAGCTCCGCTTTGCCGGGGGTGACCAAAACCCCTCCATCTTTCACGTGTCCTATATGGAGGAGGGAGCTCAGTGAAAGGGATTTGGAGTTGTATTGCATTTTATTTTTGACTGGGAGCAAATTAAGATCGAGCCTCCTCAATCACCAATGTTTCTTATTCCATCAGGTTCACCTGAGAAAACCCTGATGATAAAGTGGGTATAATAAGTACTCACACCCTTTGGAATCTTTCGCATTTTTACTTCATGGAATCAAAATCGATTTAATTGGGATTTCTTGTCACTGATCAACATAAAATACTCTATAAAAAAAAAAAAACCTTTAGCTGCTGCAATTACAGTCTATTTGGGTAAGTCGCTCTCATTGAGAATCTGCTTTGATTTGTTCAACAGTCCCCAACCAACCTGATGGAGCTCAAGTAATGTTGTCAAGAAAAAAGTGCAAAACTTGCAGTGTCCAGATGTGCAAAGCTGGTAGAGACTTGCCCAAATAGACTGCTTCTACCACGTATTAATTCAAGGGAGGTGGATACTTGTGGAGTAAATTATTCTCTGTTTTTTATTTGTACTTAATGAAGAAAAGGCTTTAGAGTTGTTGGTTGACATTATAGAGTATTTTGTGTGGATCAGTGGCAAGAAATCCCAATTCAATCCATTTTGACTCCATGAAGTAAGAAAATAAAATGTGAAAAATGCCAAAGGGGGTGAATACTTATTATACCCGCTGTATAGGCAAGTGAAGGAAGACCCTGAGTAAACACAGAAAAGTTATCAGACAGAGTGACACAATCAGCCAATGAGTTTCTATTTACTTCTTGTGAAAATGTCAGAATATCAAACATCAGACATCAAGTACATCAGAGTAACCGAGTATCAGGTGCAATCATAAGGAATCTTAGAGATAGGGACAGTTTGTGACCACAGAGGATGATTTCCTTTCCAGAACTATTTTCTCTAGGTCTACAGCAGTCTTCCTCTAACTCTGTTGTTTTGCTAGCAGCTCATGGACTGAGGTCCCAGTGGACCAGTCTCATAAAGCTCTCACATAGATCAGAGAGAGAGAGAGAGAGAGAGAGAGAGAGAGAGAGAATTGGAGGGAGAGGGAGAGAGAGGCGATGTAAGAAAAGAAAAAAAAGAAAGCAAGGGAGAAAGGGATCTTAAAAAAAAGAAAGAGAACCTGATGACAACAATGATGCCGTCGAAAATGTTGTAGGGGTTCTTGATGTAGCCGAAGAGGCCGAAGGTGAGCAGCTTGAGCAGCATCTCCAGGGCAAACATGCTGGTGAAGACGATGTTACTGATCTCCAGGACATCTGTCAGTTCCTCGGGCTGTGGGGTGGGGGGATGGGGGCACAATGTTGGACACTGAGCTCACAATGTGTTGTCACAGCTTTCATCAATCACTGCACGTCTGCCCTCTGCTCCACATAGACCCCTCTACTGATGGAGGCTAACACTTCTTGTGGAGCTTGCCCTGGAGAATGAACAACACTTCAACAGCCATTCAACTACCTAAAACTGTAATGGTAATGACCATGATTCTGTTGTTTCCTTATCAAATCTGAATGGTACTCCAGCTCCACAGAATTTCACATAAGATCCATATGTGCCAGCATGTGCAACAACTAGAAAAGTCTTTATTTCATAAAGGTGTAACCTCTGTGAGTGGGATAGAGGAAGAAATGCCTGACCACAGAACAGAGAGACTGAAACAGCACCTGGCATGGCAAGCCCAATGCCCAAAGGCATTATGGTGTTCCGGGAGTAGCTTTGCATCATTAAAAGGTCCGGCAGTACTGCTAACATCAATTAATCAAGGACCTGGCAGGTCCAATGATTTTTTCTTCTTTCCCTAATTAAGAAAGACTTTTGCACACATGCAGCACATTCAACTAAACAATGGCATGAACAAAACCAGGAACTACTACCCGTATCTACTGAAAAAAATCAATGAGCAGACTTTGAGGAAGCCACACACATCATTTATAGCCTGCCACAGCACATTTCATAGACTGATAGTGATAAAGATTTAATATGAAATAACTGGATTTTAAAAAGGGATATCTTAACATCACCAATGCACAGAGCTAATCAAAAGCTTTAATCGGCCAAGTCATTTTAAGAGGACATGTACGCATATTGCAGCTTTGTACCATGTAATACGGACCAGTTCAAACTGCAGTGTCTTCATTAATGCCCATAAAAAACTATTTGTACTAAAATTTAAAATAATTCCAAGATCGATTCCATTAATTTGGAATAAAATAAAATGTGTCAGCTATTTTCGGTCTAATTTTTCTATTTTATTTATCATAATTTTAACGTTGGGCAAGGTGCAGCTCCATCCCCAAATAGCAGAACAATGTTAAGCTGCATTAACCATGGCTGGAGATTTCTTTGGGTTTATAAAATGTTTACAGCTTGTCAACAGTTTAGAGAGAATCAATTAGCTTCTCAGTTGTTGCGGAACAATTACACACATCGCTCTTTCTTCCTCTTATCTAACCATCTACGCCACCCCACTGAAGTATTGTACCTCCTTGTGTTACAGGTACAGTTTGCAGCTGCCAACGATTCTGTCATGATCTCTGGCACGGACTATGATTAATCTTATCATGTATTAATGCACATTTTGAAAGTCGCTCTGGATAGGAGCGTCTGCTAAATGCCTAAAATGTAAAATGTTGTAAGGTTAAGGATCCGTACAGTAAAATGTCACCACCAGGGGTCTCTGTGTCTTTATTGAAGCACTGGACACAAGCAAACCATCACTGATGGTCCACTTGCTCTAATCTGGCGTGACACTGCAAAACTGCAGTATACTACCACATCATGTAATTAATACAGATTCATACAGAGGCACTACGCATACAAACATACACACATGCACATCCACAAACACACACACACTGTGTATGCATGAACACCCGTGTAACCGGTCTTGGTTGTGCCCTGCAGCGAGTTTCGAACCGAGGGGGATCTCCGATGCGACAAGAGCTAAAGACTCAAGTCTCCAACTCCGGAACTAATCGCACTCTTATCCCGCACACCCAACACACCACACGCACACACAAACAGACCCGTTCCTCAATATATAAAAGACTGCACTTGCTCCATCTGGGATTGGAGCAGAGAGGGAATTTGTCATGGAGAAGTCCCTGAGTTCTTTAGTTCTGTGGTTACTGTGGTCCTTTGAGATGAAAACCGTGATAGGCCACCATAGGCCTGGGTAGAGTGTACTAGCATGAGCTAGAGCAAGCCTGCTCCCCTCCACCTCCAGTACTGGGACTGAATGGCCCTGACAGCAAATTACCGCCCAGCAGATAAGAGCTCCCGCCGTCCTAGGGGCTGTGGCTGTGGACCGGCTTTCATAAAGGCCTTCGTCTATACTGGGAGTGAGAACTTAAAAGGCGCTGTGAGCACTGGGAAAGGGGACTGGGCAGATGTGATAGGAGTGTGTGCACCACACCTCATCCTCAGGGAATGGGGAAAAGTGAGGGCCGGAGAAGACCTCAGGCAGTGGGATAAGTGCATTCAGCTGGTGAGGCAGAGGACTCCTTAGAAAACCAGAGGCATGGCAACTCTTGGCCTTCCAGCCAAGAGTCCAGACAAACAGGCTCCAGACAATCACCCTATTTGACCACAATCATTCTCTGTGATTCCCCATCAAACCCCCCCCCCAAAAAAAAAAAAAAAAACCTGTTAGAAGTAACTTACAACACCGCTTGGGATTATGATTTTTAACAGACAAAAATAGTAGAATTTTTAAAAACACATTTTCATTTCCTTGAGTAAAAATATTCTCTAGTTAGGTTTAGGTTTATCATTAAGATATTCACCATTTATTACCTAGTATTCCAAAACAAAGATACTTTTCAATTCCATTCAGATGGAAGTTCCAACCCACACACATTGGGCTCTGGTATTCCCTGCCCTTCATCACCCAGGGCAACAGTCTTAGTATGAGCTACAATAAAAACCTTGCCATATGGTCCATATTACATGGCACAACGCTGCTGCTGACTCTAATGTGGCAAATGTATCTACAGTACCGGATGAGCATGATTTGTTGATATACGCAAGGTATAAAAGATGGTTGAAAGCCTGGACTGTGATTGAAGGTCCCTGCTGCATTGAAGAGGAGTACCATGTCTGCTGTGAAGCAGAGATCGGTCTATATCATCGCTGCCAAGGGAGGAGGACACTATAAATCCCTGTGTACGACTTCATTGACGCAGTCTCCCGTTCACGATCTGTGAACACTCAGCCATAAAGGTTTGTGTGCATTCACAGCGCGTTTGATGGTTTGTTTAATGCCGGCGCCGCCGTCTTTATGTAATACAAACACAATTCACAAATCACTGCAGGTGTAAAAATCCAATTTATCATGTGATGTGTTTATATTGGCTGCTGATTGTATGCTTTTTATTTCTAACTGGATTGCTGCACGATGCAAATATATTCCCTGCTGGTGGACAAGGCAATGCAAGGAGCTGGGTTTATTAGCAATGAAACGGCATACCTTTGGGAAAAGTCTCTCTCTCTCTCTCTCTCTCTCTCTCTCACACACACACACACACACACACACACACACACACACACACACACACACACACACACACACACATACACAAAGGCATTCTTTGGCAAGGGACTGTATGCAGAATACTCTTTATATATCCGAGCCAAGGTCATTTCGGAACAGATTTAATAACTTTGGGGAGGAAGGCAGATGGCAAGGGAGATGCAAGAAACAACAACATAAGACATTTCTTTGAGTTAACCCCCCCCTGCCAAAAAAAAGACAGAAAAAATAAAAAATAAACGAAGGGAGATGTAGGTCAGAGATGAGGTGGTGGATCAGAGGTAGAAGCGCCCCATGGGGGCTCGGGGGCATGTTTCCCACCCCTTCCCCCAGCTATCAGTCTCTCTCCCCACAGAGCAGCCAGGCTGAGGAGGTTCCCTGTTCCTATGCTAAAAGACAGAAGGACAAGCATCCGTCTCTCAAACCCTCTAACACCACACAAAACTGGTAATATGATGCAAAAACCGAGGTGGACATAGCCAAGCATGAGGCCACATTCCACAGACGCATTAACAATGGATATGGGCATCTCGTAATGCAAAATCAATCTGAACCTCCCAGCCTGTCTATGCCTCAGCTGATATTCTATCGTTTACAAGAACAGAAACAAATGTCATGTCTGCAGACTCTCTCTGACTCTTGGTTAATGAGATTATCTTACAGGTTGACTTCAAAGATCCGGTAAAGTGGTGACTATGATTTTTAACCGCCAAAAAGCCTTGTGCATAGGGCTTACCGAACACAAATCAATATTGAGAGACTTCATTAAACAAAAGCCCTTTTGATAGATATTTTCACTGCCATTGTTCTACAGTGAGGTTTATTCATCTCCATGGCACTTAAACAAAAAGTGACATAACTCTGTTAAGTACCTACTTCATTGTGTATATTTGTAAATCAATGGCGTGATCAACAGATATACATATGCTTGTATTAATGCCTGTGTGCTGATGTTGATTACACATGAAAACGAATGAACTCAAAGTATTATACAATTATCTTCTTCACGAACCATAAGTTAGTAAATAATTAAAGATATATAATCAATAAAGCATAATATGTTAACACTTTTCTTGGGTGGGTCTGTATTACACCTTTATCAGCTAATGGCCATAACCCTTGCCATAACCATACATCACCGACATAACCAATATGATCACCTTATAACAACTGGCATACGATTATGAATCCTGTAATTATGAGGATTGATATTCCTAAGAAAGTACATTTACATTTTACATTTTAAGCATTTAGCAGATGCTCTTATCCAGAGCGACTTACAAGATGTGCATTAATACATGACAGGAACAATCATAGTTTGCGCAAGAGATCAGTGCAGTAATACAGCGATAGACATCATTGCAGGCAGCTGCGTACCATACCTGTAACACTGGGAAGGAAAAGGTTAGTAATTATTATTATTATTATTAGGAGTAAGCAGGGAAACATAGTGTTGAGCAAGTAGGCAGTGGTGATGACAATTAGCTAGATGTACAGAATTCAGTGGTAGTGAAGTCTGAAAAGGTGGGTTTGAAAACTGTGTCACTTTCTGTGCTACTGTGTTTTGCAACACCCTTGTAGGTAAAAACTGCTTAAAAATGACAAATAAGGTGGGCAACAAAGTGCACAGCACCCTGGCAACAACACAAATCAGCAAAACTTCCTTTGTGTGACCTCTCCAAAACCCCAAAAAACACGAAGTTACAGTTAACCTTGCTTTGATGGAAAGCACGCATGCGTGCTTCTCGTGAAAGTGCATGTAAGAAGTTATTCTGAGTACTTCCCAAAGCTGGGCGGATGGAGAAGGTCACATTGAATCCCTTGGCAATTCTTTGCAAAGTTTTTCTGCCCTGAGAGCCCTGTCTGCCCAGTGAACGGGATGCGGAGAGTGGGGAAATCACCTCCCATCAGGTCATCTCTCTCAGAACCGAGTGGAAGGGAGCACAGTCAGTTCCCCCCTTTATTGTAAGTGCACTGACAATAAAAATCACGTCGCAAACAAATCTGTAAAAGGCACCGGAGGTGATAAATCTGTATGCGTCGGCTGTACTGGATACTGGGGGGAAAATAGACGTATATGTTTTACGCACTGCAGGGACATATGTTTACAAAATAGATGCTGCAGTCCTGTCTAAAAGACTAAATATACATTACATTATAGGCATTTAGCAGACGCTCTTATCCAGAGTGACTTACAGTTTACATTTATACAGCTGGATATTAACTGAAGCAATTCAGGTTAAGTACCTTGCTCAAGCGTACAACAGCAGTGTCCCAACTGGGGATTGAACCTGCAACCATAATGTTACAAGCCCAGTTCCCTAACCATTATACCACACTGCTGACATCAGGAAAAGAAATGTTCTTAATTACCCCAATTTCAAAGAATGTCCTTTCAAGACCTAAAAGGAATGATTGACTATTGAAACAATATATTTATGGGTTCACAAAGATCACGGCCTCAGTTTGCATTGTGGGAACAGGAACATGAAATGAGCAGGGAGTCTGGAGAGAGGGTAATGAACGTCTTGATGAGTTTCAGTTTGATTCTTGGTATTCGGGAGAAAATAAATAGGAGGCCTGCTTAAATGTGAAATTGAAAGGGGACATAAGGGAGATCACATAAGTTCACCACATCTAGTACTGCAGGTAAGCCCATTTCTGAGAGTGCTTGATGCAGCCTGGGCTGAAGCATAGGCGGTCCCAGCCTCACTCTGGAGCACTGCGGTTTCAAAATGATCCTCTGCAGTGTGTGGAACCCAGGGTGTTTTTTCTCTTTCTTATTGAACCCCCCCTGAGCTCAGCATGGTTCAAGGGAGCTAGAAGATAAAACAAACGTTTACTCAGCATGGCTCTTTCCACTGGTCACTGCACAGGTTTTCAGGAAACAGAGACAAGCCATGTGAAAGTGGTCAGGGTACCTCCAGCTAGTGCAGGTATCCATACATTGAAATTGAACATGCACACAAATGAGCAATGCACACTCCATGTTTTAATGCAGTCATTAATAAACTCCCATGCTATTTATCTATGCTGGAAACAGTATGGCTATGTCTAAGTTAATTTGTAAACAGAAATCTGATTATTCCTGTGCACTGATCTTCATGAGACAAAGATGGAAAGAGAGAAAGAGAGAGAGAGAGGAAGAGAGTGAAAGAGACCTTCTATATCCCTTTATTAAAACACTAAAGGACACAAACACCATTACATATAACACATCATGACATTTCCACTCAAAAGAAAATCACAACAAATACCCCCAACACACCAAATTGTTTCAAATTCATTTCACTAAGCTGGCGGTGGGCACATTCCACTGGGGGGGCCTACTGATACAAATTCCTACACACCAATGGTGGATCTGTTGCCACCATTCTGAATCTTAATTTGACACTGCCAGCTTGGCCTGGCCAAACCAAAAATTTACCAGGCAATATTTCAATGTCAACCGCCATGGGGAAGTTGACAGGCTGTCCTCCTGAACTGAACCAGGCATGGCAATTGTTACTTCCCTCAACAGCCTCTCCAGTGTGCCTTCCGAATGAAAACCCAGCTGTTGCGCCACCAACTGAATAGTTTTCCAGCCCATGACCCCCCCCTGTAAATGCCTGCGCCTTTAAAATGGCTCCACAGGCAGTGGAGGACAACCCTTCTAGTGGTAATACAGAGAGAAAGAGATAGGCCTCACAACACTAGGGCACTGGGGCTCATTGGGGATTCCTTCATTTATGAGGCTGTCTTCTCCCTTCCTGGACTGGCAGTTTCATTCTCACCTCTCACCACATGTTGATATGTGCCACTGTCACATGACTGATCACTACACAGCTGCATCGTTTCTGACCGGTGAGGTGCTGATTAAAATCTGTGAAGCACAGGAATCTGTGGCGAGTGTGGGCCTGGATTGTCACAGCTCTGGTGTTTAATTAAACTTTAATCTTGCTCCAAAAATGATTCCATTTAAGAGGCAATACATTCTGATTAAAAGACAGGAAGAAAAGACAGGTGAAAGGATTACCAGTCTGGCATTTGTCACAACATGCACCTGAACCCAAAGAGAATGCTCCCATAGATATGTTCAACTTTAACACTGCATACATTTATATTATGGGGGAGGGGGCGAGCAAAGCACTTGGGGAGCAATTGTGAATCTTTTCCTAAATCTGATTCTAAATTTGTGAGTTGCATGGAGCTGCTTAAATTGTTCTGAACTATCAATCAGGTCTTCAGTGCTGTTTTGATTCAACTTAAGCCTGTGAAAATACAGGGGGTAGACAAAATAATGAGAAAGGATTTAGTATTTTGAAGTAACTAAATCACAATAAAAAAAGTCTATAAGTGGGCCTCGGGTGGATAACGGTCAAAGCATTCGCCCAGAATGCAAGTTGCCCACTGCAGCCGTGGTTCGAAACCTGGCTGCACCAGCCTGGCTCTAGCCGAGAGCCCTGTTAGGGGCAGCAATTGACTGACCACCCCAGAGGGAGGGGGTAGGATGAGCTGGCATGGGCTTGCCGAGAAGCACGAAAGGCATCCCTGTATGGGGAAAAAATGTCTTGGATGAGCGGCAGGCTCGTGGGGGAGGGTAAACAGAAAAAAATAGAGGGTATAATTGGCTACCAAAATTGTATTAAAAAAGGAGTCTACACATGTGTTTCATATTAATGTCAATACAAATTACCAATATGTTTGTGCTATAAAAGCATTTAAAAGTTTTAACATCAACACTTGTGAGTTTCTAAAGCAACATGAGAGAACAGATATAGAAAGAGGTCAAATCGTTTTACAGGTGTGTCAGTCACAGAAACAGCAAAAATGATCTAATGTGTCAAGGGAAACAGTATCTAAAATCTTGATGGCATATGCCAAAGAAGGATAAACTACATCAGGAAAGAGGAACAGTGGTCAGAAGTGGAAGCTCACCGACAGGGATTGATGGACACTGTACAGGATAGTTGCTAAAAACCACAAAACAATGGCCTCAAAAATGACCACAGAACTGAATCTACGCCTCCGTGACTCAAGAGCTGTACATCGCAAGCTTCACAAAGCTGATATTTATGGTGCGGCTCCCATTCAAAAACCACTTGTAACCAAAGTCAATGCGCAACAACACACAACCTGGTGTAATGAGCACAAAACCTGGATATCTGAGCAGTGGAAAAAATGAATATGGTCTGAGGAGTCATCTTTTACTCCTTTTCCTAAATCTTCAACCCACATTGCCTTTTCCCAAATGGTGGTGGATTTATTATGGTATGGGCAGCAATCTCGTGGGAGTCATTGGGTCTGATTACTCTGCATGGTATAATTATGGCCAAGGAATTCAAAGCCATTTTAGGTGGCCAGGTGCATCCTATGGTACGTAAACTTCCAAGATGTTTCCTAAAGATGTTCCCATATTCCAATACGATAATGCTGTGAAACAGATTGAAGAGTAGCTTTATGAACACCAGGATGAAGTCCTTCCATGGACTCCCCAATCACCAGATCTAAACATCATTGAACCTTTATGGGAAGTTCTGGAAGGTAGAGTGCATAGTAGATTTCAACTCTCTCAAAAGAACTGGAGGGTATCCTTCTTGAAGAATGGTCCAATATCCCATTAGAAACAGCTCCTTATTTAACAGCATTCCAAGAAGGACTGAAGCTGTTCTGAGGTGAAGGGCACCCCAACGCCTTATTAGTTTCATATATTCTTTGGTGTTTCCATTATTTTGTCTATCCCCTGTGTAAGTGACAAAGTGAAAACTCATCCAGCGTGTGTTATGGAAAGCAACATTAAGCTTGCCAGAATTTTAAGCTCACCAGACAGAAGTGGTCTTATTTTAACTTGCAACAACTGTTGCAAAAGTTAGACAAAAAGCCAAGAGACAAGAGCTGTAGAAAATGATTAGTAAGCATATTTAAGGTCCTAGCTAAATTTTTTGCATGCCCTGATACTGTCAAATGGTTCTCATTCTTCTATTGAAACAAATTGGCAGATTGGCACGTAAGTGGATGTGGTGCCACCAGCATGTCATAGCACAGCTTTTTTTCTTGATAGATAAGATCATTTTTCAAATAGCAAATGTGCAGTGCAGTTTCATCTCCATTTTTGTGCATATGCACGGCTGATAAATGAGGCCCCAGAAGAAATAACGTAATCACGACTTTGGAGGATTGCTGGTACTCTTTTTTTAATTGGCCTTTCCAGCACCTTTGCATTTGTACTTGTTTAAGTGGTTAGAGTAATAGAAATTGATGAAGCATTGTGGAAAATGTGCGTTCCACATGTTTAATTCTGTATCTACATTATGTAACAACTGTGCTCACTTAGTGTTCTTATCGATGTTCCTTGTGACTGTTCATTTTTTAGATAGTAGTTGCAAAAATGTTTTTAAGGGTGACATACTTCAAACACACACATTTAAATATTTACACCCATTTTTAAACCACTTCTACCCTCACCAGTCATAAGCATTATATTCAGGTGTGCTACTGTAAACTGTCAAAGGGGGCTGTGACCCCCTATGACTTACAGTCCAACAAATATAGAAACACACAAGGCAGTTCACACGGACTCAGGATGCATGCACGACCACACACACAGACACTCCACTAAGGTGGACTTCTCAGTTGCCGCAGCCTACATCATGTGACCAGAGAGAACAGCATTGCACAGCTGTGGGAGATCCCAGAATAACAGAGGCAGCTTTACCTCTAAGTGCCTGAGACCTAGTGAGATTTAAAAACCTTGTATGGAATGTTGATATTTCTGTGGGGGAAGAGCGGGGGCTGCAGTGAAATGAGGACAGGCCTTCAAAGTTGAGTGATCCCGTGTCAGCGTTTAATAGCATTTCATGTTGCAGTCTTGCTTGATTAGCTGCATTGTTCTATGTACAAGGCCCGTCTCTGATTGCCTGCCACCATTTCAACACGCAAAGCCCGCAATTCGCCACTTCTGTGCTTTGCCGCTCTAGTTCATTTGCAGCACTCCAACTCACACTCAATTTTGAACATTCTACTGAGAAAATCCCTCTGAATTTACAGCTAATTTATGGCCATGGATTAAAAATGTACCTTAAATCATAGTCCTTATGACTGTAACAGCCACAGAATTTTGTAACGTATGAGCTGACTATGTGATGTCCACAATAACAAAAGCAGAAACTTCTTCACTTTCAAAGGTTCAACACTGACATCACATCTGGAAAAGCTCAGGGTGAAGACACATATAAAATATCTCATGATCATCTGTACATGCAGTCTAGGGGTGACACTGTCCTAACCATTGGCACAACTTGAGTTATATAACAAGGCACTGGGTTAGCCCAATAAGGCAATGTCTTACTACACTTGACAACTAATAAATAAAAATATATTGCTGTGATATATATATCCGCTTAATAAAATATTCCACAATGTTAGCACACAGATTTCTTAGTAGATTTCTCACTAAGACTGAATTGCTCTGTTCCAGATTACACCCAAACCCAACCCACATTGTGTGGCACAAGATTATTACGGAAATACAATATTGCATTCATTGTTCTTCAATGTACAGATTCTACTCAATCCCCATCTTAAATTTACTGTCATACAGGATCTTCTGTTATCGCACAGTTACTGCTTAGCAATGAAGCAAAATAACTAAACCATACCTCCTCACTCACTGGGTGACTCCAAATAAAGTGCCATTGTAGCTTTGTGAGAGGCAGTCAGATCATGCAAGCTTTGTGTAAACAGAAACCCGCTGCCCTCACCTGTTCGTGGTACTCGATGCCCATGCTCAAGGTGTTGATCAGAATGGCAATCATAATTCCGCGGTTGAAATATTTGCTGTCCACAATCCGTTTCAGCTTGTCCCTGAAAGTCTCGCAGCACTGGACCACGCGGTTCCTCTCCTTGGGCCTCCTGTGGCGGTGTGACCGGCTGGACTTGCCCTCGGCGCCATGTCGCCTGTCACGGGTGACCTCGTGCACCCCATCAGCCTCCGAGCCAGTGCTGTCTGAGTCGCTCAGCACCAGGTCAGGGTTCTCCAGTGCCCTAACGCAGTAGGGGCAGTTCATCAACTCACAGGATAGCCGGCTGGGCACTGTTCCTGACATCAGGAAGGGCAGACTGAGGCCTGAGAGTCGGCTAGAACCTCGACACACACCTACAGCATAAGAACACAAAAATATATCATGACGAGAACAGGTTAAGATACAGGTTGAGATACAGGTACAGGGTGAGATAAAGGTACAGGTTGAGATATACAGCAGGTACAGGGTGAAATACAGGTAAAGGGTGAGATAAAGGTACACAGCAATGCAAATTGGTATCCTGTGGACAATTCTCTCACAGCCATTCCTCTTTTCCTCATCTCCAGTGTGTGTCAGTTTGGACCCATTCCAGGGGCCTCTCATGGTGGATCAATAAGGAAGACTGTGGTTTTACCACCATCGCTCTGTTTATGTATTTCCCCTGCCTCTGTGTGTAATGCATTTCACCCCAGTGCCTTCAAGTCGATTTCCACCTGTCCACTTCTTCATTTAACATGCCTTCAAGAGTCATGTCCTGAGCCTCCATTAACATCTTACAATCAGTTCAAGTCGAGGAGATTCCAGCCATAACCAAAATGCAGTCCTGGCACAGACTGCACGTAAGTAGAGTCTGTAAAGAGCCCTTCTATATATTTTTTTACAGAGCAACAATTAAGGATGCTGTTCCTGTTGGATGTTGAAATGCTGAAATTTTCCAATGCCAGTCAGGAGATGAAAGCATTATTAGCCTACTGATATGCAAATTAAAAGTATTACTGTAAACAAGCAGAGATATCATTTAGGATTTCTGGGCAACTACTGTATTTACTGACATCCCTGCAATGAACAAATCTTGAGAGGATTGACTAGATCCAGAAACAATATCTCTCATATAAGTCTGCAGGTGCTTATATTCTTTGATGCTCAATTCTAATCTTTGAAATCTTTGAAATGTAGCTGTACTATTTCAGGAGATTTATCAGATGCCACTGAAAGCCTACTCACACAATAACATTCTCGTTTTTAATGAAACTATATTTTGAACCTCTGTGAATCAACAAGGTAGGAATAAAATGTCCTACAAAAAGACCTGTAATGCTTCGTGTTGCTCACAAAAGTCCTATTGAATTCCTTTTCGAATGAATGGAGGAAATAGTACAGGCAGTCCATGGGTTACAAACAAGATCCGTTCTTAAGTTTGTCTTTAAGTCGAATTTGTATGTAAGTTGGAACAGGTACATACAGTTCTTATTAATTGTCAATTAGACAAATGTTTGTCTTAGTATAGTATTTATCTAATAGGCATATTACGCTGATTTTGGTCTTCTACCCAAATTATCAATAGCCTTTCCATCTCAATAATTAAACCACTGCGTGGCTTGGTAATAATCGTGGCATTCATCGGGGCATGGCCTTTCACATGCTTCATTATTCTCCCTTTGTCTTTTAAAATAGTATTTTTTTTAACTATCGTTGACCGGCTGTAGCCTAATGCTTTCCCAATGGCTGATGGCGTTTCACCTCTCTCCGATCTCTTTATTATTTCAACTTTACTTTCCATGGTGATTGTTTTCTTTTCTTTGATGCCTCAGGCATCGTTTACGCTTTGGAGGCATCGTTGTAAGGGTAAGAGAAAGAGAAAAACGGGACCGTGATCTGACTTAAAATAACGGATGGTGATCTCTGTTCCTTGACCCGACGAACCGCTGAAATGTTTTCATGGGCATCGCAAAGTAGTGCGTGCGTTCGTTATTATGAACCATTGTATTTAACTATTTTTAAAAACATAATAGGCATTATGGCAGTCCGTTCGTAAGTACGAGTTGTCCGTAAGCCGGACGTTCGTAACCCGGGGACTGCCTGTACTGTCTGGTCTCTGTTGGGGCTCTGTATTAATGACTTTCACATTTGAGGCATGGATTTTCACTTAAGCCATGCCTTAGAACCTGGCCTGGCTCTGATCTTCCAGAACCTTTTGGGGACAGTGTGAGGCGAACCTGGACAGAGGTGGGCAGGGCTTACCGTGCTCCCCTACAAATTGGTGCAGCTTGCTGTGGGGGTCTGGGCTGCTGATATTTGCCGAGGCCCGGCTCAGGTTCCTCTTGCCCTTCCCCCTGGTGGTGCTGCTGGTGCGGCTACAGACGACAGAGGGCATGATGGTTGGATAATTCGTGCCACCATTGAGCCTTCCCACTAGCCGCAGGCTCCCTGACATGCCAGAGGCCTTTCGGCGGGCCTGTGGGCCCTGGAAGTGGCAGTCGGCGTGATAGACGCTGTGCACCGACTTGGCCCCTGACGACGGGCTGGCCGGAGGGGAGGTCAGCATAAGCTGGGTCCGGGGCCTCATGGTCTTCATCTCCACT
Source organism: Aldrovandia affinis (assembly GCA_029706075.1). Lineage (NCBI taxonomy): Eukaryota > Metazoa > Chordata > Actinopteri > Notacanthiformes > Halosauridae > Aldrovandia > Aldrovandia affinis. Next base: position 887,963 of record JAINUG010000015.1, read on the forward strand.
GAGTCACAGATCTCCGAAGCCTCTAGTCCGGAGCAGGGGCTCCCATTGCTGATGTGGTAGTGGTGGTGGTGATGGTGGTGGTGGTGGTGGATGAGGTGGTGGATGGAGCGGATCTTCCGCTTGGTGCTCCACCGCCGGCCGTGGCCGTTCATGCCACCGCAGCTACCCCCACCGCAGCTGCCCCCACCCCTCCGCCGCCACCATTGCCGTTGGGGTTGACCTTCTTCCTGCGCTTGTTCTGCCAGCTGCTATAAAGGCGTGACACCCGGCGCTTCACCTTGCGGTACAGGTGGCTGATGTACTTCAGCAACTCCTCATAGCAGCTACCCGGCTCGGAGAAGCTGGCCAGTGTGCTGTCATTGGAGAGGTAGCGTGCCCGTTGCTCCTGCATCAGCTGGTTCTCCCTCTGCTTGGTCTCAGAGAACTGCGTCGCGATCACAACTAGGCACAAATTGATCATGAAGAAGGAACCCACCTGAAGAACACAGGAGCCATACATTTATCCACTTCACTAAATCTACACCCACTCTTGCATTTTCATGTTGTGCTGGTTTGGTAATATCTTGAAAGCCTATTGAGCCGCATGACAGCCTTCTGAGGCACTGCATCGATCATCCTCTACAACACTGGACTTTTTATCATTCTAAATGGCAAAGGTTTCTTGTGTATAGGATTTGTACAAGACTTGCACGGTATGCACCTCATTATAGTCAGTCTTTATAAAAGGTCACACAGTGGGAGAGCAGAGTGCACCACTCGATTTTGTACCAGGATTACACTGGCTAGAGGAAACAATGCAGCACAACAGTGTGATAACTCGTGGAAACCTAACTGGAAACAATGAGAAAATGAAGCGTACTTACTATAATGAGAAATATAAAATATATAAAATTGTAAAAGGAATGTGCATCCATGACATAATACATGATATCCACCCATCCTTCCAGAGTGATCACCTGCAAAACATTAAACAGAGGAACAGCAGAATGAGAACAGGTCTAGGCAGGTCCCTGTATTCCTCCAGGTACAGTGATAATTATTCCGGCCCTTCTGCACTGGCCTCCCCACCTGAGCACAGCGCCATTACACTCAGCTTGAGGAAGGCCTACAAGCAAATACAGGAGCCTAGTCCTTTATAACCACTCATCTCTCGCTGTGTGCTCTGCAGACAGCTGGCAGCTCTGATGCTGCATTCAGCTTCTATGGAAAAATAGGAGCAACTGTGAAGCCTCTACAGTCCTTTCATGTTGTTGCTTTTTTTCTGAAGTCAATGTGATCGGCAGACATGAAAGTAACCTACAGTTGGGGCGCAGTGACCTTGGATGAAATTCCCCTCAATTATTTTAGTTAGTCATTCAATGCTGCAGTGGAAAAGAGAGGGCTACAGTGCAACCATGCTTGGTGCCATTCTTTTGAAACAAAACAGTTTTTATATCGGTCGCAAAAAAAAAGAAGCACACCATTTACACATCAAGCATGAGAACACAGCTTCCATATCTGGTGCTATGGGTTGATGGATTTAGTTGAGGATTAATGTGCTGCGTTGAATCAGAGAGGAAATGCTACTGATTTTTCACGGAGAACAAGTATGATTCATTTTGGAGCAGGGCCTCCTTGTGGTGGAGGGGAAATGACCGGAGAAGGATTCAATTACAGTGATTGGCAGCTTCCTCCTAGGGAGCACCCCCACCTCCTCGACACTGTGCGGCTGGCTCAGAACAATGTGGCAGAGAATGTCCTGACACCTGTCACCCTGCAGCTCCATGGCCCTGCACCCGGGGCCTCTTGTACCCCCTCTGCCACCATCCCCTCTGTCTAAATGCAGGAATGCACTCCCAACCCACTCAGACAACACTCCTGTTGCCTGAAGGCACTCACACACTCTTCTAGGGCTTTTAAGGCCAAATACTACTTTGTTTTGAGCTGTTCCTAATCCCTGATGGGTCTGGTCAGAATGATTAAACTGGGCAGTTTATTAAACAAGATTGTCAAAGGAGGGATATCTAAAGCTGACCAAATTTTGTGTCGAGTCATGCTTTATCAGTGCCATTTAGCCATTTTAAATTCCATTTCACATTGCTTTGGGTACTTTAGTCTAACACAAGTGTGCTTCACTGCAGTTGTACTGCTACAATATTTATGGAGAACAAGCAGTGTCCTAGGTTGGAAGTCAAAGAAGGCTGTTGTCAAATGCTACTTTAGACAATGTCACATTATTGTAACCTAATCAAAAGGCACTCCAACATGATGAGGGCACCGAGCTATTACACACAGTAATCTCAACAGCCACATCAGCTCTCATTACATAAGTACATGATTAATCATACTCCAAGACAGATGCATTTGTCATCAACAAAGCTCTTGTGCTCTTGTGCCCACTGTTCTGACAATTCTATAGGCTATATTTGGTTTGCTAGAAATCAATCAAAATCCAAAGTAAACCTGTGGATGAATAAATATAATTTACAAATTAAATACAGGTATTTTAGAATCACCAATCCACTTTTTCTGGTAATTATAACAGCAGCAGAATGTTCTATCACGTGTTGTTGAGAGGAAGCTACACTGAATCAGTGGTGCCTGAAGTGTCAGGTGCAGGTGGAACTATTAATCCCCTCAATCAACACTCAAATGTGATTACAGCTGGCTTTGATTCAGTCTAGAGCAGGCCTGCACTTAGCTCCAATCACGTTGCTGCCTGAGTTTAATGGACACTCATGGACAAAGCATCCCGGCCCTGCCCCCTGTATTACTGATCATCCTGTCCTGCCATTAATTTGGGGAAATAAGGGCTGGCCTGACCCCCCTCCCCCTTCCCCACAACCCCCACCCTTTAACTCCAGTTCTGATAACATTGATCTCCGAGAGACAGTGGCCTCATTTCCTCTGCTGCCCTTTTGCGCGGAGCCTTCCCTTGGCACGACCTCTTCTTGGAGAGCGGCCGCACATATTAAACTTTAAACGGCATTCTGAGCGGACTCTCACGTCCGCTGTGATTCAGCGATGGCCCCAGCGCAATCAATCGAAAAAGAGTAATAAGGGAATCCGGAGAGAAACACCTCACCTCACAAAATAAAAAACGGTTTCATTTCAATCATCCAATATGTCGCCGCTTCAATAAATCTAATCTCCACAGGGCACTCAGCAGGAGAATGGAGGGCTGAAGCTACAAAGACAATTAACGTTTTTACAGGCAAGCCCCTCACTTGTGTGTCGTGACGGAAGAGGCAAGATCTCTGATGTGTGCAAATGAAACTGACGTTCCAAAGCTTGCTCATTAGGGATTAAGTGGCTCAGATTGTGATGGGGGCATTACTTTGTAAGAGGTGATTTACAACAGGCAGCAGCACAGTAGGGGCCACGGGAATCACTCTGAGGGGCACATAATGAGCAAAAGCACTGGGGGTACAGTACATGAACTCCTTCACCACCTTCTTCAACAACCCACAACAGAGCAGAGCAGTAGAAGGAACCTACCTGGAAAATGGCAATCCAGGCGTACCCAATGTTATCAAAGTTAATAGCCCCTTTGTGCGGGTTGAGTTCCCCAGCCTTGCATACATTATAATATTGGTTCCAGTTGATGCAGCCGTTCTTGCTCGCGCCTTCTAGGCTATAGTGGGCGGGGCTAAAGTAGTCCATGCTAAGCTGGCAGTCGGCCCCTCTCTCCCTCAGCCGGGGCACGTTGTGGCAGCGCAGCATGCCGTTGTCACGGGTGGCGGAGCATATGAAGGGGTTGTCCTCAGCCTCGTCATGCTTGTAGTAAGGGCTCAGGAAGGACAGGTTGTACATCCTGCAGGCAGGAGACAGAGGAGGACATGGATCACTCATCGGCGGATCACTGTGACACTACCCCGGGGGTTTAGGGCCAAGGGGAACATGACCGTCACACACACATGTCACTACTTTTCACAGCCTAAACTCATTCGTCAAACATCTGGCACTTTTATCAGGAGTGGACAGCACATTGTAACTGCATGTTACTGCTCGTGCTCCCTTGCCAAACACAACCATGGTCAATATGATATTTGTGTATGGTACATGATTTGTTTATGTAGGTATCTATTTATTTACTTTTTAAACATTTTTAATTTTACACATCTCTTCTTACTTACTCCAGTATAATACCTAACGTGTGATATATTAAACTGCAAAAACAAGAACAACAGTGCTATAGGTACAGAGCACCCGCATTTACAGTAAATAGGCGCTCGCTAAAAAAGTGTTAACTATTATCTTTGACATATCATACAAGAGATCCTTCCAGCATGTGATGGATGACTCCCCTTCTGGCAATTCAAGACATGTAGTTGAACAAACAAAATGACAACTACATGACTACCCCATGAGGAAATGCCTAGATAATCGGAGGAAAATAACATTTACATTTACGTTTTAGGCATTTAGCAGACGCTCTTATCCAGAACGACTTACACAGTTTAAATTTCTTTACATACAATCCATTTATACAGCTGGATATTTTACTGAAGCAATTCAGGTCAAGTACCTTGCTCAAGGGTACAACAGCAGTGCCCCACCTGGGAATTGAACCTGCAACCTCTGAGCCCAGCTCCCTAACCATTACGCTACACTGCCAGCACATTGTCATATAGTGTGTATAATATAGCTACACATACAAATACAAACAGACACACACACACACACACACACACACACACACACATATGTATATATATATATATATATATATATATATATATATATATATATATATATATATATACATAAAAAAAAGGTTTAGAGTTGTTTTTTATTTGACATTATAGTACAAATATAGTACATTATAGTGTAGTACATTGTAATATTTTGTGTTGATCAGCAGCAAGAAATCCCATGTATATATATGTATTTCTTAAAGAAAGATATACATTTATATATATATGCATTTAAAAATGTTTTCTTTCTTTCTTTAACAATGTTCAAACTACTGGTAACCATTCCTCACTTTCTTGGGCTGAATCAGTATATGACCTGGTTTGTTTAATCAAAATGCCATAAAAAAGAGAAGACATTGTTTGAGAAATAAATAAAAAAAACCAAGATTTGACATGAAAGGCAGTTTTTGTAACCGAAAGTGACAAATTGTCTCTTGCGGCCATGCTGAATGCTTCACGTTAATAGGACTGACAGGATTGACCTGTTATGTTTGCAGTCTTGAAAAAAATGCTGCTGCTCTCTGGGTAAAAGAATACAGTACTTGACAGATGTAAATGCAGTTCTTTCATCATTTCTGATGTCTATGAGAGGGAGAAAAAATACCTTAATTGCCAAGGAAATCACTTTTTCTCTCTTTATGGTTTATATCTCTATTTAAGATTTGTTCCAAGCAATAACTTCAAAAGATGGATATGCTACACGTTTCTCCTTTAATGGGGCATTCATTTCGATGCTGTAAATAACTCAGAGAGAAGACATGTACACACAGCTAGCTGCACCGAGATGAACATGCTTTGATGAATAAAAAAAGAGTGGGGAAGGAACGGCAGAAATTTGTGAATCCCTTAATGTAGCAATTCATCATGTCATGACAGCGATCAGCTGTAAAAAGCAGATGTTGATAATCAGGAATATGGAACACAAAGAGAGAACAAACTTTGTGTCAAACAATCAGTCAGTGACTGCATTGTAAATAATAGGTTCATACATGCTAACATCTGCCTTGCTGTGGGTGTGAGTAAATTAAATTAAATTTCATTCCATAATTCATTCACCAGAACTACTGCAATGTGCAGTCAATTTTGAGGCTGCCTGATGTACACATTCAGTAGGAACTATCAAACAAATAATTAGAAATATGGTTGAAATATACACTACCGGTCAAAAGTTTTAGAACACCTCAATTTTTCCTGTTTTTATTGAAATTTACAGTTTAATGTTTCAATGTACTCTGAAATTAAAGCATAGAACAAATAAACAATTGGAGATAAAAAATAAATCATGGAATCGTTTTGTTTAACAAAATTGAATCAAATTTTTTGACTCACCTTTTGAAGATATAACAGCTGAACACACTCGTGGCATTCTTTCTACAATGGAAATCAAATATTGTTCGGAAAGTTCTTCCCAACACTGTTGCAGAAGTTCCCACAAATGTGTTTCACTTGTAGGTTGCTTTGCTTTCACCCTTCTGTCCAGTTCATCCCAAACCAGCTCGATGGGGTTTAAGTCTGGAGACTGTCCTGGCCATTCCATGATTGGAAGTCTACCGTCTTGTTCTTTTCTTCTAATGTAGTTCTGACATAGCCTGGCGGTATGTTTTGGGTCATTATCTTGCTGTAGGATGAACCCCTGACCAACTAGGCGTAGACCAGAGGGCATAGCATGGCACTGCAAAATTCTGTGGTAACCCTTTTGGCTAAGGGTGCCAGTCACTCTGTGCAAGTTGCCGACTCTGGATCCAGCAAAAGAGTCCCAGACCATCACTCTTCCTCCTCCATGTTTGACAGTTGGTGTCACACACTGAGGAACCATCCTTTCGCCTACTCAACGGCATATAAAAACCCTGTGTGATGAACCGAAGATTTCAAATTTTGATTCATCGGTCCATAAGACCTTATTCCAGTCTTCAGTAGTCCACTGGTGGTGCTTCATAGCCTAGGCAAGCCACTTTTTCTTATTTTGCCATCTTAGAAATGGCTTTCTTACTGCCACTCGACCTGTCAAACCTGCAGCTCAAAGTCTTCTCTTCACAGTTGAAACTGAAACTTCCTTACTTCCACCAGTGTTAAGCTGTGCATAAAGCTGTCGTCCTGTGAGCCGACTCAGAAACTTGTCTTCTGACTTTGTTGCGGCTTTGGGTCTGCCAGACCTCTTCCTGTCAAGAGTTTCCTCCAGTTTCCAAGTGCCTTTTGATGGTGTAGGAAACTGAATCTATTGATTCAATTTCCCCACCCACAAGCCCACCACCTGCAACTATGGGACCAGCCACAACCCTGGAATCGTCAGTGACGAGGGCGAGCAAAACGCTTCCTTTGAGACGGACCTGGCCAAGCCGTCGACTGTGATTCCGATACACACAGGGAAGTTTTTGGTGCCTGAATCAAGCTTGTGGTGGCTTCCCTGCCCCCTACCCCTGAGGCAGACAGCCAATCACTGCCCCCGAATGGGACTCCGAGACAGAGCCAGGCTGGCGCAGCCAGGGATCGAACAGTGCCTTTACCGATTGCACCACCTGGGGGGCCCTAAGCACCTTCTCTTAACTCCCTCTGTTACTTGTGAATCAGGAAATGTTTACTTTCAAGGTAAAGGTTACTTTCAGGATGATGAAAATAAGTCATATACCTTTGTGTGTGTGTGTGTGTGTGTGCGTGTGCATGTACACGTGCATGTGTGTGTGTGATGTTGGACAGTGTGCTGCAGTGTTGTTCGGCCATGATGAGGTGTCCAGTTTACGAATTTGTCAGCATATGGAATGTCACCGATGCCAGGAGCGGTTGGTTACCACTTTGTATGGCATCCTTTCTGCCAGCTGTATCTGTATCCTGGAGAGAGGCTGGTCTAGGTGAGAGCAGGGCCGGGTACTTACGTTTTGAAATTGTCCTCCAAGAAACACCTGTTCCTCAGAAGACCCGCCCAGAGCTGGACCCCCACGATTCCAAATATAAAGAAGACAAAAAAGCACAGGAGCAGGACATTGCCTAACATAGGCAGAGTATCCAGGAGCAGAGTCACCAGTATCCTCATACCTGCAGCGAGAAAAGACACATCACCTTATTCAGCATGCGTCTCAGGTTTTATTTATCTAAATAGTGTCAGCTGAAACATCCCACTTTCTACAATTGAAGAGTGTTTTTCCCAAACTCACTCAGTGAGTGGTTTTGAGAAAATCTACATTTTGTTTATTTTTCAATTGGTGGGGCCACATATACTGAAAATGTATTTCACTAATGTAAGTCATGAAAAATCACGTATTTATATTATTATATCCCTTTTGAGAAAATAATATTTTTGTTTATTTTAAATTGGTGGATTTTTCAGAAAAATAATACTTAAATCCTTGAATAATATATATATAACCATTTATCAGAAAAATAATACCCACCTTGAATAATATGGTTTATCAAAACTCACTCAGTCCACTGAAAAACACTCTTCAATTAACATTTGTCTGAAAGTACGTAATGGATTGATATATGTATATGTTGGATCTGCATGTATTATGTATAGATCTATTTCATTCCTTTGTTTGAGGTTGTTTTTCTCTCCTACTGTATAGGTCGCTCACCCCTAGGCTATGATGGCACTTCCAACAATGAGATTGATGGCACAAATCTTTTCCAATTTGTCAATGGCCTCTAAACCCAACCAGACCTTAGTCTTTTGAAAAATGAACGGACTGCACCGAAAATAAAGATGCCATAGGTAAATATAGATAATTCTGTTAAATATTCTGAGTAAATTTACACAGACATAAACAATATAGACAAAATAATTATGTAAGGGAAGGATTAATGAATAATGTAATCATATTGTTTAAGAGGAAAATTAAATAAAAATGGCAATTTCTTCCATTTCTTTAACAAAATTACATTTGGTTACAAAATTACACAAGGTGCTGGAAACATTCCTCAGAGATTTTGGTCCTTGTTGACATGAATCAAGCATCACGCAGTTGCTGCAGATTTGTTGGCTGCACATTCATTCAAACATATCCCAAAGGTGCTCTATTGGACTGAGATCTGGTGACTGTGGAGGCCATTGGATTACACTGAACTCATTGTCATGTTTGTGGAACCAGCTTGAGATGACGTGTGCTTTGTGACATGGCGCATTGTCCTGCTGGAAGTAGCCATTAGAAGATGGGTAGACTGTGGCCATAAAGGGATGCACATGGTCAGCACCAAGACTCAGGTAGGCTGTGGAATTTAAATGATGCTCAGTTGGTATTAAGGGGCCTAATGTGTGCCAAGAAAACATTCCCCACACCATTACACCATCACCACCAGCCTGAACCATTGACACAAGGCAGGATGGATGCATGGATTCATGTTGTTTGGATTTCCTGTTCTTAGCTGACATGAGTGGAACCCAGTGTGATCTTCTGCTGCTGTAGCCCATCCACTTTGAAGATTGATTGTGTGTTCAGAGATGCTCTTCTGCATACCACTGTGGTAACGCGTGATTATTTTAGTTACTGTTGCCTTCCTGTCAGCTTGAACCAGTCTGGCCATTCTGCCTCTGACCTCTCTCATTAACAAGGTGTTTTTGCCCACAGAACTGCCGCTCACTGGATGTTTTTTTGTTTTTCGCACCATTCTCTGTAAACTCTAGAGATTGTTGTGCATGAAAATCCCATGAGATCAGCAGTTTCTGAGATACTCACACCACCCCGTCTGGTACCAACAATCATTCCATGGTCAAAGTAACTTAGATCACATTTCTTCCCAATTCAGATTTTTGGTCTGAACAACAACTGAACCTCTTGACCATGTCTGCATGCTTTGAGTTGCTGCAAGCACGTGTATAGGTGTACCTAGTGGTTACTGAGTGTATGTTGAGAATGAAAACGTATGGTAGAGTCCACCAGTACTATGAATTTCAGCAAGTAATAGGATAATCACTGGCTAAAGCTCTGTTCCTTCATAGATGGTGATGATGCATGTCAAATATGACTTTTTAAAGTACAGTGCTCCCTCCCTATACTGCCCCTCATTATAACGCCCCCTCACATACCCCCAGCAATTCCTTATGTACAAGCATAGGCTACTAACATCGGAAAGAATCATATTTTACCTTCTTTTATCGCCACACCCACCTATTGCCAACTTTTGTTCTTCTGTTTTTTGGGGGGGTTGAACATGAAATTACTCAGAAATATCCTATTAACTATACAGTAGAATGGGCTCATTCATTAATTTGCATGTTTCCTTGGTCTGGTATATCTGATCACCTTGTATGTGATTATGCATTCAGTCTTTCTTTCAATACCTTTCAGCACATAATATTACTCATTTAAACTCAAAAGAATGAATAACAACCAGACCTTAAATCAATAGCAACAAGGGATAACCATTGTTGTGGTATGAATGAATCCAGGCCTAAGTATAACAGTCTCACAACTGCAAGAAACACATTTGCATATCACTTTAAAATAGTCCAGTGTATGATAATGCTTGAAAAAGAATTCTATTCTATTTATGTGCTTAACTAACCACGCTTCATTAAGACCACAGGGCCTGATCTGATTTTACCCAAACTGACAGCCACAGAAATCCAACAAAACAAAACTACTGCATTGTTAGACAAGTTTGCCATCACATACAGCTGCAGGCGACTAAAGACACTGATCGCAGTAACATAGTAGATTCTATCATGTCTTTCTAAAAGCAGGGTTAGCGTACAGCTAACTCCTCCACTCCAAATAACACAAGCTGTCCCTCTGCTCAGAGTTCAGACTAGTATTAAGTCAAAGGGATGTGGTATTGCAACACAATTTCAGCTTCACGCTCTGTTTGTATAAAAGTGCACTGTTTGCTGCTCTCTATTAACATCCATAATGCGTTGAATTACACAATTAATAATGGCCTAAGACTAACGCTTGATTTGTTTTTAATTGCTGTTAGCTGGAAATACTTTCACGAGAAAGCAATTACTTTGATACAATGAAAAGTCAATGAGGTTGCACCGCTGAATAGATACATAAGTCCTTGCTGCTCTGGTGACTTTCAAATCCACAACTAAATTTAATTTATAAATGCATACCTAACATTTATTTAACTTTTGTATGAGGCAAATGTTCTAGCCTTGAACACGTAGGAACTGGATTTACAGACCCCTCCATGTTGGAATGAGAAAAATAGCAAACTGGAATTGATCAATCATTTCTAAACATCTACAGCGTTTCATCAAACAATTGAACACAGCCAGTAGAGTAAATGGTAATTGTGATGAAGAAACACTTTGTATTGAAATTTTCTGAGACCTTTTCTTGAGAATTATCTTTTTGCCTACATAACATATTTTACTGCAGTAAAGTATTGTCCTACCTGCTGTAAATATGTCTGCTTTATATTATAGTCATTATGCATAGTTGTTATACATTACTGCACATATCCCAGCAGTGGAAACAGTTAGACGGGAGATAGCAGTGCAATGCCCTCCTCTTCAGATATGCTGGGAGAGCAGCCTTGCATGGTTAATCAGCATGCCAACTCAGGGCCACCTGAGCTTCCTCCAGGCAGCAGGGCCTTTTGCACAAAAATCAATTGACTAATCAAGCAGACAGTCCCGACACATGGCCCTCCTCTCTTCCAGGTAGCAGCTAAAATCCTGTCGCACGACTAAAATAATAAAACGTAATTCAAACTCAGAAAAAACACATAAATATAGGAAAGACCTGGAAACATTTTGCACAGCATGCCAAACAGCATATATTTCAATTATTTGAGCTGGTTAACCACATTAAACATTACAGTCGAGAATTAACATTTGACATTAACATATTAACATATTAACATTTGAAATCCATCAATATTTTTCTGTGCTATATAGCACAACAAGCTTGTGGCTAACAAGGGCAAATTGAGTCATTGAAGGTTTACTAGACATATAGCATTGGATTTAATGATTGACTATACATGACTATACATTTACTCCCAAGGGGAATCCCAGAAGTACAAGGATTGTATTTCACACATCATTTTATTGAAATGTAGGGGTGGGAGATATCTCCCCCGGTACAGCGAAAATATAAACAGAGTAATACAATCATTATGCACAATTTTCTTAATCACAACAAACCTTTTTGTGATACATGAAATATGAGCCCTGCACTCCTGGGATTCTCCTCAAGAGTATGTGCATTACAACCAAGATTTCTGAAACACGTTTAGTATTTTCATGGACAATGTGTACATTTCCTGATTCACAACTGGGAGCTTTCTCCTTTAAAGTATTCCTCATCTCTGTGACAGCACAATACATGAGATATCAGTGTGAATGAAGACGGCAGAATAACAATTTTGAGCAAAGGGGCTGACCTCAGGCAAAATAAAGTCCCTGATATTTTTTTCTCATCTCACAATGATGGGGTCTCAGTCCCCAATTTCTCTTTCTAATCCATTACTCATGAGTCAGGGTGGGTGGTGCAAGCTGTTGCAGAGGGGTTCTGAATTTTGGGCTTTGTCAGGACTCTCCCTGGGTTGATTAGTATTGATCTGTCCTCAATAGAATGTCACACACTGTCTCTATTAACAGCTACTAAAAAGTCCTAATGCCTGTTGGGTAACAGCACTAAATAGAGACTCAAAATATATGTCCTTAATCTATTTTATAGAGCTTGAGGTTTCAGAGGTTAAATCTTGTTATTGGAGCACAACCATTTTAACGCAGAAGCTACTGTAACTCTTAGACTTGAAAATGAATGTTTAAATTACAAAAAGAAAACAGCTTTAAATTTTCATGTTTTGACAGTGCATTATGTTGACCTGAAGCTTTGAGACTGTAGCCAGATTGCTGCCTCTGGACAATGTTATGGCCATGATAGATTCGATGCAACAGCACAGGGTGACACTCCTCTACCTCATCGATTTTTTAAATGAGGCTGACTGCAATTGGTCACTGGCAGCGGAATGTCCTAGTATACTAAACTTTGATCAAATGAGGGGTTTGTGCTTAAAATGTGACTAGTAGTCGCTAAAATGGTTTGTGGGAGGACACACCTGTTTGGGCATAGATAGGACCCACTGTTACTGGGCAGCGATGGCATTTTCAGAGACAGAGACAGAGACACAGAGAGAGAGAGAGAGAGAGAGAGAGAGAGAGAGAGAGAGAGAAAGAGAGAGAGAGAGAGAGAGAGAGAGAGAGAGAGAGAGAGAGAGAGAGAGATGCACTTAAAAACATATGTGCTGCAAGGGACAAAGTATTAAGGTCAACTCGCAGGGCTGCTCAGTCACTTTGTCAAAGCAAATACTCACATGTGCAACTCCTTAAAAGTACTAAAGGCTCGGGATCCGTATTTAATAAGATGCCTGAAATTTCAGATGTCCTACTGTTTTAAAATAGTTTTCAGGGAAATTCCAAACACTGACATAACAGGAACATACTGAATCTATGACTGCATGGCCCAAAATACTTTTGAAGCTTGTGACACTATATACACAGTACTTGAGAAAGTGCTGTATATGATTGCAGATGGGCTGTCCCTCTGGAGTTTTATCCCCTATGGTCAAAATAATAATAATATGTTTGTTTATATATTGGTTTTCATACACAGTGATGAAAATGCTTTACAACATAAATAGAAATAAAATAAGGGATTTTTTAACAGCCATTTGGGTATGATATATAATATAATAAGAGTTATTGAAAGGTGTCCTCCGATCTCTCAGACATATTGACAATACAGATCCCATGCTCCCCATCACTTCTACTGTTAGGAGAAGATTCAGGGATACATGCTTCTTGCTGTCCAAAAAAGAGCCTTATTGACAGGTATCACAGTTGCAAAATAATATGGTTGGTGTCAAGACGGAAATCATCCAATTCTTCTGTCAAGGCACCAGTGGGCTCTCTCACATTTAGACATACTTCATATGGAAATATCGATGGCCAGGATTCATTGTGCCTGTGATTTGCAACTTGTGTGCCTTCTTTGGAATAATAATTTTTTTAAATTTGTAGAAAAAAAAAAAATTAAAGAGTAATGAAAAATATGAAACAAAAATATAAGGTAAGACACTCATACAAATAAAAACTAAAAGCTAGTTTTAAAAAGTGGGGTTCAAGAAGAGATTTAAGGGTACTATATGGCTAGCTGATTACCCAGTGGTCAGATTGAGATGGTCTTTCTTTGATAAATGCAATATGAATCACTAAAATAATTTGCATATTCTAAAAGATATGTGTTGGTTACTGCACCTGTAAGATTAAGAAAAAGTGCTATACAACACAAAACCCAACACAACCCAGAAAACTCTTGAGCCGTCTTCACTCCTTGGAACATATTACATTACATTACATTACAGGCATTTGGCAGACGCTCTTATCCAGAGCGACGTACAACATAATGCATTTTAGTAACTTAAATCTACCCATAAGATCATAGGGACTTTTCCTGGCCACTTTCTTGTTTTACTCATGCAATATTATGCTGGGTATGTAACCAAAGTGTACAACACCTCTTTTGAGTCCCTACCCTGCAAAAGTTTGCCTGGGGCATCCCTCCAAAACAAAGATTAAACTGGAAAGCCTAAAGCCGGATTTCCCTGTCCCACCGTAAGTGACAGAGTCATATCTGCACATATAGCACCCACCCTCTGGAACTCTCTCCCCATAGAGATTCGCCAAGCCCCAACCCTGGACAGTTTCAAAGCCGCCCTCAAAACTCATCTGTTTTCTAAAACCTTTGTTTAGTTTCTGTGGTTCCTGTGTTGTCTCCGTTCTGTTGTGCTTGTATCTGCTTAAATGTATGTTTTATGTAACTTTTATCTACTCCTCCCACTGTACTGCGACCTTGGGTTTCTTGAAAGGCGCATAACAAATAAAATGTATTATTATTATTATTATTATTATTATATCTGTTTAATGAAAGGGGTTGGGGCGCTGTGGAAGAATGCGAACAGTCATTCTCCTCAGGAGAAACAGGACTGTGCATAACAAAGGAAGATCAGTTGGCTGATGTTCCTTTGTTGTGTGCAATCCTGCAAATAGGTGTATTGGCATTGCATGCCATCCAGGAGCCTCCAGGCTGATCTCCATGGCTGCGAGGGGCAGGAAGTACGATCTAGCTCACCCCAGCCACTGAATATCAATGGAACCCACGCCAGCGTGAGATCAAGGACAGCAAGGGGAGACACACAAATGCAGCCGGGCCATGCGGGAACCTCATAAGGATACAGTTACAGTTACCTGATACAGTGTCAAGACACTGGAGGAATAGCTGTGCGCCCCAGTCTCTGTGACCCAACCCCCCACCCACCCCCATCTTCATCCCCTCCCTAAAGACAAGCAGTGGAAATGAGATCTGATGCGTTTCCACGTGTCACAATAAACAGCCCATAAGAGCAGATAATGGGACTGTGATACATTGCTGCCATGAAATAACTGTCATGCATATGAGCGGGCAAATAACTCACGCTTACTCCAAAGCAGCAGCTTGATCGTTTCAAACTAGCAATGATCCCGCACGCCGGAGCTCGAGACACTCGCAGATAAATCACATCTTCCCCTCCCCTCCCAGTTTGCATCCAGAGCCATTATAATTCACACTGATGGGGAGGGCAGGCTAATTGCTAAAGCTCTACAGCATTCAAGACAGACTGCTGAACAGAATACAAGGAAGATTCAGAGTATGCTAAGCTGTGGCTCAAACATTGCACAGTGGCAGGGCCAAGTCACTCTTACACTAAAACCCACATAAAGGTTGCCATCATCCTGCTCCTTTCACAACTCCAAATGGCATGATACATAACAATACACAGCAGCCATTAAGACGCTGGATTTGTTCAGGCAGTACAACAAGGATGACTGTTTGAGGATCAATTAATGGCAGAGTAACAGCCCTTTAAAGCATAAAATTGCCTTGCGTTCATTAAAAGAAATGGACATCAAGAGAACCAGGCTAAGTGCTGAAGTTTCCTGCTTGGAAGGTTTCCTGGAAGGTCCTCATTACTCAAAGGTCCTCATTTTCTCTATGTTTTCAATTTTTTCCACCCACATTACTGTCCACACATAATAGCCCATCCATAATGTACTTTTTCAGAAGTCATGTAATCAAAGATGAGGCTGCACTGCAAAACTGGCACTGAAAAGTGAGAAATGTTTCAAACAAACGCACTGCTTATGCAGCCCTCTCCATTCTCACGCAATATTTTGCTCCTGTTTCTCTCTTGACAGTGACAAATGCAGCGCACTGTTTACTCAAACACTTCAGGTCAGAAATCAGCCATATAAGAGCACATTCCATTGCCACGGTTCTTCAGAAACACCCTCGTGCAGCCCTTGGAATTTCTTTGGCTGAGATTCACAGCTGCTGATTCACAGCAACTCCTGCCATGATAGGACAGAGGCAGAAACCCACTTTGGTCTCCAGGTTTTTGGAACGCGTTGGGCGGCAGCACAGTGACTCACCTCTCATGTAATCTGGATTTGCAACAGCATCCGTAGTGGATGCCAGCTCTAAACATGCTGTTCATTTTGAACTTTTTTAGCTCATGGAATCATCAAATGTTCCCACAGCCCCACAGTGATATAAATATAGATGTTCTACGTGACTGTTCATGCAGGGCCTGCCCGATGAACAAGACCGATCTATCAGCCGGCACAAAACGGCCTCCATTTTGTGCTTGATGTCCTATGGTAGATTAATTTCTTCTGTGTCAGTGCTCAGATGCATAATGTGATGGGTTTTATGTGTCCAGGCGTGTGTATGTGCCTCTCAATAGATATGTCAAGCAGATCACTTCTTCCCTCTCCCTCTCTTTAGCGCAAAGCGGTGAGCGTGAACCAGATCCGCGGGAAGCAGAGGGAGGAGGCGTACTCACTGGGCACTCTGTTGATGGCGCGGAGGGGCCTGAGCACACGCACGGTGCGGATGGCCGACAGGCTGATATTGTGGCCGTCCAGCGAGTACTCCATCATCCTGGGGAGAGAGCAATATCAGAGCAGAGCTCAGCATTAGTGGCAACAGCACAAACAGGGCAGTGAAGCTTACATTTCAGCCTCACCTCATCACATTAGAGTACATCACAAAAGGAGGATTGCAATATAGACACAAAGCAATGTATAGTATTTTTGTAGTTATGGTGCACTAAATGATATTACTGAAGTGTAACATGCAGCCGGCAATGTCAAGCATGTTAATTCCAGGGTGATGTAAATGGCTAATCCTATTGTAACTGCGGTCCCTTCAAACAGAATTAATCAGTTCAAAAGGGTTTCTTGTAAGAAGACTGCATGTTTATCAGATAATTTAGGCAACATGCTAGTTGCCTCTCTAAAAAAAAATGACATTCTGAATTTGACACCTGGACAAAAAGACTGAAAACTAGACTGTCCGAGTGAAAACCGGATGTGTGGCAACCCTAGTCTTCATATCAATGCTGGCTAGCTAACGTTAGCTTGCTAGTTCAATATGCTCCCAAACTTTGCTTGCCATCTAGAAAACTAGCTAGCTGGCTTAGTAAAACTACACTTTAACTGCATTTTATAAACATGTTTGTTTTTCTTTTTAGAAGTGGTTTTCCTGTCATGTCAAAATAAAGATAACCAGTTCCTTTTGCTGCCAAATCACTAACGTTATCATAGCTCCTACTGACATTTAATGATCAGTGGAAATGATATCACTTTATTTGACATTGTCTACATAATGCCATGGCACTGTCATGCATCTTTTATGTTCATACCAGCAACATTTTAGGATGCCACCAAAAGCTTCACTTTGAGTCTCACTATCATACCTCCTTATGACATATTAATGAGAAGTGAAAATGATGTCACTTTATTTTACTTGGTTTAATGTCATGACACAGTCATGCACCTCACAAACACAACACAAAGTGAAAATAAGGTTTAACAGCAAATGGAAATTGGTACATGATCTATACATCAAGATTAACTCAACCCAACCCAATATATATGTAAAGGGATACATTAAGTCATGACAAGGTGTGTTGGCATAAGGTATCACTATTTGGCAAGTTGTCAGACAGTGTCATAACATTGACCCAATTATTGACATAGTTATTTTCATATGTCATAGTGAGTGCAGTGTTATGACACCCCTGCCATAGTGAGCCTTCTATGCAGGTCATATTCAATTGTCAATTGTATCATAACACAATCTGCAGATTGTACCATAACAAGGGTATGCCATAGTTTTGAATGGACATGACACCCTATGACAAGAATTATATCATGGCAATGCCATTTTCACGTCAAATAAGAATGTTACCAATGTTTGCTTAGCATGCCAAACTAAACCCTGTCACTGCAGTTAACAGTCCAAACATTGACATTTTAGTCTGCATTGTGCAGATTTACAGTGGGGAAAATAAGTATTTCACCCCCTGCTGATTTTGTGAGTTTGCCCCCTTACAAAGAAAGGAACGGAACGGTCGGTCTATAAATTTCATGGTAGGTTCATCTTAACAGTGAGAGACAGAATATTTTTTAAAAATCCCAGAAAATCACATTATATGAATTTTAAACATTTATTTGTGTTTTATTGAGGAAAATAAGTATTTCACCCCCTAGCAAAACAGCAAGAATTCTGGCTCCCACAGACCGGTTATGTTACCAGGAGGCACACAGATTAGTCCTCTTACTTAATTAGTACTCCTAATTAAGTACTTGTTACCTGTATAAAAGACAACTGTCCACAGAATCAATCAATTAATCCGATTCCAACCTCTCCACAATGGGCAAGACCAAAGAATTATCTAAGGACATCAGGGACAAAATTGTAGACCTGCACAAGACTGGAATGGGCTACAAGACCATTGGCAAGCAGCTTGGTGAGAAGGAGTCAACTGTTGGTGCGATAATTAGAAAATGGAAGAAACACCAATTGACCATCAATCTCCCTCGGTCTGGGGCTCCACGCAAGATCTCACCTTGTGGAGTGAACCTGATCATGAGAAAGGTGAGGGAACAACCCAGAACTACACGGCTGGAGCTTGTTGATGATCTCAAGGCAGCTGGGACCACAGTCACCAAGATGACCATTGGTAACACACTACGCCGTAATGGATTGAAATCCTGTAGTGCCCGCAAGGTCCCCCTGCTCAAGAAGGCACATGTACAGGCCCGTCTGAAGTTTGCCAATGAGCACCTGGATGATTCAGAGGAGGCTTGGGAGAAAGTGCTGTGGTCAGATGAGACTAAAATCGAGCTCTTTGGCATCAACTCGACTCGCCGTGTTTGGAGGAAGAAAAAGCTGCCTTAGACCCCAAGAACACCATCCCCGCCCCGTCAAGCATGGCGGTGGAAACATTATGCTTTGGGGCTGTTTCTCTGCTAAGGGCACAGGACGACTTCACCGGATCGAGGGAGGATGAATGGGGCCATGTACCGGGAAATCTTGGGTGAGAACCTCCTTCCCTCAGCCAGGACACTGAAAATGGATTTCTAAGGATTTGGAGAGGATCTGCAAAGAGGAGTGGGCCAAAATCCCTCCTGGGATCTGCGCAAACTTGGTGACCAACTACAAGAAACGTCTGACCGCTGTGCTTGCCAACAAGGGTTTCTCCACCAAGTACTGAGTCATGTTTTGCTAGGGGTGAAATACTTATTTTCCTCAATAAAACACAAATAAATGTTTAAAATTCATATAATGTAATTTTCTGGGATTTTTTAAAATATTCTGTCTCTCACTGTTAAGATGAACCTACCATGAAAATTATAGACCGTTCCTTTCTTTGTAAGGGGGCAAACTCACAAAATCAGCAGGGGGTGAAATACTTATTTTCCCCACTGTATATGGGAATTAATAATTGTGATGTTAAGTTCTGGTCAGAGCACAGACCTCTACAGCCAGCTTTTAAAAAGGCTAAATAGTATTTATATTTACATTGCACATACCATATTATCAAATTGTTATTTACATCAACTATATATAATTTTGTCAAATTATTTTTTATTGGAGTTTGATATATAGGTAGACAGACTAGCTAAGTGTCTATATATAGTCCAACTATACTCTATATATAATCTAAACATACAGTAATGATCTTCTTCTTCTGATTAAAAGTAAAATGTATATGGCACAACACTTCATTTTATAATGATTTATTCCAGAACTACAACCAGTAAGACAAAAAGCCACATCAACATGATTTCACTTTAGTCACTTTTCTCACTTCTGTACTCTTCAGCAATCCAGCAGTTATTGTCACTTTTTAAACAAGTTAGGATGAAGCTAGTGGCCTGAGGGACAGCAAAGTGGTGGATTTTATTTTTGGGGGGCAGAACACGCTGAGAAAATGAGGTGTCCAAACACACTCTGGAGTGATTGGCATTCCTGTGCCGTGTGGCAAGACATTGACGTGACATTAGCAGTGACATTAAACATGCCCTCCCCAGCCAGTCATCTGAGATTAGACTGGAGACGACAGAGCCGAAGCTCTCCCCAGAGCACAGCGGGGACGCCTTGTACTGACCTCCCCACCTATTAAAAACATTGCTACATTCCGCAGAGCTATCTATTCACCATGCTCCGTGCATGCATTCACAGTGCATCATTTGTATACATTTTAAACCTGTATCGACTGATCGAGACACAACACAATCAGCAGGGTCTGGTGAATGATTAATTTATTACAAGACGGATGGAGAATTAATTCATTTCTTTTGGACGTCTGGTCAACGTAAAGCCGAAGCTGGTTAAGTGAAATGTACAATAGTGGATTTCCGCTCAGAGAGTGACGGAATGCTCTCATGAATAACTCAAAGCCCGTAATGATGTCTACTTGACATTTTACAGGCAACTAGTACGTCTTCCTGCTCATTAGCGAATGCCAAGATCCCCTTTGTAACACATGCATTTCCTCCCAGCTCTGACAACAGTATAAAATATGATAGAAAGACACTGTGACCAAAGTCTATTAAGAATGCAATTTACCAAGGGACATGCTCACAAACTAGATCTAATGGATATGCAACTGCACCACTACGGTGCTTTTCTCTGCAGTTATTCTGCTGAGGTGTTTATTTTGCTGAGGGAAGTGGGGGAAGTGGGAGGTGGGCGGGTGGACTGTGAGTAAATGCCGGATGGACACTGACCCTGCCATGACAATGAAGAAGTCCAGACGATTCCATGTGTCGCCAAGGTAACACTTCTGCCCGAAAATCCCCAGAGCTATCATCTTGAATACCATCTCCACGGCAAAGAAGGCGAAAATGAAGTCATCAAATGCCTGTGGACACAGAGAAAATTTGCACCTGATAGTTTTCTGACAGAATGCTCCCACACTGGGCCTCAGCTGTTTCTCTAATGACACTTTCAGCGAGGTTTGTGCCTTCACCACAAGCAAATAAATCAGACAAGTCAATGGCCAATATGGCGTTGTGACCACAGATCCCGACATGAAAAAGTCAGTGTTGTTTATAAACCGAGTCAGGCTGAAATAGATGCCCTTTTGCAGGTGTGCTCCCATAACATTCTCAACAAAAAAAAAGAAAACAAATAGAGACCAAATAAAAATACTATCCTTGGGGAATTGCATTTTTCCCTTCTCCCGCCACAGACCCCTATGACCTTGTCTCCTAAATCCCCACTGACCCTCCTGGCACTGCCTCCCAGACTTCCCAGACTTCCTCTTTTCCCACAGTCCCAGCCACTGGCCCAGAAACAGCCATGTGGGGTTGGAGCAGGACATCAGTGGACTTCCAACAGCAACACAAACGTCAGGGATCATTTGCTAGTCTCCGTCACCTGTGCTCTGGGCTCTGAGTGGCAATGACAATTAAATGCACTAACTGTCCTAAACAGGGCGAGGATCACACTGTGCTTTGAAGCTTGTGAGAGCTATACTTTAGAGTTTAATGTCATGCACATAAGAGCCCAGGCCAGGGAAAACCCTTCGTGAGTCATAATGTGTGGTGCAATAGACTAGTTCACACCTTTAAAACTGCATTCACACACACATACACACACACCCGCACCTGCACGTACGTGCATAAACATACACTGACACACACATGCACAAATACACACATACACCCACACACCCACACAGCTCTCACCTGCAGGATGATGCACCAATCAGACTGGCACTTGATGTCCTCACAAGGCTGAAACATGCCCAGGGTCACACAGTTCAGGAGAATGACCAGCATGCTCATATACTCGAACCAAGTACACAGGAGTCAAGGAGAGACACAGGGCAAGAGATAGGTGACAATTAAAACAGCAGCTACAGCACTGAGGATTTTAGTATGTTTATGTCACTGTTCAAACTTGTCAAAGCTGAACAGCATAGCGCTTTTTGGTAAGTCTGAATCTCGAAGACTCCCAAATGCACTTTTTTTTTATTGTTGAGCAATTATTTTAAAAATTATCTCTATTATCCCCCCTTCCCCCCATTCAAAGAAGGAGATCCCTTTTTCCAAAAAATAGACTGACAATTAACAGTGTTTTTGATGTGTTGAGGATGCGATTGCTAATGAGCTTGAGACAGCTGAACTGTTAATTGTTACTCCCCAGTGATTTTGAATTTTAATTGTAAAGTTCTGAAGCACTGATTATTGAAGAATGGAAAAAAATGACTGTTCATACATGAATTTACACAGGCTTTTATTTTTGTTTCTAGATTTGGCAACTGGATTCCTGCAACCTATAAATCTAACATATCTTACTTGGATGGTTAAAACATAGCTAAAGTATTGGTAGATAGGACAGAGTATATACAAAATGGTAGTGTACAAGAATACTGTGGAACTATTTACAAAAGCCAAATATATTCCATTAGGAACAAAGTGCTAAAATATATATTTTTCAGTATTCAATTCAATTGCAAATATTATTTGTCCTACACCTATAAGCAAAATCCACAGAGAGCCTCTGCTTGCCATAATAGTTCATAATAGGATTTAGATTTTTTTACATTTTGCATCTTATGCACCCCAAGATTTATGCACCCCAAGGTTTATCATGCTTTGTATTAATAAACTGCATAGCTTGAAAATTAAGATGGTTATTCTACTTCACTGTTTTACTATGCTTTTGGCAGAATATGTGTATCAGAATATGTGTGAATTGTTCCTGTCCTATACAAAACTGGCTCACTATAAAAATTTAACACACACACACAATTGCACACAAACACGCACACTACATGATAAGATTGCATATGTTATTCATGCAGACAGTGTGGTAAACATAAACACTTATTATTCTTAAATTATATCAGGCTTCCATACAAACTGGCTATTCACCAGCCTCTCCTGAAATTATGGGTATGGCATTGGCTTTGCATGCGAAGCAGAATTATTTAAATGTACAGAACCAACATGAAGTGTCTCTCATACTTTCTATGTAGCCAAGGCCAAATGCTACAGTTGAAGCATTCTGTTTGCTGTTGTGTGGAAGGGCTGCCTGACCGATCATGTGACCCCCTCGGTCACCTTCTCAGACCTTCTGATGACTTCCTGGTTCTGTGATATGGCACAGGAGAGTTCTAACCCCACTGGGGCTGTCGGGTTCGACTGTAAAATTGACCAGATAACATACTGAGTCTGAGATGGACTTTCTCTCCTCTTTGAATCCCATCCCTAAATCCACAGCTGCTGGCACACTTTGAACTGTGCAGTTGCACAAGGAGTGCTGACTGAGCCTCACACATAAAGAAATGCACACAAATAAAACAGTGTACTGCTTACCAAGTGAGCACAGAGGGAGAAAGGGAGATGGAGAGGAAGCGTGTGCAAGACAGAGAGAGAGACAAGGAGAGAGAGAGAGAGAGAGAGAGAGAGAGAGAGAGAGAGAGAGAGAGAGAGAGAGAGAGAGAGAGAGAGAGAGAGAGAGAGAGAGAGAGAGAGAGAGAAAGAAAGAGAGAGAGAGAGCGCAAGACGGTTTGGGTAAAGCGTTGACCATTCTCATTTTAAAAACCCAGAAACCCAACTAGCATATCTACATTTGTAATAATCCAGTTCATCTGCTGTAGAGGCTTCTCACCTGGACTCTGCCTGGTCCAAGTGGGAAGGCCATTTACCCAGCATCAACTAACTAAATGGTTCCAAGCAAACTCAGCTAAATCCATGATGATCCATGTTTGGAGCACAGTAAATATAAAAGAAACTTCATCGACAACATGCTGTGTATTTTAATGGAAATTCATCAAAGAAAAGTGTGTATATCAAAGTCATAGTGCTTCCAGGCTCCTGCATTCCTGCTGCTTCTCTTGTTTTCTCAGCACTAACCTCCATGTACCATCTGTCTGGTTGATGCTTCTGCATGGAGCAGCAGAGGACAAGAGTGGCTGATGGCTCTTGTCAGGAAACGCAGCACCTGACAGCTTTGAATGTGCAGAGGGGTGGTCACTTCGGGTTGGTTTGGGGGATTGAAGACACATGATGCTGTGCCGCCATCTCTAAGTCACCATCATAGCCAGTGACTCATGTGGGATCACGATCACGGGAATATGCTTGACACATGTTCCAGTGTTTTGGCCGACACTACATCCCGTTATGTCCTTGCACAGAGATCACTTCTGTCAGGTCAATCTGTCCTTCTCCCTGAGTCCAAACTGAGGAGCCCTGGCACATGCTTACCCAGAGAGACACTGTCAGTTCCCACCATTTCACATCACTCTCCAGTGAGCTTTGAACCATCTACACTCAATACTCCAAGGGTGCCACAAGCTTTCTCAAGACTAAAACAGCAAGCTTGGGCCGAGTGAGCAAGGGATCCAGGTCACATGTTTTATACTTTGGGGTCCTACCTTGTTGCTAATAGGTACCTATGGAGGGCGTCAGTCTCGGCAACAGGGGAAGAGCAGGGTTGCCTGTTTTGTTGCCAAATGGCTGTGGAGGCCATAATTCATAATTAGTGTTAATTGGTGTAAATGTCAAATGATACTTCACTTAATGGTTTGTGTCTGTGAGTGGGGTGTGGTTATATGGAGTATGTTTTGTGAGTGGCTGTGTTTAAATGGTTTGTGTTTGTGAGTTAATTGTGATTAGGTGTGTGAATGGCAAGGTGTGTAATTAAGCCTATTTAAGTGCAGGTGGGGCGACTGGGCCATTCAGGGTGTTAGTCTTGTCAATCATGTGTGCGTATTGTTGGTGTGAGTTGTGTTGGTCATGTCAGTTGTGTCATACTGTGGGTGATTCCCCGGATTTCCACCTCGGAGGAGGCGGAGTCTGTATGTTTGTTAAGAGTGACTGAGTAGAGTGCTTCCTGTGTGTGTGGTGAGAGAGAGAGTGGAGAGACTGAACAGTGGAGAGTCTCTCTCTGTGTGATTGTGGAGTGGAGTGTCTCTGGGCGTATGTAGAGGGGCCACATTGAAAAGTGGTGGGTGTCTCAGTGTGTGTGTTCAGGAAGAGAACACGAACTGAAAAGTGGCAAGTGTCTCTGTGTGCGCATGGGTTTAGGAAGCACTTGAAAGGTAGCAAAATGTGTGTGTGCCTGGTGAAGTTAAGGTAGAAATACAGACAGAAGAGGCGCGGTGTCCTGTTAAATGTGGAAGTGGGCTGGAGCCGCTAAATGTCTGTTGATGTTTGTGGGAAAGCGGGCTGGAAAGTTGCTGAGCATCCATGTTTGTTGTTGGTCCCCGGAAGGGGATTCCCACCTCGGAGGAGGCAGACTTTAATTTAGTTTTGTTCATTTAGTTTGTTATTTTACCTTGTTGTTTTCGCCCGAAAGCTTTGCGGCAAGTAGGGTGAAGACTTTGTGTTTTTTTAATTTAACCTGCTCTCCCACTGTGTCTCTCTTCCGTGTCTGGGAGACCGGCAAACTGCCAATATGTAACATCTGCTGCTCTGCTCATAGCCAGGGATTGTCACGTGGTGTGTGACAGTGCACATGATACATACTTTGTGAGCCAATCTGTAGACACAAATTCGGCTGAGGCGATTTATGTAATCCATCGAGCTCTACCTTTCTGAGCTCATCATGAACTAAATGAGCCATGGCTATTTTACATGCAGCAAAAAGCATTACCAGGCCTGCTTTAGAGGAGAAGAGACAAAGAGAGACAACAGTCCCAAATCAAATCAAATCAAATCAAATAAATAATAACAAATATAATTATTTATATAGCGCTTTTCACAAATGCATTGTCACAAAACACTTAACAGAAGGGAACTCAGGCCTAGACCCCCCCAAAAGGGAGAAACCTTGGGAGGAACCAGACTAAAGGGGGGGCATCCTATTCTGGCCGGCACAGTTCCCAGCTTTCACCTAAGGGGCTGGTTCAAAACCTGTTGCTTGTAGAGCACAATACAGACCATTTTGATTTGATCTGTCATTTTGGTGGACGATACAATAGTGCTGCCAGATGTAATACACAGGTCAGTATAATACTGAACACCAGGAGTGTGTTCCCACAGACCTGACATTCCTACACATTGCACCAAAAACAAGCGGAGCATTTCGTTCTTTATTTCTTCCTTTCTTTCTTTAAATCATGACAGGCTAGGCTAGGTTAGTGACAGTGAGAGAAATACGCAGCTCTTTCAAAAATCTGGAATGGGCTGAGAAGAGACAACAGTCATTTGCAGAGCTGATGCAGATGCTGATCCGCGTCCAGCCGATACATTTTTCCTTCAACACTTCCCGCCGATTTTAGCTCAAGCCACCTCTGGGCCTTCTTTACCATTAATCTGCCCCTTTCCACGTCCTGCAGATGGAGGTGAAGCTCTGAACCCGGAGCCCAGGGCAGCATGGCTGACACAGAGGAGCGCAACACTGACACACCAACTTCACGAAAATTACACACCAGCTTACAAAAAAAAATCCAATGCGGTACAATTTAAAGGGTGGTTTTTGGGGAACTTTAAACAAGGTTTAGATTGTACCAAGCAGCCATAAATAAGCACGTGGTGTGCGCTCAGTCTGGTACATCCAGCTAAACTCTACCACCGGGGCTCGTTTTCTTACTGATTTATTGATTTGAAGCAGAAATGAGTATCAATCTCCAGTTAGACACATGTTGAATCATACCTGTTAGGTAAACTACTGATAACTTTTCAGAGAGTATCTTTAGGTTAGTCTCAAACATGATTGTTTTTCTTTAAAATCAATCCTTCTTTCCTCTAAGGCCTCAGAGCCTCAAAGCCAATAATTTCCCTGACAACCATTGCAGACAATTCTGAGTGTTTTTGCTCATCCATCTTACTGATGTGTGACCATTTTGTTTTGTTTGGAAAAGATTTTTGCGCGGATATTATACCTCTTTCATACAACACTTACTTTAGTCCAGAGCAGTGGGAGAATAAGCACTCAAAAATGTCTGTGCCATATCAGGACATTCAATATTTCACTGCTATTAGCTGCTGATGTCTGGATAATACCTGTCTGCTCTGCTAAAATAATTTCAAATGAAAATCTGCATTTAAAGAAAAACAAGATTCCTAACATGATTCAAAGAAAGAGCATCCGTGAATGCAGAAATACAAATACCTTGCTTATTGACAAGATAAGTCAGCATTAAAGCCCTGAGCGCTAAAATTAGTCTTTTTTGACAAATATGACTGATTTTGATTTTTGGTTTGATGTTTGGTTTTATTATGCATGCACATTCAATCTGCTCAACAAGATAAACCGGATGCTGGTGAAGTCTGAAATGATGGCTTAATTATCTCTGGGGTGGTAATTAAAAAGGCTGGAGCTAATGGCTGGGGAGGAGGAGTAGAGGGGAGGAGAGAGATTTGTAGGACTCCAGGGATATTCTGGAGGTCACTGATGCTTGTGCCACACCCCTAGGACAGAACACTTACACAACCCTCCACTGACACAAGTGACCTTTCTGCTGGTTGGGTGCCATCTTACAGTGTTTCTCTACATTCAAAATCCATTTACTAGCCATCTAGCCATTTACTGTCAAAATCCATCCGTAAAATCTTAAATGGGTATTGCAAACAACAGTTTGTTTGGTAAAATGTGTCATAATGTATGTGGGCTGTGCAACAGACGAAGGTCTCATTAGTAATCTGACTTTATTTTCTGGTAGGGATACATTTCCATTCTTAAAAAAACAGGCCTGACCTCGCTGGCAACATGAGGATTGTGAAAGTTTGGGAAGTAGGACAAACCTGTACACATTGAGAACAACATGGTTCAATTACACATGTCTCCAGTGACCCTTTTCCATGTGGCATAACCTGCAAGAGACCCAGCTTTCTTTAGTCAGGATGTTCCCCCAGTTCTTACAAGGACAGGAACATATCCTCTAATTGAATGATCTATAATTAAAGAGTGAATGTGTGACTCACTGCACTATGTTTGGGATGTTGCCACAGTAGAGACAGTACACTGTAATGATAAGAACAGGTCATTCAGCCGATCTTACCCAGTTATTGTATTGATACAAAATAGCCTGGGTCAATAATAATGACAAAGAACTTAATTGGTACAATATCCAGGCTTACACATGCTAATATAGCTTATTGTGTTAGGCGCTAATGAACACATCAGCCACATATTAATGCCTAGCTTTGGCATAACTGCATTATTCACTTTTGGCAAGGGCTAAACAAAGTATATCTGAAAAATTGGAATAGAAATTCAACGGATGAAGATGTGGTGAGATTAGATTGCCTCTTCTGTGGCCTCATTGAGCACATGGAAACTGGAAACCGGAATATGAATGTTGTTCAAAGAGGCAATGCCGAGCGCTGTTCCGTAACGACAGTTAACATTACAGTATCCAAAGCACAGTCAGAGAGCAATGAAGAAAATACTTCTTCAACATAGACGTGCTCCAAGATGGCACGGAGGCAGTTGCTGCTGTCATGCAATGTGACAATTGTTCAGCAGTCTGTTGAGCGGTCTGTTTATAAAATTTGAGTGAAAGGGAAATAATATAATTGGTACGGGACTATAGGCCATATCTTCCCGTTTTTATACACTGCTATTTCTATTAAACCCCCAAAAAGTGAGAGATAATGGTTAGCAAAAGCTTAAAAAGACAGGAAATTCACACAAGCACCTTAACCATTATTGTATCACTGACAAGGCTTCCAACACACAATGTTTTAATACCTGCTATGGTACTGTAACTATGCTGGTCTACTTGGCAGGCTGCTGAGAATTAAATCAAACTCTGATTCTCTGATTCTCTTTGAATCAACTAAATCGATAATTTTCAGAGGAACACCAATCATTATCTCTCACTTAAAACATAGTTTTTTGGTTTTCCAACTTTTTTCACCAGAAGGTAATTCCCCCAAGATGTGTTGTATAATGATTGTTATAAACCAGTAAATAGTGTACTACAGTTAATTTCTTTCAATGTTGTAAACCGAATGTGCTACACAAGTAGTGCACTTGCTGTAGATATAATTTATTTGTTTGGTTATTTGTCAGGGACAATTTTACAAATGTTTTAAGTCATAAAAACATGTTTTACATAAGTTTATGTTTTTTGTGATTTGCAGCTGTGAAGACTCTACCTAATCTGCTGTTAAGAATCTACCTAAATCTAAGAATTGAAAAATCGTGTTGACCAGTGTTATATAAAAACATATATATACTGTATATGTAAATATAAATATATATGAATAAATATATAATGTGACTTTTCCATCTTTTCAGACTTTTTCCAACCATTTTCCAACCATCTCCAACTTGAAACATAGTTTTTGGAATGAATGAAGTTTCGATTTGCACGTTAATGGTTCTCATTTCATGAGGAGACATTAATGGTCTACAGCTTGCTGGCTAAGTAATTTAGGTAGCTAGTGTAGCAGTCCCTATCTATCCCTCTTGGCATTAGCTATGCAACTCTTCACAGTTAAACTCAGGCAGCAGGCAGTGGTTAGGAGGTAATAATTTTTTTCTGTTTGGCACCAAGTAGAACCATCTAGCAGAGTCTGCTGTCCCTCTCTTTGTATAGTTTTATAGCAGTGCAAACAGCTATGGCGCCGATTCAATAAATAATTGTGTATACAATCAGTAAATATAGTGTGTTGCACTTAATTTATTAATGTGGTACGCAAGTAGCTGTGGCTATTTCAACACAAGTTACAGTTGTATTCCTTTGTTTTCTATCAAGATCACTTGTGGTTATTTACTGCTGCTCCACTGTTTTCCACAATGAAGGGGATTTACACCAAATCAATCACTGAGGCAAACGTGTTGAAAAGGTGGACCTAGCAGTAAAGATCTTGTACCGTTGATTTTGAATATACATTCCAACACCAATTTCGAAGATGAATGGGGAGACTCAAAAATTATTATTATTTTTATAATAAAACGGCGTGCCAGCCATAATGCTAACTCAAATGACCAATAATGCAATATACATTTTAACAGTAGCTAAGAGGTAATGTTTATGACTGGTTATGTTTGTATTCATATTTTGCATTTTGCACAAATAAATTCTATCATGGGAATGATTTTCTGCATTGTCAAAGCACGTGGGGACACAGGTATCACTTTAGCCTATGCAAAAATGAGGCTTCAGTTAAAACGTAGTTATACATAACTTATATTTTGAGCCAACAAAGGTTTGGTGGCGTGAACTGGGACATAATGAGGTATTTAACTAGTTAAAGGAGCCCCCCACCTCCACAGTTAAATGTTGGCAGGTCTGTAACATGCATATTCTAATACTATTCAAACAAATCATGTATTCTCTGAATATCGAATAGGATTCTTTTGTTAAAGTGACAACCGTATTTGGGCATGGTCATTCCACCGATCTAAAAGTTAGCACCCAACTTCAGCTGTCAAAACAGTTGAGACTAGCTAGTTAGCATTACCTAGCCAGACTAACATGCCAATGTGTATTTTGTCCACGCAAACGGACAAGACTGCCAGGTAACCAAGTGGCTAGTAGGTTGCATGCTAGAGTATAGGTAGCTTGCTATCCTTACTGACCTGCGCTAACATTACAGCTCGGTATTTACAGTCTGATCTCTGTCACTACTAGCACTACAAGCGAATTAATTTGTCTAACGATGGATATCGCCCACAACAATTGCTATCTGACAAACCAAAAACACAGAAAATTATTATAAATGAAGAGTACAAAGTTCTATCCTTTACCAGAACTAACTTAGGCTGATCGACTGACTAAAATTAGGTAGCAGATAATCATTGGTTAAATAAAGGTTAATTAAAATAAACTAGTACTCTGAGTAGGACAGTGAATGTCTTTAGGAGGAAGTAACATGGTTTCTATAACAGTGCTTTAGTGGACTGCTGGTTGTTACCATTTTGGTTCTAAATAATGTCTCTTAACAATGGCTTTGTGTGTTGCAATTGCTTCCAGTTTCCAGCAAGATTTAATATTAGTGACGATGGCTAAACGACTTGCTATCTTTTTACCATTCATTTTGAATGGAGCCTCATTTCCAAAAATACACATTTTGATACAACCGTGACACATAAACCTTTGCTTTTTCGTCACTGGACTAGTCCGTTTAAAAGTCAAACATGTTCTAACTCAATGAAAAACTGTGTAATGCTGTAAAAAGATAGTAGAAGAGTGCAAAAATATGTCTTACGAAATGCTAACAATTTTTATTTATCTTTTTAATAAAAACTTTTGTATGAAAATATTTGTATGAAATTGCAAGGATTAGTTTGAATAGTATTTGTCCTTTGTCAAAAAAATGCATCTACATTGGTGCTGGAACAGGAAGCCAGGAGGAGACTTTGAAAGTTTGCAACCATTATCTAAACACTGCGTGACCACAGGTTGATACAGGTGCGTCAGTGGGTTGTTTGCATTTTATTGTTGATATGTGTCTTTGGCTGCTCTGGGCTGTCGCTAAGGTGATTGAGTAAGATTGTGCCAGTGGAGAGGCTCTGTCTCTGCATCTGTGACATTCACAAAAAGCCAAGCGCCAGGGTCTCTATCTCCTTTCATGCTTTACTGAGTTATGTTTAAATAGCAAAATGCATATTTGCACTGGGGGCTCTATGTATTTAGTGCCATCATAATAATGCACCGTTTGTTGGCTTAACTGCCTACAAGAACACAGCTTTTAATATCTAATGAATATCCAAATGTACATAAACCACCAGAGATATGCTATTGCGTTTCGGTTATTGAAGCCTCCTGTTTAT
This sequence comes from Aldrovandia affinis, assembly GCA_029706075.1. Lineage (NCBI taxonomy): Eukaryota > Metazoa > Chordata > Actinopteri > Notacanthiformes > Halosauridae > Aldrovandia > Aldrovandia affinis. The sequence continues at coordinate 919,656 of JAINUG010000015.1, forward strand.
ATTATACACCTAACAAATGTTATAACGGCACTATGATGCTGAATAATCCTTTTCAGTTTGCATCACTAATGCCATAAACACATCACAGGCAATGTCAGGGGAGACATATGGAAGATAAATCTTACATTGAACCCATTCAAAGAAAATACAAAGAAAATACATATTTGGATTTACTTTTGTGATGATGAGTCAATAGCTTGTTTTGTTAACAGTTTGCTAAAACTGAGTTATTTTTATCTCTGTGATTCCTGATATGGACTGGAGTACATCACATAAAACCTCCAAATAACTGGTATTTAGAAGGGTTCTACCGTAAGCTTTTTTTCCAAGGAGCACCTGTGCTCCTAAATTGAGCACACAACAAAATCTAGGAGCACAAACTGAAATGCGTTATGAAATAATTTACTTGCATTCTTGTATTGTTCCTAACGATGTTTGTTACATATTTCATGTTATTTATTCTATTTTACATATATTCATTACATGTATTACACATTACATATTATTTATTTGTTTATTTTTATTTATCCTTTATTTAACCAGGGTAGTCACGTTGAGATTGGCATCTCTTTTTCAAGTAAGCCCTGGCCACGAAGGCAGCATACAAAAAGTTTCACATAAAACAACATTAGATAGAAAGTCATAAATAAAAGCAAGATTGTAAAAACACACAAGAATTAAAAAGAGGGGGACAAAATGCCCTAAAAAAGCTTTAGTTAATTAAAAACAGGAGCATTTAATGGTAAGTAATTGTCCATTTTTTTATTTATACATTTCACCACTTCCATAGACTTCCATTGTAACTCAATGATATGCTGGAGACTCTGTTTCACTTGCAAAATACTCAGACTGGTGAGATGTATCCTCATTCTGATACCTCATTCTAATAAGACCGCTTTCAGCAAGCACACACATTTTCTTCAGAAAATGTACTTTTTCTACTTGGATGCTGGCCATTTGGCCGCATATCATATAGAATCTCATATGGCTGCTGACGTCCCTGTTCCCAGGAATTCTGTTCTAACTCTCGCATCATAAATGATAGGCAAGTCCTTCAAACTGAAAATTGTAAAGTTTTGGAATGGTATGCTATTGTTTTTTTATTTTCTTTACTTTTTATAGTTTTTATGTTTACGTTGTAGGTAGCTAACAAAGCTAGGTTAGTTAGCTAGATAATAATACAATTGCATTGGCTAGGTCAAGTTGGAAGCTGATGTTAGTTAACTACTGGCTAACCCCAGTGAATTGGCAGGGCCAGCTAGCTACAATATAAACAAACTGATATGATTGAAGAATGGGACATGTACATTATTCTCTTGTAAATCAGAGCAACACCGATTTTGCATTAATTCCATCCTTGATCTATTTGCTAACTATATGGATGTGGTGTATGTTGTTAGCTAGCCCAGCTAGCAATCCAGCAAGCTACTTGTTATTATATGTTAAAAGCAGTTAACAGCATATGTTAACAGCAGAAGGCTAGTGGCAGGCAACACTGTACAGCATCTAACCCATCCTGTCAGATCACCTATTTTGGCCAGATCCCCCTCCCCATTGTTTGTGTCCTGTCAGTTTGACAGATTATTTGATTGATTGATTGATTGGATGAAAGTATCAGAACAGGAATAATTTCATCTTTTACATAGGACAATGTTTCAATGGGAGGGATTACCAGGAAAATGTTTTGTTTTGTTTTCCCCCCCTAGAGTTACCAGTTGCACACCCGAGAGACTCTCTAGTTTGGATTTGCTAGTTAGGTATATAACTTTGAGAGTTTAGTACGTGAGTCCATTGTATTCCCTGTCATTTTACACTGTATGAAAGGGGGAACATAAACATTGAATAGTTTTCACATTAAAGTGCTGTTATCCCTTTTCCCTCTTCCACAACAAGCTTATTACCTGATTCTGCGTACAGTGTGCTGTTCCCAGTACCCGAGGCTATGTCATAGCTCAAGGTGTGTTGAGCCAATCGCTTGTACTGTAGAACCCTGTTTAGTAACAGTCTTGCTATACTAGCCTTATACACCAGTTATCCAGAGGGCAGCTCTGCTGTCAGTCAACATTAAATCTGACATGTTGGATTCATGTTTTTTTCCATACATTTTACTGCATTGTCTCAGTCTAACTGATTGTAAATTATTTGACATTTTCACTACTCTTACAATCCTGACAATCAGAATAATAGCCATACAATCAGTAATTCGTTTAAAAGACATAATTCATTGCTTAAGTAAAAAAAATTCTAATGAGTCTGCATATTGGATAATAGTCCATCACTTATGCAAAGTAATAGATATCCCATACTGGAATTCCTCGCAGACATTAATTTGATCTGGGAAAGGCTTCATCTCTATCTCTTATTAGATTATACTGAAATATCCTTGAATGTCACCCTGAATAAATATGACCTGCATTCAGCCTCTGTGTGCAAAGACATCTCATAAAACAAACACAATTGTCACAGCTGTCAGCTCAAGACTCACTTTCTTGGCAGATCTCAAAAACATCACAAGGTTCTGGGATAAAACACAAACATCCTCTTGAGTCTCCACCCAAAGAATTGGATTAATTATCCGGCACCTGCCTTGGAGAAATGGATTAATGAAGCCATCTCATTGATTAAATTAGGGGGACTGTCACAGCCTGGCACCGAGACTAATGGGCCTCCCTGACATAGGGTGACCGGATCAGAAACACTTTGTCATCAGCTAACCCATTGGGACCAGACGCTCATGCACTTTTATCATGATTTGTTCTCCCCCCCATCCATACACACACTCAGTTGAATAACATTTAAATTCCTGAGATTTGAACGTTTCCTGGCTTTGGCTCTCACAACATGAGGGCAGGTGACTAATTCTCACCTTTGGAAAAATGAAAATTTATCTCCATCTCTTGTTAGGAATGTTTTGTTAGGATAACACAAGCAAGTGTGAAGTGAGTGGGGTCAACCAGAATATCCTCCAAATAAGCAGGACCTGGTTTGAACACTCAGGCTTTAGGCTTTTGAGGAAGAAATTGTGCAGCTGCAATTACAGAGTCACAAATTACACGGTACTCTGCGAAAAGAAAATCCCTTAATAGTTTAGTTGGCAGCTATTATTCTGATGTCAGCACATTCCTATATTTGTACCATTATACTATGCATCGAATAAATTAAGAACAGCAGGTGTCTATGACTCAAAAGCGGAAAAGTGTTTGCTTGGACATATAGTACCAAACATGTATAGTACATCTGCTTTGCTTTCATGAAGGCATTCATGGCATGTCCAGCTAAATATTTTCACATTTGTTCCCCACTTAAACACCACAAAATAGTAGTTGGGTGGACAATAGAAAAATTAACTTTATTTATTGATAATTATTATTTTTAAAATAATTTGTTTCAGATTTCCCCCCCCCAATGTGTACCCTATTTATAACTCAACTATCCCTTCCCTCATACTATGAAATTACTTATACCTTTGTTTAATCTAAACTAGACTATTGCATCTAATTTTCAGGTACCCCAAGTTGCATAATAAAACAAGTTCAACAAAACACAGCAGCTAGGGTACTGACAGGAACAAATAGAAGAGAACATATAACTCTAGTCCATAAATACCTACCTGCATTGGCTTCCAGTTAGTTTTAGAATTTATTTTAATATTTTATTGTTGGTTTTTAAAGGAAAACTTGATTTAGCGCCTGAACACACAAGAGAGATGCTTATTCCATACGAGCCTAGTCGTGAACTCAGGTCATCTACTGCCTTGTCTTCTTCAAACTCCACATGTTTTTAAAAACGAGGGGACAGGCAGCTTTGAGCTTTTATGCTCCAAAACTATGGAATAGTCTGCCTCAAAACATTAGAGATTCCCCCTCAATTGCTGTATTTAAATACAATTTAAAAACACACTTTTTAAGGCCTCTCGCCTCGGCTCTGGCCGGCAGAGCCACCAGGGCTGGCAATTGGCGGTCCGCCCCAGGGAGGGGGGAGGGAAGCCGACAAGAGTGGCTCGCCGCTGCAACTCTAGGACCGGTAGTGACAAAGATGTCGAACTGCCTCCTTCCACCCTCAGACAACCAATAGGGACTTTAAGCATCGGCAGCTATGGTGACCGGAAATAAATCTGTGTTGACGCCATAGCCGCGGAAATCAAAGTCACTAAGCAACAACTTCAGAATCAACGGTGGGGAGTATTCCACAATAGAGTAAGCTGACTGTATATAGCTCATGTTATTACCTATTAAAAATGTCATTTAAAAGGGCCAGAGAGGAGTTGGTTTAAGCTTTCGAGGATAAATTAATTTCAAATTAATTTTGGACAAATGTTTTATTTATTTATTTTTTAAATGAGTGTGTCTGAAAAAAGTGGAATAAAAACAGAAAATTCACTCACCTAAACCACACATTGTAACGACTATGTAAAAATGGTACTTTCCCCGTAGTGGATCAACAGGCTATGGCAGCAGAGGGGAGCGGGTCAAGTTCACGCAGGCGCAAAAGAGCGCAGGTTTATTTCCAGTTGCCGTAGCCGTCCCAGTAGCCGTTGATGCTTAAAGTACCTAATCACTGCCCTCAAACAGGGCTCCCAGCCAGAGGTGGGCTGGCGCAACTTGCACTCCACGTGAGTGCCTTTACCATTGCGCTACCCAGGGGCCCCAAGATATACACTTTAAAGGTATACTAATCATTTTGATCTCATTGCTCAGTGGCAGGGCGACTTCCTAAACAAACATGTTAGAATGCATACAAGCTGCAATCCAACCATTAGCCACACCGGCCTATGGCGCCGGTTGCAGTGGCTATGACTAAGCAGTGGCTGATGGGCACACTTGCCATGGCTGATCAGGTTTAACTATAGTAGATTGTATTAGTCCACAAATTAGTGAGTGCCTAAATATCAGTAGGCCTATAGGAAATGTAGAATCATATATATTTACGCATTAATTTCCTTAAAAAAAAAAACATTTAATGTTCAGTTATGAACGGTCAACTGGCAAAGTACTTTCAATGTCACATGTTTACTAACACTACCTCTCGTGCAGTGACTTCAAACCGCTTAGAATAACGTTAAGTAAATTGCAAGAGCATTCTTAATTCATTTCAAGTGGACTATGCTGTCAGTCCTGATTGAGAACTGATGAGGAGAAACAAGTCCTCCAAGCCAGTGGATTGGCACTTACTGTACTTTTGTGATACTGGAGTATGGTCTATAGCCACAGCTTTGCGGCTTCACTGTGTAGCCCTGCAGCTGAGGCAGGCTTCACCCAACCGCCCCGTCCCCCCATCTGTGCTCCCAGAAGCCACGCTGATTACGTTGAAACGATTATTATCTCTTGTTATAATCAAGACAAGATGCAATCAATTTTTCAATTAACATTTGGTCGAGGAAACCTTGGAGCAGGAAATGGATAAAATGCTGGAGAGGAGAACGATGCAAGCCTCATTTACACATCTCAAAGCGTCTCCAGAAGAGCATCTTTTATATGGAACAGAGACTATGACTGCCATAATCTTTCACAAAATGGCTGGAACGGTCAACAGGGAGGGACTGACAGGGAGGTTTATAGGACTAACTCACATTTAGACTCTGGGAGGCGTTTGGGGAGCCAACCCATTAATAATATGCTCTTTTCGCATTAACAGTTAGAAGATACATTTAATTCTGAGCAGCCGACATGGTCGATTTAATTGCTTCCTCCACCAGAGCGAACCCCGGATTTATACTGTTGGATTCTCTGACTGATGATATAGAAGGCACAGCCAATATAATATCACAAGTGCTGGCCAAAACTCAGCAGGGCCCGAGTTGGCAGGCTTCAATAGTGCTGTACCTCATTGACTAGTACAAAGAATTCCTTTCATCTTTTAAATGTGGTCCTTCCACAGCAAGACTCTGCAGTGCTTATGAAAACAATACAAAATGAAACAATCAATATGGATCACATAAACCAAAATCACTGCAGCTGCAATTGTTATGCACCTACTCCTTATGCACTCACCCTATGTTGTCAGACAGACTTTTATGCAAGTAGGACTTTCATTACCTTCATTGAAGAATTTGATAAAAAATCTTCCAAAATCTTTGCCAAAATGTTAGAGATATCAAATCGATTCTCAAAATCTAATCAAAATTTTATTCAAAAGAAGAACCAAATCTATGCTATTAAACCACTGTTCATTTCATAATGGTGTGTTATAACACAGGGATAGGAATTCTGGTCTTCCAAGTGAAGAGAGGAAGCACTCTTAGTATGTGAGCCATTTAAAACCAAAATGTATGACAGGTGCTGTGACGCCCTTGCAGTGTTGTGGTGGCCTCCACATTAGTGTCCATTGCCACTGTTCTGAAAATCTATTCTCCAGTAAAGGCTGGCAGTATAGTGTAATGGTTAGGGAGCTGGGATTGTAACTCAGAGGTTGCAGGTTCAATTCCCAGGTGGGGCACTGCTGTTGTACCCTTGAGCAAGGTATTAACCTGAATTGCTTCAGTAAAAATACCCAGCTGTATAAATGGATTGTATGTAAAGAATTGTAAACTGTGTAAGTCGCTCTGGATAAGAGCGTCTGCTAAAATGTCGAAAAATTGTTTTAATAAAATAAAAAACATGATCGTGGCAGATTCATCTCTTGAGCAGTCCAGATACTGCATGTGAATCAGTCCTTCCTGGGGGTGGGGCCTTCAGGGAAAGTATGCAGGAACCCACAGACTCAACTTCTATGCGCCCTGAACTGCCTGGGAACAGTGCGGCATGTGGAGACATTGGCTGCCTCGGCTGGCTCAAGTGCAACATGGTAGTCCTCCCTAACGCACTGCAGTGCTTACTGAAGACACAGCAAAAGCAACAAGACTCCTCCTAGGTGAAACTCTTCTGCTGTGCCCTTGGACTAAGAAGTGTCCTTTTGCTAGACTGCTGTAGTAAAATCCAGGCACAGAAGTACACGTCTGGCGAAAATACACATGTGAAAAGGGAAAACAAAAATATGGGCAGACACAAGAAAATCTATGTTCTATTGACAGGAGTCAAGACAGTGTCTGGAATTAAAAGAAAGCATTATCCCAAATTTAAACAGTCCGGTCCCAGACATGAACAAACAGGCAGCAGAGCACTAAAGACAAACCAGTTTCCAGCGTGAGACATACAGATTTACCAGCAAAATTGTTCTTCAGAATGCTTAGCATAACCCCATTGCTTAAGAATGTGGTATGAATTACAATGCGATGCAAGGCTAAAATGGAGTATCGGATGAGCTAGCATTGCTGTGCCGAAACAACATGAAGAAAACAACATGAAGTATTCTGTGAATGCCAGTCGGGCGACAGCACTTGGGACTGCAGAGGTCAGACTGTCAGCGGTTAGTTATAGCGGCAGATTAAGGGTACAGTAAACAGACTCTGTTTTTGTGTGACGTGCAGGCTCACTGTCAAAATCCTCTGCCATCTAGGAAATTCGCCTCGGTCTCCCTATAGACCTGGCATTTTAATGATGCTCCAGGCCTTATTCTCTCAAGGTGGAGGATTTCTGCAACCCCTGCACAAATTCCCTCTTCCGACTTGACCCCCAGTGTGTGACAGTCTTTCAGCAGAGTTACAGAAACTGTTCTCTTTCCAACCACCTAATATGAAGCATCTGAATGCTGTGTTTGGACCTTTTGGTACAAGTGCATTTGCAAATGTTCCTTCTCAGCGAAGGAACTATTTTGTGGTGTTTAATCATGCATTTGAAATGCTTACAAACACTCACAAATGGGCTGGTGACAGTCAGGCATGTGCCACAACCACTCAAATTAAAACAATTAAAAAAACTGTGCCAGTGTCATGTGACATACTCAGACAAAGTAAAAAAGACTTGAAGTCAAAGACAACAGTTACATTTGTTAACAAACTTTAGTCACGTTGCAATGAAAGTCGACACAGTCTTATAAGCTGTGAAAATCTTCTTTGTCCAAATAAAGGCTGACGGATCACAATGTGAGAAACCCATGTCTCAACAATTCTATGCTTGATTAATTTATTGTTCACCAACAACACACTCATGACATGATAGCTGGAAATGAGTACTGATGCCAGTAATGAAATGCAATCTAGGAACGCACATATTCATTTTAATTAAGTTGCTCTCCGGAGAACTTGAGTGACAAGCCAAAAGGAGAGGAGGAACTGGGAGGAGAGGCAGATGTCAGGCTGAATTGAATTGATGAATTATCATCGGTTGAAATGAGCAAGAAAGATTAACAGGAGTTGTCCCTTTACTCCCCCCCCTCCAAATACCCTGAAGTTGCATGTCTTAATTAAACCTTCAATTCATTTGTGTGATTAACTGGAATTAAAATAATAAATACCCTGGTTTGGGTCAATGTTTAAATAGAATTTCAATACTAATAAAAAAATTAAAAAATTAAAAAAACCAAGCTCACTGACTTGCCAGAAAAAATGTAAAAATGCAAAGGACACTCCTGTTGACAAACAAACCACATAATGCCAGTGTTCCCTTGTTAGTGAAATTGCTCATAAAATAACACTTGCCTCTGACATCATTATGCAGTTTCCTGGTTGCTAAGTAACAGCTGGGCAGTTTTTGAGTACAGAGTCCAACGGGCTGCCTGCAGACACAGGCAAGCAGAATGATTAATGTGGAGCAAAGTGAGGAGAAACACAGAATGACACTCAATTACTGGCTTTCTGAATAACTACCTGGGATCTGGCTGACAGAGATAACACTCAACAACTAGCCCTCACAGCCTTTTATGGAGTTGTCTGAAGATGGGCTACGGCTTTCTTTAATCCACTCACTGATCAAAAGTCATGTTGCCTAGAGGAAGTACGCAGCACAGATGGGAACAAACTGTATTGTAATTAAAAGAAAAATAAATCAGGTTTCCGCGCTCAAAAAAATACATTTGCTTCTAAGTGCTCAAGTCAGAAATGCACTTTGAAGTAAGGGGCAAGGAGGAAAAGGCTTCATAAGGCTAACTGCTGTAGAGTGGAGCATTGCTGCCCTGTGAACTTCGGACATTTCTTTCTTTCCGGCTTGATTACGGGATTACCACTCTCTCGCACACCTCTGCCTGTTTCTAAGCCATATCAAAATGTCACACCTTTGTCTGGTCAACAACATGCATTTGTTTGTAAAACAAACAAAATCACTTCATTCTGACAAATACCTTTAATATACTGTATATATATTTTTAATGCAGGCTCTATAACAAAGTGAATAGAGAACCGTTAAAGGGATTCACTGGGGGAGTACAAAATTCACTGGGCATACCAGTAAAAGTTAATTAAAACGTATGCCTGCGTACCACACTTTTTAAAATCACTTCCTGAGAGAAAGCTTAATGATTTTACATTAATCACAGCGGATAGATATTAAGGTCTCTCTAGAAAAAGGGATCATTGAAAGAAAAATTCTCCTAGCTCTTGGTGGCCAACCGCATTTCACTTTCATCTATCCATTTCTTAATGCTCCACTCCTTGTATGCTGACTTATATAGAAAGACAAACAACAGCCGGTCATGCTGCGGATGTGCGGCAGCCGAAACTTAACAGATCGTTCTGGCAGTCTCTTCCAGGCCATCGCATTTCAGTTTAAATACTAGCCCTGAGTCTGCTCTGCAAATCCCCTGTATTATTAGCCCCAATATCCTTTAACTGCAGCCCAGAGTGAACGGGGGATTAATTAGGGTTTCTGTAAGTGCAAGGATTTGGTTTAATTACCCCTGTATTGGCGTTGACATTGGGATGAATAAGCAGCAAAACAGAGTAATGCCTGGGGCATTGGAACAGGGGAACAAACAGTATCTCATTCTACTGCCTTTCAGCACAGGGACAATAACAGGGTCCCCTTATTGTCTTTCCTGCCTTCGCAGCCAGTGTGCATTAGAACACCCTCACAACTCAGCAAACACATCATACGCCGGTGTAAATGACTTCTTTTCATTACAAACCAGTGAGAGAGAGAGAGAGAGAGAGAGAGAGAGAGAGACAGAGAGAGAGAGAAAGCAATTAAATTCACTTCCGTTTCCTCCGTCTCCATAGGAACCCCCTCCTCTCTCAGAGGAAAGATGATAGCCTTGGTTTGCTTTACTCAGATGTGCCCCTTCCTCCTACTCACATGCCTCAGCTGCACCAAATACAATTCATATGAGCATGTAGTCATCAATGCACCGGACTGAGATGAGGACCTTGAGGCTGGCACTTCAAAGATGAGAATTGTAAATGTATCAACTGCTGTTCCATTTTCCATTTTGAATACGGAGGCACAAGTTTATCACATAGAAGCTCTCAAGAAGGGGACATTTATTTTCAAATGTATGCAAATAATTATTCGCTTCAAATACTGTGCCTGTCCTTGTAATAACATTCACAGAGATATTGCGTGGTATGCTTCATCCCAGCAGAGCTCCGTCCCCGAATGATTGATCTCGCAGTGATGTTCCCCTCAGCATTCAAGTCCACGGGAGAGGCTTCTTCCTCTGACATCAGCAGGACAGACAGGTGACAGCGGGAGACCGTGTACAACGGCTCGGTAATGGCCTCTCGCTTTTCAACCGACAATCGTGGGACAATCCCCCCTTCTGCTGTATAAGGTTAAAAGGATTGCATCCTAGTTAACCCAGTCCTCACAACCTTTGTAGTTCCCTATAGGATCATCTAAGATGACAGCATTAGTATTAGAGTGTCACAATAACAAGCATGTTGCTATTATGACGCTGTAATACTGGGAGAGATTGACCACTGTTTGCATGGCCAAAACCTGTTTTACATAGTGAACCTTTTCAGATCAAGGGATGAATATATACTGTAAAAAATATACACTAAGATGAGATCATAGGACCGCATGCTTCCATTGGTATAGTACTGAAGCGGAAATCTATGTTTAAACCAGAGACGCTGGGAAAGCTACGGGAAAGCTCTTTATAAGCAGATTACGAGGCAACTTGGAGCACTTCGATTTTTAATGTCATTATGGAGAATGGAGAATTGTGGAGGAAAACCTGCTGCAGTCTGCAAGAGACTTGGGTGAAGATTTATATTCCAGCAGGATAATGACCCAAAGCATACAGCAAAAGACACATTGGAGTGGTTTAAAATTTTAAAAAATCTATGTCCTGGAGTGGCCCAGTCAAAGCTACCTCAGTCTCATTGAGAATCTGTGGAATTTGAATTTTTTTTAAAGAAGAATGGGCGAAAATTGCAGTGTCCAGATGTGCAAAGCTGGTAGACACTTATCCAATTACAGCTGTAATTGCTTCTACTAAATATTAAGTTAAGGGGGATGAATACTTTTTTATTGTCTGTTTTTTATAATTTACAGCTTTTTTATTTCACATTATAGAGTATTTTGTGTTGATCAGTGGCAAGAAATCCCAATTAAATCAATTTTGATTCGATGAAGTAAGAGAATAAAATGTGAAAAATGGCAAAGGGGGTTAATACTATTTATACTCACTGCACATATAGTATATTCAGTATATATACAGTATATAGGCTCTTGGATTTCATCTCAGTTAATGTGCATGGGTTTAAAAGCAAGCACACTGCTTCTATCGTCTCTTGTGAATTTGTTTGTTTAGTCTGAAGTTAAACCTCCATGTTTTTTGTTTAACTGGAGCACATCAACCCTGCCTCCCAGTATTCTATATCCAGCCTTCTGAATTATTATTCTACCACAATGAAGCATAGATAATTACATAAGCAAACAGGATCATATGCAAACATCTCAGCTGGCATTCCCCACAGGCTATAATTTAAAATAACTGGTCTGTAATCTTGAGCGCTGTATGTATTGTCCCTCTGTCATGCCTCAGTTATTGTTTGATGTGTTGCTCTTTGAAAATAGATACAATACATTAGCGTTGATAAAGGACAATGCAACACAGAGACAAAAGGGGCTCCACAACTGCACTGAAAAACATAATTCATTATTGAGCAGAACAGATGGCAGTCAATTGTAAGTTGCAGCTCAGCATCTTTCAAACTGTAAACCAAAACATATTTTGGACAACAGGGCAATCACAAACACACTGCTTGCAAACTGCGCAGGTGAAAGGGACTTCAGCACACTGCCCTTGTCTGATGACGGCCAGAACACAAACTGTGAAACAACACTTTGGGAGGGGGCATATTGTCAAATTGTTAAACCACTTTTCACACCATAAAAATGACTAACCTCTATACCACTAACAATAATGCAGTCCTGCAGTCTTTGTCTAATCCACATTATGCAAATTGTGTTGTTGCCTATCTCAAAACAACGTGTTTCCAGCAAATAGCAATGAAGCTTTAATAAGCCAGATTCACAGGCACAGAAAATGTCTGCTGTGTGCGTACATGGACGATAATCCATACTGCATATGGTACTTAGCATTTAGTGGGACAAAGCATTTCAAGTGACTGGAATATTCTAGTTGGCAAGCTAATGAATTCGGCGCCATGGTTTGACAGGTAGACAGAGGAGCACTCGGCCCAGTTTGCCTGTGAGACCTGCGGCCCGCACATTAGAGGAGAGTGGGGTGGGGGTGGGGGTGGGGGTGGGGGTGGGGGTGGGGGTGGGCCCTCCCTCCCCCCTCCCCTCCCCTTCCCCCTCCCCTTCCTCCCCCTCCTGCGCTCGGCAGGGCGGGAACACAGCGGGTCAAGGCCGGCGAGCAGTGGCTGATAAATGGGAGACAGGCGCGGGCCGCAGAAACGCCATCGCTCATCAGCATCCCCACCTAGCATGCTGGAAATCCCCTGAAAGTGAGCGTGGTATTGTCTCGGCTCCCATCCTCCCATGTGCCTCCCTTGTTTTCAGTGTTGCCCCTGGCCTCAGTGGCTCCGCCCGAAACCTGAGCCACTGCCTCCACCTCAAAGCTCTTCCGAATGAATAATGCAGCCGTGAGAGGCTACCCTAAAAGAGCTTGAGAACGGGAGAGACACCGCGGAGGAGGAATGGTAATTCAGTCAATTGCTGTCACCGAGGTCAATGAGTTCGGGTATTTGGGAATTTTAGTTCAATGGTTTGCCCAACCCAGAGGTGTACAGAAGGTCAATGAAGTGTAAATACTCTGCGGCCAGGAAAGTCCGTTAGTGGTGACCTGAGCTGGCTGCTGTAGCTCAGGTAATCAGCATTCAGTGTTCCAAATGTTGATCAAGGCTTGTGCGTGAACAGGCTCTAAAACTGCTGAGGGGAATGAGAGGAATGCAACCAGCACAGTTCCAAGCAGCCGTAGTGATACCAACGACTGCACGGCTCGGCAGCTCACGCCCACGCCTTCTTTATGACGCTGTAAAATGTCCCCCTGGCTTCTCCTCCACCCTTGTTGCTGGTCACTCAGCCATGAGGAGTCACTGACCACTGGCCTGGCTCTCACTTCTGTCAGCTGCGGTCTGCCCACACAGCTCATAGGCTGCGGCTGCTTGTGACCTCTTGACAACGGCCTTGCATTCGCTGCATGTGCTGTCTCCAGATGGTGCTATGTTGTCTCCGGGGTAAATCAAAGATCTGCTTTCTGTAGCACAGACTCATTTATCAGCCGGTGGACATGCAGCATAGGGGTATTCCTTGGAGGGAGGGAGGGAGGGAGGGAGGGAGGGGGTTGTCACATGATCAGATATGTCACTACAGAGCATTCAGACTCAAAAGAAGCCAGTCTAACGAGAGAGATGCTTTTCCTGTGGGTTCATTGTCCTTCTAGACCGCTTTCAAAATGGCCTCCTTACAAAGCAAAACAGGGCTAAACACAGACCCCAATAAAATATGATTGACCAGATTTGAAATAGAGGAGCAGTACGTCCTCCTGGGGAAACACGAGGCAGGACACTGTCCTTAATAGCAATGCCTTCTGCCAGCAGTTCCTTCTCTCACTGTGATTCAGAAAGACAATACCTTCAAGTTATTGCATTACTCAGTTACAGGGGAAACACAGCACTGTGGCAACCCCAGACTTGGTAAAGTATAATATATGGTACTGTATAGGACTATATGGTACAATGGTAAAGCATATCTAGCTGGAGAGAGCTCTCTCTCCCAGGAGTCCTTCCTCTTATCCCTCCTACTGCAACACTCTCTTCTCCGCCAGGCCACTCGACCGACCCCCCCACCCCTCCCACTTCAACTTGCACATTTTAGAACCGAAAAGAGACGTTTCACTTTGTGTTCAAAAAGAGTAAACATCAATGGTCGCGGTGGTTGAGGAAGGGGATTGAAATGACGTGGCCCGGAATTTTTCAGTGGAGAGCTGCACCCTGCCTTGGCGGCACAGCGAGCAGCTCCACGTTGCTTTTTCACGCCTGGCTGTCAGGGATAAATGGATAAATCTCTGCGGTCCCCAGAGAGCACGCGGGGCTTCAAACAGCCAGAGCGGGGGACTGTGGCTCTCTGCCGCGTGGAAACAGTGCCTGCTACAGCGCAACCCGCAGCCGCGTCATGTTTCGTCTCAGGAAAATCTGGGGCACGGGAAAGACCTGCTCCGGGGTCTGGCTTTGATTGAAGCAGTTGCAATGGCACGTTTAGCCCCAAACACAAGCACAGTGGCACTTTCCTTTATTTTGTTGTTTTCACACATTTTTCACGTCGCGCTTCGTGCTTCAACCTGGCCGTGCCTCCCGCACGACCGGCAGATCAGGGCACGGGGGGCAGGAGGAGAGAGGGAGGGTGAGCGGTCCCTGGACAGCACGATTTTCACACACAATTTTCTACTCCATCACCAGCACTTCCACTCCATCCTCAGACCCGTAGCTCCTCTTAATCAATCACAGGAGCGACAGGGTCTCCGGGAGGAGCTCATTAATAACAACACGCTAACACACAGCATGGGGCACCTCCATGGCACAAAATGTGGAAGGGCGGTTTTACATCACACATTTCACACACTTTGATTCAGATACCAGTGACTTATGCTGCAGATACATTAATGCACTGTGAAAACAGTGGGAATACTGATATATATTTTAACCCTCTCCCAGCATAATGACTGCATCTTGGCCCTCCCATACCTCTTTTCGTAACATATTCAATTCAAGAGTTGAACTGAACCCTCAATCACACAGAGAGCCTTGGATTGTTCAGCTATATTGACTTAACATGAAATCAACCACTAATTAACATAAGCAAAGCATTGAAGTGCTCAACATCTAATACGCAATACACAACTTTTCATTTTATTATGAAGCGTTCATTAAAATGTTCCGCTTTTTTTTCCATTCAGAATGAATTACGCTTCTCTCACGGCACTGTGGCATGACACATTATGACAGACACATTATATTGTCCATTGAAAGATGAACATATGAATAAATTCTTGTTCCACACACTGGCCTGGCCTCCCACGTCCAAAAGCCAGGGTATAAATCTGCTCAGGGAGAGAGATGTAGACTGTGCTCCCTCGTCCCCTGGAGAATACAGCCTCCAGGTTGCCTGCAGTCTGGGATTCACTTTTCTTGCGTCTCTCATCCCTACATGACAGGACACTGACACGGGCCACCATGTATCCCTGGTGACAGGCCTCACGGAGCCGTTCACGGCGCATTATCATTGACAGCGTGTCCTAAAGCGCATGCCAATACGCCGCAGATGGTGCCGCGCTCTGCCGAAATCTCCCGTTTTTTCGCTCAGATCTCGGAGACACGCTGCGGCGGCAGAAGACGTCGAAAATGCAAAGAAGAAGAGAGAGGGAGCCACGGAGGGAGCCCTTTATTTAAGCCCGTGTCAGCTCTGCTGCTGTGCGCCGTGGCGCTTCCTGGAGAAGGGCTTTGTGGCGTCAGAGGCACGAGGGGACCAGACATCCGCCGGGGACTTTGCAACGAGAGCCAAGAGGAGGCGCCGCGCGGCAGGGCCCGGGAGAGCATGCGGGGAGGGGGTGGGGAGATTGGAATGTACAGACCGGCTGGTTGTGAGTCAGCCCACCTGGTCCGTCACGGGTTGGGAGGACTCTCTCGGCGAACGGCAGCTTGAGGAGTGACGCCGTTTGTTTGTGTTTGTTTATCGCACGGCTCCGATCGCCGTGCAGTCGGACAAAAAAAAACAGCGCCACAGGCCTACGTTCGGCCGATGGGAAATTGCATTCGACCCAAATCTGATCTTCCCGACTCGGTGAGAAAGGGCGATCGGTTTCCAGCCAGTGGTCACGTGCCACATTGCCTCAACACAGGAGCAGATCTCTCAGATTGATTTTGAGCATTCCCCCCAAGGTGTAGTGGTGGTGCTTGCCCCCATGAGAGATACATTGATTAACATCATTTTTAGAGAAACATAGACCATCTGTCATTTTGGCGTACTATATGCCAAAGGTTATTTCCTTGTGCTGAACGACTACGGTAACAAATTTGCAGAACCCAGCAGACACATCTATAACTCAGAGCTGGTTAGAAGCCTTGTGTTATTTAATCCTATTAGATTTCTCTGTCTTAAACTTTGCTCAAGGTTTAATCCATGCGGGAATGAAACAAGATATGTTCTAATTATGAAATCTTTTGGAAATCAAAAAGTTAATTAAAAACTCCACATAAATGTCATGGAATATTAATGTAGAGCAGCTGGAGGTATATTAAACCAGATACGGTCCCAGCCAGCGGAGCTGTCGATTGGCCAGATACCAGAGGTCTTGAACACTCAGACAAGGAAGTGGATATCCTCCAGGATCAGGATATTAAAGCACACAAAATTGTGACAGTGCTCCCAGAGAGGATGGAGAGAAGGGAGGAGCAGGGTGTTTTCGCTCTCATTCTGTTACAGCGCAGAGTACCGCAGTGCCGTGAATGCTCAGCAGCCCGGTTGAAGCTCCTCAGCTGGGAAAAAAACAGAAAGAAAAAAAACACCTGTCTCATCTGTGGACAGGTGCAGGTCGGGTTTTTGACAAGCCTGCGTCATAGAGACGGTACTGACACGATTGTAGTTAGAGAGCGGATAAGATGCGAGGGAAGAAGGGATCTTGTGAAAGGATTTTTAATATAGCTAATGATAAAAGAAAAAAACCCATTATCGAATGAAATTTTACCAGCGGGTTCAGAAACGTGCCGACAGCGAGCGGAACATGCCGTTCAGAAACAGCCGCAGTAGTGAGCGATGACGAAGCCGATGACGACGAGAGCTGCTTCTCGCGCCATAAGCGTCTGCGCCACCGCCACGCTGCGCAGGGGAATCCCGAATGTTCCGCCTCAGGTTCTGCCTCTGTCACGGGTATCTGTGTCTACACGCAAGGCTTACGGACACAGGAGGCTGGATTTGAGCTCCGGGCTGAAGCTAAGCCTCCACAGATGCCTGGGCACGGCACTTCTGCCGGATCAGCTGGCAGGCAGAGGGAGAGCTCAGTCCTGCCCGTTTGATTCTATTAGCATTTCCCCCTGTATAATCCCAGCCGTCCCGCTCCCCCTCTTTTTCTCTCGCTCTCTCTCCCCCTCTATCTCTCTCTCTCTCTGTCTGCAGTGCACTTCTGAAGGTAAAAAAACTAAACGTCAAAGTAAAGGTCATCCCAGTTTAGCTTCCCAAAGCAAAGAAAGAGAGCCCAGAGAAATCCCTGCCCACAGTGCAGCAAATTCGAAACAACCTCAATGCGAATTCTGGTCAGTCACGTCACACAAAGCTGGAATGATGGATGTATGGAGTTGGGCAGTAGTGTGAAATTAGTTGTAGGTGGAGAAGCGTAGATTGAGTGGCATGGGATGAGCGGAGTAGGATGATTGCTGAACTGAATGAGATGAGAGTTGTGGGATGGATTGTTTCAGATGAGCAATGCAGGATGAATGCAGTGACTTGAGTGATGCTTGTACAGTGTGGCATTGATTGTGTCATAGTCGGTTCTCCTGTAACACCTCCGGTATCTGTGGTATTAAAGCTCGCTTCCCTGTCCCTGCTGTACTGTAAAACATAAACCAGCACAGAAATGGTCCTTTAGGACTTTTTGCAACGACATCGATATGTTGCGTGAGGAAAAGCCCCACAAGGGCAGATTCCATTACAACGAACAGAGAAAATAACGCTAAATCTTGTCTTGCACAGTGTCATTGAAAGCCTAATGATGCTTTATTTGAAATGTCAAAGCCATTTAAAGGACTGAAATGTCTTTTCTCTCTCAGCTGGCGGAGGAGTAAATTGTATTCCTCACCTGAGCAGAGGCTGATATTTGGCAGCACGAGTTGTCAGGAGTTAAGCTAACTACATTTGGGGGCTTCCCTCTTCCTACACTCATAAGAAAACACAACATGCTGCTGGGCACCTGACTGAAAGCTTCATTAGAATGCAAGGGATCACAAGGTGCACCCTGAAAAATACATCATGAATGTTTCGGTCCAGCTAATCCTGTTATGAACCATTACCCAGCGTTTAACACTTTAATTTGGTTTTAAAACTATGCTGCACCTCATTTAAATTACCTGCGTTATGGATACAATCACTAAGTCAAGATTGGGGACCTGCGAACAAAAGAGTACTATATTACTTGTCTGATTCTCCCTTTTTCTCGCTTTTGTATATACAAAAATCTCTGCAAATGCCCATATTAAATCGTAACTGTGTAAAAGCATTCCCCCTAAGCATTTAAAGCATTTAAATAATAAGCATAAGCTTTATCATAAGCATTTAAGCATGTACGACACACATTACAAATGCTCCTTTTAATTGAATCATTAATTATTCCTGGCCTCCAACGCTGTACCAATCCTTAAGGCAGTAGTCAGAATGATTATGAGCCTACTAAAACAAATGTGCCTGACGTGAATACAGAACAAAGCAAAATAAACAACTAACATTTCACATGTTTTTCAAATAGCCTTGGCGCTTGCTACGTTTTGAAACTGAAATTATGCTCATCATGTCAGACAACACTGCAGCGATTCTAATGAAACACACATATCACAACAAAAAAACATGGAACCACAAATTCTTTGTGCAGCACTTTATGGTGGTAATTGAAACAATCATTTTCACCTGTCAGCCCCTGATGGAGGTACTTTTGTGCTTTCGTTGAATATACGACAACCGTAAATGTATAATGCACAAAGAGCAAATTGTGCACCACAGCCCTGGGGTATAAAACACTTGAGGCAGCGTCATAAAAGTGAAATACATCAGCCGGTGTGGAGAATCGCCACCGAATGTGCTACACGAGTGTCGGAAATCGAAGGGAAACCCAGGCAGATTTGCAATACTGACAGAATGGTAGCTGAAATGAAACCAATGAATCAGAATGCACAGCCGTGACACTTTTTTCGCGGGATCTGCTTGAGCAGGGGGGACAGATGCGCTGCTGAGGGCTGAGAGCTCCCCTCTTCGAGACACTCGAATATCATAGCTGAGTCTACCAGCTTGTAAGCTGACAACAACCCACTCTGCTGGGCGAGAACACGACTCTTGAACGCTTTTAAGCGGAACTCATGATGCCACTGAGCGCAGTGGTGCGATGGGCTTCGTGCAATGGTGTTTGTTGCTGGTGTTAGGAAGGCCCTACGTCTGGGTGAAGCTTTTTCTGTGTGTCTTGCAAATCCTTGTCTGAAGCCTTGACCCCTTGCGGTGGGATTGCTTTAATCCCCACACAGCTTGGTTTCACAGAGGAAGGTTATTAAATAAGATGAGCCCGGCATCACAAGCCTTGTCTCCATTTGATCCTACTCCTCCATTCTCCTGCGCCTCATGACCCCCCGCAAAAAGACCAGAATGCTACGGTAATTGTGAGGGCAAAGATATGGCACAGCCAGGAGATCCTTTGAAGCCTTCAATGACTTGAATGACAGTTTCACAAATATGAATCAGTTCAGAATCCTCAGGGCTAAAAGCCTTCAATAGTGTCCGTGTGGCTTTGACACTATGGAGACACCACTCTTCGGTCTCTGTCCGTCAACTTGCCTTGTAACCATAGTGCTATGCCACTATGAGTACATGAAGACATCAGCAGTTCATCTATATTGTTTATATCCTACAGTAGGTTACTCCTTCTAATTGGTGTGCAGCTTTTCCAAATATTGCATAAATGAAGAATTTCTAGGTTTCATGATCACAGAAGGGCCATGTTAAAAAAATTTTGTTACTCAGAGAGTCAAACACATGGTGAAAACCAATGGTGAGTGAACACACACAGCTTTTTTGTTTTGTTTATTCTCCTAACCTGGGCATGGGAGTTCCAGGAACACTGAGTGACTGTGCAGGTTACCGTCTGTAAATAATATTCAATGAGAGCG
Source organism: Aldrovandia affinis (assembly GCA_029706075.1). NCBI lineage: Eukaryota > Metazoa > Chordata > Actinopteri > Notacanthiformes > Halosauridae > Aldrovandia > Aldrovandia affinis. The sequence continues at coordinate 939,796 of JAINUG010000015.1, forward strand.
GGAACAGCTGAAAACCACAACATTTGTCTCAATCAGGGCTGTTGCAATACACACACGCACGCATGCGCGCGCATGCATGCACACACAAACACGCACGTGCACATACACATATATAATGTGGGGATATAATCAGCCAAGTTTGACTGGATTTTCACTCGGGTGGACGTTGCCTTGGTTACGAACCCACTGACAGGCAGAGCAACTGCGCAAAGGCTGTAACTGTTTGAACCCCAGTCTGCTTGGGCTGCTGTTGCCTAGGGTCCAATTAAGATTGTTTCCTCTGTGATTTCCTGGGAGCAGAGAATCCCCTGTCACAATTAGTCAGTTGTGTTCCAGGGCCTGACGGTGCTGTCGGTGTGGAACAAACAGGAGCACTGGAGCATAGCGCGGCCACAGGCAGCCCTCAGAGAAAAGATCTGCCCACAGTGAAAAGTCTCATGAGAAGCGCTCCACAAACAAATTTCTCTTATTTGCATTGTCTTGTGTGAAAATGTTTCACAGTTATACAAACTCTTTAGCCCTGACACAGTGGAATCCATCAATGATCCACTGCTGCCCCAGGCTACAGGGAAGACCAGTTAGTGTGTGAGTGTACAATTATGTGCCATGTTCCCAAACAGAGGATCGTCTTCTGTTATAAAAACAGCAACCCCTCCACCCCATACACTGTCATGCTAATAACTCTATTTGCAGTTTTACATATTCATGTTACCTTTGTACTGGACTGCTTTCTGGAGAATTCAACTATTTCCATCAGTGAGGAATTGGATATCGGTCATTGGTCTCTTTTGTTGAGCCATGGAGGAATTGAGAGAAGCCTTCTCAATAATTACCTCAGAGGAAGAGAATCCCAAATGTCAGGAAAGACCTGGGTTCCACCCCCTCACACTGACCTGAATGACCCATAATAATACACTGCTGCTATTTCCATCCACTGCACTCTTTTCTCATACATTAAAACTGGACATTTTCCTTTTTGGTAGCACTCTTTATTTTTGAGTGTGAAACCTGGTTCTACCACAAACTGTTTGTTCCATGCTCCATTTTCACGGGAAGGTTTGGTGTTTGGCCTTGACTGACTACAGTGTGTTATACACTCACTGTTCTCTAAAAATAGTGTGCTCCTGAATGAGGGCTAGACATTTAATTAAAGGCATTTAATAAACAATCTGTGCAAGAAGTTAGAGATCACATGTTAATGTGTTGATCTTAGCCCCATACAACAGTGCTTCTGATATGTAGACACAGGTGTGCCTTCTAGACCCCTAAGACAGGCCTGAAGTCCCAGGCTATGCAAGGTTAACCTTTCAGCTGAATGACTAATTCTATTTTTGGTGCAATTAAGCTGCTTAGGTCATACATAGGGCTGCATGTGAAAGGTAGGGATGAAAGGGACCAAGGAGCAGCCTGCTATTGAGCTTCATTCAGTGACAATTAACTTTCAAGACTGCATGACTTGTCGAATTTGAAAAAAAAGTGTGCAAACAATTTGATTTGAGCACAAAACGAACTGTTACATTGCAAACGGGTTTTTGCCACTAATTTTGTAATTAATGACCACTAAACGTTTTTTCACCAGCACATTTTATAAATTTTATTTCTGATTTGTCCCTGTTTTTCTCCCCAATTTGGAAGCCAATTATACTCTATTTATTTTGATTAACCCTCTCCCACGAACTCGCCGCCCATCTCTACGGGGCAAGGTACTCTCCGAGGCCGGCGATGATCCGCCTCCTTTGAGACGGAACTCGCTGACCCCCTTTCTGGAGACACCCTTACGTGCTTCACAGCGAGTTCTGACCACCCTCCCCCCTCCCCCAGGAGCAGAGAGCCAAATGCCACCCCCAATCGGGGCTAACGGCCAGGGCTGGCCTGGCAGAGGTGGGTTTGGATCCGCGTCCCTGATAGGCAGCTCACACTCGTACAGGACCAGCCAAATACGGGTGTATTAGACTACTACGCTATCCACCAGCCCCACCAGCACATACGGGTACACATCCATATATCACTCAGACCAAACTGAGACATATGGGTACATATTCAAATAGCATGCAGACCAGACTGAGACATGAAGTGAGCAGGGGGGGTACATCTAACAGCATTCAGGCCAGTGTTTGAGATGTCAACCCACGTCCTGAAAGAGGGTCGCACAGGGACAGGAAATCCACAGCATCCATGGAGGAGTCTGACTAATAACTCCAACAGACAATGTGCACTCACATGTGTTAAAGGCTTATACACTTTTTAAATTCCACTCATATCTGAAATTCATTGTCGTGGCTGTCATATCAGAAGAATCTATAAATCCTTGCATGACTCATGAGGAAAAAATTGCTCATTCTGTGCAAAGGTCCAGATATCGAACAATCCCTACATTCTGATTATATTTGAAATGTTAAATTACAAGGTAATCACACTAATGAAAAATGGCATTCATGGAAAAGCAACAGTAAATTGAAATCCTTGATTTCCATAGTTTAACATTTAAACTACAGTATTATGCAATGTTTTTGTGTCTTGGACCTGTAGCCTAAGGATGTGGACATATACCAATAAATAGCATAACTCTCAGACACAGTTTGTACTGTATAATACTGCAATATTACAGTCAGCAGTTTGTAACACTGGACTCATACACTTTTAAATTAGTTTTAAAATATTACAGTCAAATCTCTAGTGAGTTCACCGACTGAGTCAGCTAGTCTTTCTTAACCAGTCCCAGTAATATAGTACTGCAGCATTTCTGGAATGTGCAGGAAGGCCTCCCGTTGTGTAAGTATACAGCATACAATATAATTTGTATAACATACAGGTATCTGCCCAAATAAACGAAACACCAACATAAAGTGTCTTAATAGTGCATTGGGCCACCACAAGCCACCAGAACAGATTCAATGCGCATTGGCAAAGATGCGCAGTGCCATGAATTTCATCATTTGATGTTTTGTTGATGGTGGTGGAAAACGCCGTCTCAGGCGCTGTTCCAGATTCTCCCATAAGTGTTCAATTTGCTTGAGATCTGATGGCTGAGACAGTGTTCAACATAAATATGGATTTAGTGATTGGAATCATTTTCTTTACCCCCAGATGAAGGCAATCCCATTACTGTTTTATTTTGGGTGTTAAATAATTCAAGTCTCTTTGTGAAGCAGTATGGTGGCTTATTAGGAGAATGGGTTAACACAGCTTGGATGCTGGCCCGCCCCAATCTCAGAACCCCCCACCTCCCATTTTACTTCCATTGCTAACACAGCAAAAAGTATGGTCTAATATTTTCAATACTGTTGATAAATATTCCCAAAGAGTGCATGCAAGTCCTTTTTTTGTATGTGAATTATCCGTATATGATTTTCACATCAGTATTACTATCGGCACTGCTACAAATAAAGGGGACAAAGATGACTGAGCCAGTTAGTTAGATTCTTCGATTCAGGCATAAACTCTGTAATGGCTGCGACAAGCAGAATTCCTCTGAGGGGATTCTGCATTTAAGGAGTGCTATCTTCCTCTGGATTTGACAAGTTCCAGAGAAGACATTCTCCAACATGTTCCAAAATGCAGTGTAATGTCTAAGCACTGGGCAGCTATCCAGGCTATAAGAGGCACTCGTTAAATCACTCAAGTCAGAGACAAAACTGTGCAAACGAGTGGCAGCACACTAGCTTTGATGATGAACAAGAGGCATGGGGCTTGTTGTTGTTCTTGTGTTTACATGTGTGCGTGTACTTGTGCATACTGTATATACATATATATATGTGTGTGTGTGTGTGTGTGTGTGTGTGTGTGTCCCTCCCTCCCCCCTCACTGTCTTGACAAGGTGGAGAGACTGCAGGACTGGCTGCAGGATCAGCTCTATTTACAGGGTTGGATGGAACCCCATCCAAGTATTTGGAGGAAACAGTCTCAACACTAACACGATCACCCCAGCACAAAGGAATAAACATAGCTAAACAACTCAGAGAATTCCTCTATGGTTCTGCATTGTTCACCAACTTTAAATAGTTTACAGTATTTATCACAAATTTAACATCAGTGAGGTTTCATGAACAATTCGATCGGCTTGCCGAGGACTACTAATGTGATGGCCATTCCGTGGTACAAATGAAAAACATCTTGCAGACTGCTCAAGCTAAGCTACAGGATGACACAGCCATCCAATTGATTTGTTTTTAAATCAAATTATGCTATTCCTAGTGGACAGACAAAACATAACATAACTGTTAGCAGTAATGTGCCTCTCTCCCCTCCTCCTTTCCAGAGCACACGGCTCCTCTGAGGAGCATCTGATTGATTCCCCTACATTAGATGCTTCCTGTTCATCAATTACTCGCAGTCGCGCCATATCAACTTGGACATTACATCAAATTAAGAGCCTTCATTATCAAGCATATCAGTGTGTATCTGCTATTTTACAATCTCCCTCTCAGCCCTTGTGATATTATGCAATTACACCCCTCTTATTGGGAGTGGCACAGTCAACAGTCCTCCCAACACACCTCAGCACAGCTGAACATTGTTCATTCAAATGATTCATTTGCTTTTCAGATACAAATTTCTTCATCCAAGGTTGCTTGCAGAGTGCACGGTTTGTATGTTGTCCCTAAATGCAGCTTATTATGTACAGTACCAATGCAAGTCAAGGTAACTACCTCACTCCATTAGGAAGAAAATTCAACTTCACCAACCACTGCACCACACTGCCAGCCAATAATGCAGCAGAGCACGCACACAAACAAACACAGCATAGAAGAGCACACACACCATAGAAAAAACACAAACAAACACAGCATAGAAGAGCACACGCACCATAGAAAAAACACAAATAAGCAGAGCAAAGCAGAGCACCGCCAGACACAGCACAGGTGAGGATGACACTGCCTGGTGCAACACTAATGACAAGGACATAGTGTAACACATTACCTGAGGCAGAGGGATGAGGGCATGTCCATTAGCACAGCATATGACTAAATGTGACCCCTTTAAACCGTTTTCTTTCTTCTGTATAGTAAAGTTTCATCAGATCTGCAGCCCAGCTGATGGAGGACTGGAGCAGGATTTGGTTTGCGTCATCAATAAGAGAAGAGGTTTCTCAATCCATAGTATTTTTCATCCATTTTTATTTTTCATCCATCCGCTAAATTTATCTGGCCGCTGCTTATCTTCCAAGATGGCCAATCTGAGAAGCTGTGAGTACCGTGGCGTTTCACAAAGGAGATTCTGCCCACTAATAAAAGGTGAGCGTGAGGGAAAAGGCTGACACTTATCTCAATCATGAACGGCAGATCATTAACACTGAGGCTTTGGGCAGAAGTATGCCGGTCAGGGTCCAGATTTGATTGATTGAACTGATTTCAGGGATATGGACTGGAACAAATGAGCTCAAAGCAGAAGAGAGCCCCAGTGGCCTGATGGGTGCTGTATGTAGCATGTAATAATGTACCATGTGTGGCACACGTTACATCAGTTCTATGGGCTCACTGCTTTTATAGATATCTTAATTGATTTGTGAGTGGTACCATGACTAGAATACAGGGAAGGAGGGTACTTGAGCTATGCTATTATGTGATATTTAATGAAAGTAACTGCTATTTGCTCTCTGGGCCTATAATTTCCAAAAGGTTTTTAGTTTTTTTTACTTGCAGTTCAGAACATATAGTGGGATGAGCTGAAAAATGAAAGCTTTATAATTCAGTGATAATAAAGATCCATCACACAGAGGGGGGAAAGTAATGAGGTTCTGAACTAGCATTTTTCATTCCATTGTCACCTTGACAACGGCTAATGTGACCTTATACTCAGAATTATCTGTGGTTCAGACATGAAACGCTGCTTTAGGAAAAACATTTGAGAATCACTGACTCAAGCTATTAAACCTGCTACTACCTGTGACTGCAACTCACAAGAATCACTGCCATGCACAATTAAATTAAGAAAGTATTTGAAAGTATAATGTGTTTATTGATTTTATTTTTGTAGTAGTGGAAAGTAATTTTATTAGTTACTTTGAGTAGGGACAAGCAAATATAAAATATAGCACAAAAATGCAAATAAATAGTGGGACTTCCTATTGTCAGTGTACTGCACACTTGTCTTGTCTAACTGGAAACAACAAAAAGCATAATTGGAGAGGGAATACTGTAAATTTGACCAAATTAGATTGGTCCATTGGGCCATTCTTCAAGAAGGAAAGCCTCCAGTTCTTTGAGAGATGAAGGTGGTGGAAATCTACTCCACACGCTACATTCCAGAACTGTGACAATTTCTGAGGCCGTTGTTTTGTGGTTTTCAGCAACTAACAACTAGCAATTACACTATTAGTAATTAGTATTGACGTTAATATGAACATGTGTAGACTTTTTTAAATGTATTTGTTTTATTTCTTTCCTGTTTTTCTCCCAATTCAGTAGCCAATTACACCCTCTATTTATTTCGATTTACCCTCCCCACATGAGTTTGCCGCTTGTCTCTATGAGGCAAACTAATTCTCTGTGGGCAGCGAACACCGCCTCCTTCGAGACGGAATTAGCCCACCTACGTTATGGAGACACTCTTACATGCTTCACGTCAAACTCGAGTCGGCTCACCTTCCCCCCTGCCCCTGGGGCGGACAGCTAAATGCCACCCCCGGTCGGGGCTAACGACCAGGGCCAATCTGATCAAGACGGGTTTCACATCCTTGACAGGCAGCGCACACCGTATCGGACCAGCCACTGCAGGTACTCCTTTCTAATTGTGATTTAGTTACCTCAAAATATTCATTTTTCATTAGGTGTTTCCATTACGAAACAATGCTACTGACAAAAACAGATTTTGAAATGATCGCCATCTTGAAAATCGCTATACGTATGCACGGCCAAGCCTACATTCCTGCAGCACCAAAGCTGCTCTAATAAACCCATGCCATTATTGCACAATGGAGTATTGCATTTTTCCCCTTTCAGTAAGAGCCTTCTCTATGAGACTATTCAACTCAGACAGTGGAATGTGGAGACAAAATCTTTTCAACTCTAGCTGAGGCCATCCCATGCACGTTCCAAGAAGATGCCTTCTCTACTCACATCAGTAGATTAACCTGGAGGATGACAGAATTGCATTAAATGCAGTTCATCAAGGCCCCACCCCATCCCAATCCCCACAAACACATGATCTCATCACAATATGGATGAATAATGAATAGTATTGACTTGGCAAAAGCCTGCTTTGCGAGTTGACTGGTCTGTGTTCTCCAGTGAAAAGTGTGGGGATTGCACTAGTCTGTTGCCTGGCAACCAGGTGGTTCGTTGTAAGTGCTTTTCCTTGGAGAAATCCCCTCACTCTTCAACATGCTGAAAGAACCCCTGTCTACCGGCCCAAGCGTTCCGCCTGTCTGAACGTTGGATTTCACTCTTTTCACGTTGTTCAACAACCCTGTGCAAACACAACTGAGTGCACACAAAAAACTGGAAGTCCTACTGAATATTTATATGAATAAATTCATCTTCATACATTCACAGTTATCTAAGGGTGACTGTTTGGGTTCATGTTGTGCAGAGATGCCAAAGGGAAAAATGTGATTATGGCTGATTAATACACAGCCTTAGCCTGTCCCCACTGACGCATTGCTATTCTGCTTGCTGTATTTTCCTTGAAGGTGAGGGCGGCCAGGGATCACGCAAAGTGCCTGCGAATTTATTGCTGATGCACAAAGTGGAGCAGCCAGAGTTTTGAACGGGGCCAATGTCGGCATTGCCATGACAACCACCTTTTCCAGCTGACAAAGGACTGACTGGTAGTAGTTTCTTTTTTCTTTCTTTCTGATGCAGTTTTTTTTTATTTATTCAGCAACTTGTGTATTCATATTTAATGGATTATTGAGAGTGTTGAGCATGCCAGTTTAATCATATGGAGATATAGCACTTCTTGGGCAGTGGGTTGGGGGAGGGGACCAGCATGCTACACTGAGTTACTAGGGCTGTAGTACAGAGTGAAGAGCATTGCAGAGGTAGGCCAGCCTTCTACTGGGAAAATGATCCTGTGAGGGGGAGCTATTGATTCCCTGCTGTCACGTGACATGGGGGCTTTGTTACACAACCAGATGAATATTGCATTCTGTGCATCATGTGGCCCATTAAAGATGCAGTGATTAGAGCTTCAGTAATTTTTCATACAATTGCTTTTGACCTTTTTCACATAAAATAATTCTATATTTATGGTTGCATAATTCACTCTACCCTCTGACATTGCCAAATCAACCATGCTTGTTTTCATTTGAAGCTGCTTATCATATTCAGTCACACTCGGAGGCATCATAAACAACATTTTGAGACGGCAGCCTCAAAATTGTATTTTATTATTAGCACTTTATTATTAGCATACACTATGACCTCACCCTTTTTTGTGCATAAAATCTTTCAAACCTAAATGTCAGGTACAGTAATGCTTTCCCTTCAAATGAGCCCCCCTTGCTGTTATATAATTGGGCAGATGAAACAGAAAACAACAGCAAACCTTATGAAGCCTAAGATACTCGTCAAAAGGAACCAGTGTAAAATGTAAACTCTTTGTTCAAAAAGAACAGTGAGTAACATAGCACATTATCTGTGGAGGGCGCACACCCTGCAGGGAAGTAGTCACTTTCACGAGACTCGACACCAAGGAGGATACACATTAGGCTGACACAAGACCAACCTTGATTGCAAACTGCGAAAAGCTGCTATCATCAAAGCTTTGTCTCTCCCTTTACTCTGGCACCCTGTTATTAACTCTTATCACCTGATCCGAAACAAAATACCTTGCGCTCATTTGCGACGTGACTGAATCTGTGAGGCTTATATCACCACCTGGATCAACACGACAGCGTCGCCTCTCTAAGAGTGAGCCACCGTACTGCAACACGAGCGTTATTGTGTGAAGCTCTGCACACAAAAGCATCGTGGCAGTCTGTGGGCACACACAGGAGCTTCTCCTTCTGCGTCTTTATTGCCTGAGACTTTTTGGACATCTCAAAAATGCTACGTGAGGTGCTTGCATCGGCTAATTTATTCCCGCAAGGCGTCCTGCGGATGTTCATTGTTCTGACACATATCAAGGTTTTTAAAGCACTGCAAACCTCTTGTGCATTTTAGTTTGAAAAAATCTATTTCTCTGTATAAGAATCTAAAATAATGTCTGTCTGTGTCACGCATATTTTGATTCAAGAAAATGGGTCTAATATAAAAAATAGATCTGGGTGTCCTAAAAATGAATTTGGGTCTTTCACTGCCATTCTGTCTTATGAATGTATGACCCCTGTCAAGTACTTAGCAACAAACTTTTTGGAAATACAGAACCCTTACACAACTCTGTGGAAAACCTTTATGATACCAAGCAGTTCTGTGGAATTGGTGGGTAATTTGTAAAGAAAGCTATTAGTCTTCACATAAAAGTGATAGTTCATCCAAATACAATATAAAATTTGCATGATAGCTGCAGCTACATACACTCCCATTGTTTTCATACATTGATACTAGCGATGCTAGTCATTTTGGGATTCGCTGTTCATGTAGACAGCAAAGTCACTAAAAACTATTCGTTGTGCGCGTAGTACATCATATTGAAAGGAACACAATGATACTTACGTAGGTTTTGGCTGAGCTATCACTTTAAGGTCTAATGGCTTTGAGGCTCTGGCCACCATAACCGTCAGCATTAAATGGGTTATATAATTTCCTTGTGGGAGAAATAAAATGCTTTATACCTGCTCCTGAGCATGGTGCTTGATGAAAAAATGTTGTCAGAATCCGTAATTCTTTGTTGGGAAGAGCAGCACGGGCAGCATTACCAGCTAGTGCTTGTGAGCGATGGTCACATCTGAGTCACAGGAGAGGTCCAGAGTGCCTTTGTTCCATCTGCCACTGTAGTTTTACGAGTGAAAACGTTCTGCATGTTTGTAGTACTAAATAGGATGTGATGCACTCTGCACTGCTTCCCTGACAAACACTTGCACTCACATCAGTTTAAAAAGTTTTTTATCTTTATCATTAAACTTTTAACTCTTGTGGTTCATCTAGTGGTTCATCTTCCATTAGCGCAAACATCCATTTACTGATGCTGATGTTACTTCTGTGCTCCACAATAAGAACCCCCCCTCCTTTCCTTTTATTTGCTTCACTGCTAATATTCTTTAGCTGCATCAAGTTAGGCCTGTTCTGTCAAAATGTCTGTCTCATATCATCCTTGCTGTCCTTAACCAATTCTCTATTCAGAGTGGCATAAGGAAACATATTTCAGTTACATGTCATTTATCATTTCACTATATACAGTATATCCATTCAACTCCCGATGAACTAAATTTAGCAACAGGACCTTTGTGGTTTGAATTCAGAATGCAAGTAAAATATTCAGTACTTTAAATGTTTGTTTAAAGCTTTGGGACACTGTGGTAGTTTGTCTCCAGCTACTTCCTCCCAGTCTTATACTCAACACAGTAATTAGTGTGAAGCCTTGGCTTAACAGTGTATTCAGTACACATATCGATATGTGGATTGCACCATGATATGAGGGATGGTATCAGCGCATTACAATGTAATATAATGCGATACAACTGATCAGGCAAAAAATGATATATATTTCACTAGCAAATCCTTGCCATCCTGATTTTAACAGGCAAATTCTATGTCAGCAATATTGCCATATTTAGTTTCCTTGACATAAATGTTTTTTGAAAAGGGTTAATGTCAAGACCCATAAATAACCACATGAGGTAGAAGAATATAGTGTAATATGTTTGGATCAATATCAGCAAATTTGTGTCAACATTAGAATTTGCACATTGAATGTAACGTATAATTTAAAATGGATAATATCAGAATATCAGAATAATTTAAAATGATAAATAGATTCTACGTATGAACTGTTAACCTCCTAGTAGATGGTTGACTTTGTTAACCTGTATTCGCCACTCAATGGTTCTGTGTGCGTTTGTTGATACATGTGAATTATGTTAACTCTCTCATCTTAATCAATGTGGATAAAGTGCAAACACTGTATGTGCATTACTTCTTCATTCTGTTGTTTGTAATACAATTCAATATTCTATACAATAATACAAAATACTAGCATAAGCCTAATTATTAACTGGACATTGTGAGTAGCTATAAAATACAGAAAATAAAATGATGTCTTGCCTAAATTACCAGGATATGATGCTAAAAGGATGCTGAGACTAATTCTCTGCGACTTGACAAAATCCACCTCTGAGTTCCCAGATCACACTAATGTGTTTAGAAATATTCAGGTCAGAGCTCTTCTTTATTCTCCTTAGACATGAACGGCTAAACATGCTAGAGAGGTTACCTTAGCTCAAACCGCAAGGAACTAGACAATATCAGAGACATTCAAAGAGACTGACGTAAATCATTTGAAAATCTTTAGTGTCTCCAAGGCAAAAACTGAATAGAAACCTACAGCAATATCAAAGTAATGTAAGTGATGTTTTAGGATATGATCATTAATATTTCATAGAAGTAGTCTTACATCACCAAACAGGAGAATAACAATGCAGTGGTGCTCGGCTCTGCCTAAACAAGTGTGTTCTGAAGAAATCTTTCAAATCCAGTGGTGTCCAAACATATTTTTCTTTCAGACAAAGGAAAAACAACACAGATACACACATATACACACACACACACACACACACACACACACACACACACACACACACACACACACACACACACACACACACAAACACTACCAGCTTGCTAGCTAATCCAACAGCTAGTTATCTAACCGGACATACCGTAGATACCACAATATTGATATTTTATCTATCAAGATCTATTTAACATCTATCTATCATAACATCAAGTTGCATGCTATAAAATATAGTAATTGGAAACTTGATGAGGTATCTTGGTAATGATAAATGTCAAGAGACAAATTGAAATGTACCCACTCAGCAGCTGGCAGTTTATGTCATAGTTCAACATGATTTGATTTGACAATGCACCTTGGCAGGGACACTTTTAAAAGACTGTCAAAATACTGTACTTGTGGAGCATTCTGTAAACCTTTAATGGCCTTAATTGCATTCATGACCACTGCTTCCTGCTTTCTGAAGGAGGGATTGCAGTTATTTATTATAAATAATTAGGCATGCTTATAATGATATGGCCAACTGCTTTTTATCTCGAAAACCTTTTGTGATACGCATTGCAGAGGACCATGTTTACTGATTTTATCGAATTGGTTTGTGGACCTGATTAAACCTGCCAGCCAGCTTTCCTTGGCCTGGGGACCTGTGTATGGACAGGCCTGTTCTACTCTTCTAAGCATGCCATGAACCTCTGCATCCTCCTCAGGCTCACAGAACAGAGATTTACTCATACATTGCTCTCTGAGAATGCCAAATTGATCCACAGGCATCAATGTCAGCCACTAATTAATTAACATGTTTGCTAAATGAATTAAAAGGTATGTAATGAACATGTAAGAAATGCACCATTTAATTTATTTTGAAACCCTTCCCATCATTTCTGAGGCTGCAATAGTGCCAAGCATAACCTCGAAATCAATTATCCAGGGATGAGGAGGGGGGGGGTTAACATTGCCAAGAACAGACTGCGTTAAAGCGCTCCACTCACTCTCTGAAGCTGTTCTCCTGCAGCTTCCCACTGGAGCTCCTTTCCTATATCTCTGCAGCTCAGCTGGGACACCCCGCTGCACGCCAGGGGAAGCCCGTCCCAAGCCACCCCCGCTGAGAATGGAAATGCCATCCTTTGTACTCAGACCCGCCCAGGAAACTTCACAGGGCCCGGCCACAGAAAAACGTTATCTGAAGCTTGTTGGAGGAGGAAGGGGGGCGCAGTTGCCAGTGCAGACTAGGAGATGACCCATTCATTTTCAGTTCTGCTCTTAGTTTCTCCATCTTTCTGTTTATGGTTGAAGGACATGAATAAATCAGTTGGGCTAGTTTGACCACACAGGACACGGCCCAATCAATATGCGCCGAGACTGGAAATACCCCAGGAGTTTCTGAGCTGGACGTGTCAGAAATAGATCACCTCACGGCAAGAAAAGAGAAAACATTTCCTTTCCCCCCGCACACAGTTCTCTTAATCCAGACAGCCCAGCTCATTCGACCAAATCTATCAGAAATTCTGAGGATGGAATATGTGGGAAGGAAATGAAAAACTCAAAAATATGAACAATAACACAAAGATAAACCTGACAACTCGCTCAAGCATTAACAGCTTACAACGCCTGATGTCTAAAGCAATGAAGGGTTTTAATGCACAGTCATTTGCACTTTACTGCCTTCATATTCAGGACAGCATAAAACAGCACAACTCAGGGCTGTCTTTGAACCCCTTGATCTTCTGCACGCTCCCTCCACGATGCAAAAGTGGGCCCTATTGTTTTACTGGCCTTCAAGAACAGCTCTCAAAACTGTTGATAAAACTAGACTCAACTCTTACGGAAATGTTTATAGAATCAGCACCTCCAGCAATGCAGGAACTATTACAAAGTTGCTTTGAATCAGAAACATGTACAAGCTCAAAGGCAGAAACAGCGCTCTGTATTATGGAAACATGCATCGCTGTTGCAATGGGACAATGCTTAGCAATCTCTTCCTCCCCCGAGGACAGACAGAAGTAAAGTGCAGGGAAATGGGAGAGACAGCATATGGACAAAGCATTTCTGGCGATGAGGTTTAATGGATACAAAGTGTGTATTTTCCTTCAATTACAGGCTCATTCCCCAACCTGTGTCAATACCAGAGCGTCTGGCCATCTGCCTCACCTCTGACCTAATGGCACTATCAAACACATTTATGCTTGTAGCAGAGGAAACAATCACACGATCAGTCCCATCAGACATGAATTGTCAGGACAAGTAGAAGTGCACAGTCAAGGCATTAGGCGAAGATACTTGGTACAGAAATTCCATTGCTTATTTTAATTTAGCAAACAGTATCATTTATTTAAAATACATTATTCGTCGGAAAGATCCAGAGCATCAAAAGTGCATTGAAAATGATTTGGGTGTGTGCATGCGTGCACGTGCGTGGGCATGCGTGCAGGCACGCGTGTGTGCATGTGCCCGCATTCTGGTGTGTGTTATTTTCAGGGCAGTTACATATCATTACGACTGCATTAACAATGTCCAACACTAAAAGTGAAGCTCACAGCGATTCTACTTATTTATTTACAGAGACAGCACCTGATCTTTGTGGTCCAATAAGTAACTTCATACTGTAATTATGGGTAACCTGAAAAGAGCAGACCCACAGTTGAAACAGAGGGTGAGATACAGGAGAGTCCTTTGTCTTTAATCAGTGACCGTCACTCACTGTGATAAATGAAGAAGTTTGGCTAATGAGGAGCTACACTAGGGGTTACGTGGGTGCAGCCTGCCTGGGTATTAGTGACTCTAGTTGCCACGGCAACAACTGCTGGTACACCGACATGCTGCAATGACAAGCAACAGTAACCCTGGAGATTCATTAGGGACAGCAGCTATGGGAACGGCCACAAGAAGAAAAAAAAATCCATTAATTTTTTCCCCCTTATTCCATAAAAAGGGGGTTTATGACGTGTGTGTTTGTGTGTGGGGGGATTGAAATGTCTCTAAAATGCAAGACCCGAAGCACATTTTTACAGGTCCTGGAGTAAACAGCATGAGCTCTTTCACATCTCCACATGCAAGAGGACTGGTGTTAAATACCAAACAGAAAGTAACTGCACAGCTGAGAAAGAATAAAGTGAAGATACAAGCTGTCAAAAGTCAGACACCTCCTTTGTGTCTCTCCTGTGGGCCTAAAACTGAGCAAGAAACAATCCAGTAACACTGAAATCAATCCCCATTGCCTCTCTGATCAGCACACATAAATGTGTGTGGCTCCCTTGGCCAATCATCAGTTCTCCACACTCTTAGAGCAGAGAAACTCCGCTCAATAAATATCTCATACCCGCCCACGAAGACAGTAGAGGAGAGGGGTGTTCCACACTCCCTTCTCCTCCCGCTCCCCCTCCCCTGCCTGATGGGAATTAGAGCCAGCAGTGCGGATACTGAGCTCAAAGCACACGTAGCACAATCCACATCTTTTGTGTGGGTAACCCATTGTTTTACTGGGGAGCCAAAGTCACACTACTCACAGGGGTAACACACAAGTGCACTGCTGCAGACCCACATCTCCCCCAGGCACAGAGGTGTACATTCACACCAAGGAGCGCTTATTCTGTTTCTGCTCAAACACAAACAGCCCCAGAAAGAAACGCATTTGCAGATATATAAATTCACAGTGATATAAATCCCCAGAATGTTTAGACATCGCTTGGCACTTACTTTAATGGTTTTTTACAAATGATTCCCCTTGAACACCCGGTTACACGGTAATTGCAAAATCATTGCAAAACAAAGCAGATTATGGTGTATGCCAAACTAATGAATTTATGCAAGGGATGATAATGCGGTGTTCACTCGTTTAGAACATGGTTTTCAGGCCCTATAATTGTGAGAATGCATTACAGTGGTACAGGATTACAGAACAGCTTTTGATGTAGCAATATATATCTGAGAATATTAAGAAACATAATATGCACAAAAAGTCGGTATAAATGTGTTTTAGACTGGTGCTGTTAATCATGTCCAATACACTGCTGTATGATTTGAATGTATTATCTTATTTTAGTCATACCATATATATTCAGTACACTTTTGCTGATATTTCACATGGTTTAAAAATAATATATGAGGATTTCCACTCGACAGTGAGGTTGATATTTCATTTGATTTACATAAGGTAAAATGTCTTTGTGAAATTGGAGAATTTAAATAATATAATTCCAATACAATATAAAACTGAACTCACACCAATGTTTGTGGTTTGACTGCAAAAAAACATATCTATGCAAAATGTAGTTGTACACTGCAATGTTTGAGATGTTAATTGTATTACTAATTGGCATGCACAAACTGCAGGCCCTAACTCGACATACAATCATATGACATTTCAAATGGCACTGCTGATAAAATCTAAATGACATTTTTTTATGGTGGCATCCAGACTGTTCTTGTTTGTCAAGAGATGAAACCATTGAATAATAAGATTCATAAGCTGGCTAGCTAATATCAGCCAGTGCTTGGCTAGTAGTATGCTAGCTATCTAGCTAGCTAGCTACATTACTTACTACAACCCTGTAACACTGTAGCAGCTAGCTAATACCTAGGTTATGGTTATTTATATTTATTTGGAAATTTCTGAAATTGTTAACTGTCTCTGTATTTTTCATCTGTCTGTTAAATTACAATTAACTGTACAGTTTCTGAAAAAGGTTTCAATGTTGTCAGGGACATACCCAGCAAGCACCTATCACACCGCCACTGTTGCATTTTGCAAGTCAGCACTAAACGGCACTTTCACCTATTTTGTCTTAACAGCTGATCTTTATCACAACTGTCTCGTAGTGCTTGCCAGCTGGGTAGCTAGCTAGCCAACTTTGTCAAGTTAAATGCATTTTGTGTTTAAAAGGAACATCAAAACTGTCCATACTGTGTTACAGCAGTTTTATTACTGTACTTTTCATATTGTTGCCTATAATGTCTTGCTGTTGTAATAATATTGTAGTGGAGTGATATTATGAGGCGAACAGGTAAAACGCATCATAGGTTATTATATCGGGCAATATAGCACAGCTTCAAAATGCCTCTTGGCCAATCACAATGCTCAGTCAAATCTGCCGGTTTTATGATTTAACATAATTACCCACTAAATACATAGATATAATGGTGGCCATTTATGTGAAACCATATTTTTTCCCATCAGTGCAGTGGGATTTGGAGAATAAATCAATAAGGATCAGTATTTATTGTAGACACACGCACTCTCACACGCAACCATAACTGTTTATCCAGTTTCAAGGCCATTGCTGAAAATTGGAATACATTTTAATCTTAATGCTTTATCCTATATTGCATCTATATTAGGTCTATATTAGGTCGATAATTTATAACATATATATATAGGTAAACATTATATATGTATGTACATAGTGAAATAAACTGGGCATTATACAACTTTTAGTTCATAAAAGATTGTGTGTACAAGAGAGCGCTGTATGCACAATAGAACAATAAGACAGAAAAAAACACAAATTTTTTGTTCAGTCGTCGATTTCAACTCATGGGCAGTTACTGAAACCCTATTCCATCACTGATTCAATGTCCATGTTATAATTATCAATAGCATTAATGTCTGAGGCAAAATAAAAATGCAAACCTTGCCTCTCATTTCTGCTGAATGTGGTTTTCGCCCAGTGGAAGTGGATGAATATGAAGCTGAAAGAGTTTGAGCCTGTTCCTCTGTAAGCAGCTCCATTTAAGAGATGCAGTAAATTACAAGAAGCCAAATTCTTGTAAATACATTTGAGACATGCTGTAGGTCTCATAAAATCCTTGGACTTAATCGCATGCTTCTTAGATCATCTCCTTTAATGGATAATCCATGTTTACAGAAGACTACCTCTGATGGAATTCTAAGATCTTGGAAATGATTCAAACCCTGCAAAAATCTCCCAAGAAAGAATAGTAGGCTTGGTGCAATGGGTATTTCTCAAAATAAATACATTGGGAATTCTGCACTCATTCTTTTATGGTTTATATGATTTTTTTATGGCATGAGAATTTCTCATACAAGATCAACATTGCTTTAAATAAAATGATGCAACTAGTTCAGTTTAATTCATTTCTACGGAAACAACCATTGCAACATTGCGGATAACCTACAACAAATATTGAATCATACAATTCCACAAACGATTAGAACATTAAGGAGTATGGGCCGGATTCTGATTTTTTACACACCCTCAGATACATGGGACTTATGCGCATCAAAGACACACATGGTGACTTATTCTGACTTGAGATACGCATCAACCATAAGTCTGAAATGGGTGGTCGATCCTGGGTTGCACTGAATAAAATGAAATTGGCTCATCCCGACACACATCCACAGACAATAGTTTCCATTCCATTGCATTTTTCCTTTCTAAAACCCATTATCCAGTGCTACAATGATGGTGACATGGGTGACTTTAATATAAAAATATATATACATATATACATTTAAATAATATATATATACATGTAAATGGGTTTGTTGCTGTATCTCAGTCGCTCAAATGCCCAAATGAATATGCAGCATGTAAAACAGCACACACACGCACAAACACACCCAATCTACATAAAATATTGCTAAAATCAGCAGTCGCTCATTAGTTGATAAGAGGTCGCTCATCATTTTCAACCCAATTATTATTATCAACAACAATAATAATAACAACAATTTGTGAAAGTTGTGCATTAATATCGCACCATTACGAGGAAACAAATTATTTAATATGTAATTTATACATTCCAAAGAGCTAATTGATGATGTCTTGAAGAATCATCTTTAACATCCTCATTTGAGAAGAAAATGTGTAATATAAATGACTAATATACAGTACATCCAAGTTTATTCATAATGTTGATAATCACTCCATCCATTATGGGATTCACCAAACCTCACTGTTTCATCAGTGGCTCACGCGCTCAGTGCTTCGTGGCTCACATGGCTCATCAGTGGCTCACGAGTACATTTTTTATATACCTACAAAATACATTTAGTGAAGGGAAAAACAGTGGGCATCTTTCCTGCAATTCCAACAGACTCGCCACTTGAAAAGTAATAACAATTAAAGGCATGACCTCTTCCATTTGTAGCGTTTTGTTTTTAAATACGAAATTACTGATTTAAAATAGATCAAACATGAAAATACACGGACGCTTATGACACAGGCGAACTATTATATAATTAACAATCGCAAACCGTACAGATAACCATTAAATGCACGCAAATACAGCAACTTTATATGACAGAATATTCAGATACGAATACATGTTTTGATTTAATGGACAGGACATAAGATTAGTACAGGAACCCTTTTCCATATTCTATGGAGCTGTCCAAACCTAGAGAAATTTGGAAAGGGTACTATTTCCACATTATCTGAGATAATCCCAGAAACCATGAAATCCTTGAGTCCGCATCTTGGGAATATATCCCACTACTCGTGGGTATTGCTGGAAGAAAAATGATCCTTTTTACACTGAATATGAGAATGCTCTCCTGCGCAAATACTATGGTTAAATGAAGCAATACCTTACTGCACAATAGGAAAGGCTGCATAAAAATCCCATTAAAGTTGATGTGGTAGAAGTAAATACATTTGTCTCTGGAGAATGTTATTTGACTACGTTTGACAAAAAAATGACTAACATCTTGCATTATGAAGGCACAAAATCCCGCCTTCTCTGCTATGATGTTCCTGCATCAGGCTCACATTAGAGAAGAAAGAGTCTCGTCCTCTGATATCAGATGCAGCGTCGTTCGCACAGCACTCTGATTGGTTAAACTAGCGCAACCGGGAATCTGAAGGTTGAAATGGCCGATGCACTGTTTGGTGCACACAATCTTCCTGTTCCTTTGAAACGGGGTGTGAAAATGACAGCTTCTGAGTGAACATCACAGCTGCGGGGAATCAGCCCCAGAACACTGTGGAGCGGCCCCACTTAACGAGAGCGCTGCAGCAGCTTAAGGCCCCTGTCTCCATCTGTTGTACAGGGGAGCGCTGTATTTGCCGCTGATGGAAATTGCGCGCGTGAGAACCAGGAGGGGGATGGGATTGTCACGTCGCACATGGAAACAGGGTCCCTTTAGTGCCAGCGCAAACACAGGCGCCTGGAACGGTGAGCCGGCCGATCTGTCAGGCAGCATTTGTTGACCAGGTGCGGCCGTCATCGCCGTCCAGCCTCCCAGCGCGCTTTTGTTTCGTAAAAGAGGAGCTTCGCTGGTCTTCATCCTGACACCGACCTCGCCGAATCACCTTGCGACTTCGTGTAGACTCCTGTGGTGTGGCGTTCCTGTGACTCTTTATCATTCCATCGGTAAATGTAAATGAGCCACTGTGACTACTTAACTCACAGTGCAGAATCAGTCTGCTGGTGAGCCATCACAGTATCTGTCAGCGTGGCACAAATGGATGGCACATGCTATTACGTTAATTTACTATTATTTATTTGGCAGACACTTTCGTCCAAAGCAACTTCCACAGCCAAATGTAAAACAACACCAAGAGAAAACAACTAGTATAACTGCATGTACCAGAATAGAGTAGACAATAACACTAGTCATTTATTGTAAAGCTGATCAGACTCCATACAAGCATATTAAGTGTGCAACTATTTAACATGATACGCTGTATTAACTGATCCAATACAAAGGACATACTTTACTGTAACACAGTCAAAAAGGGAGCTTAAACTACATACATAAATAAAGAGAAGGCATGTGCTTTAATTGTAGATGTTGTAAGACTTGACTTCTGAGTGTACTATGAATAGGAATGATTTTAGATCTAGGAGGTTAGGAACTGTCTGAAGAGGTGGGTTTTCAGCCCACGCTTGAAGACAGACTGTGACTATGCAGCACTGACTGGTCCAGGCAGCTAACGCGTCTTCGCGCCCCATGTGATCACCGAATTAAAGAGTGGTTCAGTGTTGGACCCACTCTCTGCATTGCACACATTCCTTCACAATCCAGAACACCAGAACAGCAGCAAGCCTACTGTATTACACATAAACATCTCAGACCCTCTGAGGGCCCACCCCCCAAAACCAACAGCTGTGTCCATCCAGTTAAGCGGCTAAGACAGGAGGGAAGCCATGCCATATCCTAGGCACATGGACCTAACAAATTAATGAATACATGCAAGAGGTGGTCCCGGCCTGACAGGCACGCCAACACACCCAGTGCTGACAGACAGAATTCCATCTGCCGCTCCCGCAGGTGCGGACCACACACTGCTAACACCAATGTGTGCTGTGGAGCGGGCGAGGGGCACGCTCAGCTTCACTGTCTTTTAATTCCCAATCCGTTTTGTTTCCTGCGACACCTCCAGCCGTAGTGTCCTCGGGGTTTCGCACAAAGGGAGCGAGCACATATGGGTCTCCTCTCGAGACAAACATTGGAAATG
This sequence comes from Aldrovandia affinis, assembly GCA_029706075.1. Lineage (NCBI taxonomy): Eukaryota > Metazoa > Chordata > Actinopteri > Notacanthiformes > Halosauridae > Aldrovandia > Aldrovandia affinis. The sequence goes on from JAINUG010000015.1 coordinate 960,831, forward strand.
TACCACAAAGCTAAGGAGGCGGAGGCACTGCAGATTTTCCTAGTACAACAAATGAAATCCTAAGAGGTGCGGGGTATCCGTGGCTCTGAGTGATAGGGTGTATCAGCAGTGCAGCAGAATACTGTGGTAAATGTGACTTCAGACTGTACAGTACAGCTGTTTTGTGTTGTCTGAATAAGGCACTAACCACTGGCTGGAAGCCTGATTCAGCCCTTTCTCTGGTGTGCGGAGGAAAATTCTATTCGTGCAGAGCCTTTTTTTTGACTCCAGCATTTTAACAGGTCTCTCAGCTGCGATAAGGCCATGAGCTCAGAAGAAAAATAGTGACAATAATGCTATGCTAAGCTAATCTGAACCAATTTCTCCACTTGATCCCACAAAACGGCCTTATCAGGTCTCAGTCGAGACCTTCCCTCAGGACATTTGGAAACAACATGCTATCATTTAAGCTCAGAGGAGAGTAATTTCTTGTTCAATGAGAACAAACCCTTAAAATGTACTATGAGCTGTTTAGTCTGCAAGCTATTTATATTGGGGCAATGAATCAAGTTAAGCTCTGTAATTGATATACATATGTATTATATATATATATATATATATATATACACACACACCCACACACACAGTATATATTGTTTGCCAACATGGATTTCCATCAGTTTCTAGAAAACTACTGAATGTGCCATATGCCTGTGGGAAACAGAGCATGCAGGCTTTGATTACGAAGGAAAAACGGAGGAAATAAAACCTTCCTGAACATTGTGCAAATCAAAGAAATTCATATGAAAACACGTGCAGTACTGCTCAGACTGAAAGCCCAGAATGCAAAGCAGTCCTCTTTTTACAACAGATCCTTAATGAGAGGGGGAATCCTGAGAAGGGAAACAGCTCTCGCTTCCTGCTTTTTCCGTTTTCTGGTTTCAGAGTCAAAGAGGATCTCCTCTTAATTCTTTTCAGCATTGCCTTTTCAGCATCGCAGAGAAACGCAACATACCGCAGATACATATATTCATTATTTATGATCATGATTATTTCACGAATCCTCGAAATGTCACGGTTTCCTGTTTGCTCTGAGAAGTTTATCAGATGTGTGGGTGGAAAACCCAATGCGACATCTACGTCACATTTTCAGCAGTGCTGCCTGTGAAGGCTTAAGGATCCATCCCACAGTGGGTTTAAAAATGCCCATTTGAAATGAATAAAATATCAATAAGGATTCTGATTATGAGCTATCTTCAATTGTGAATTCAAGTCAGATACCACGTAAAAAAAGGGGTAATGGGTAACATTTCTAAAAATGATGGGAAAGCACACACGTTTGTCAGTTATTGAGTTATATCAGTTTGTTAAGCCAAGATAAAACATCCCCCAAAACAGCTGTAATCAGAGGTACCCTGAAAATTACACTGATGATGACATCATGTATTAGCTATATTCCATCGAATACAGTCCATAAGCAACTACATTTGTCGGTTTGATTAAATATTACACATAGCTGTGATGTTCTGTCCTATCACTATAGATTGAGAATGTATCCAATATCAATATAATAGTGTCATTTCAATAATCAATGCAAAATGGGGAGAATCTTAAACATGAAACTGGTGAGCCAAGTAGCCTAGCTACAGGAGCTACAATGAACTATTGCCAAAATAAAGGAAACACCAACATAGTGTCTTAATAGGGTGTTGGGCCACCACAAGCCACAAGAACAGCTTCAGTACGCCTTGGTGTAAAGTGTCTGGAACTCTATTGGAGGGATGCAACACCATTATTCCATGAGAAAATCCATCATGTCGTGTTTTGTTGATTGTGGTGCAAAATGCTTTCTCAGGTGCCGCTCCAGAATCTCCCCAAAAAGTGTTCAATTGAGTTGAGATCTGGTGACTGGCCATGCCATATTATTTACATAGTTTTCATGCTCATCAAATTCATTGACCACTCATGCCAGTGGATGGGGGCATTGTCATCCTGGAAGAGACCATTCCCATCAGGATAGAAATGCTGCACCATAGGACGAAGGTGATCACTCAGAATGGCTTTGTATTTATTGACATTTACCTGGTCCTAAGGGATTGAATGGACCTAAACCAGGCCAGGAAAATACACCTCACACAATAACAGAGTACCAGTACCCTTCACCATGGGAAACAAGCACTCGGGTCTGTAGGTTTCTTTTGGTGTGCATCACACATGCACTCCACATATTGAGAACAGGGTGAAAGATGACTCATCTGACCATTATGACTTTTCTCTACCACTCAGTAGATCATTCATCTTCTCATAATTTCACACCACTTTACACCACAAACATGTTTAGGTGTAATAAGGGGTTTATGCACTGCAACCCAACTATAATATTGACAGACTGTTCTTGATGAAACTGCCAGCTCACGCTCATTGAGATCTCTTCTACTAGCCGTGGTAGCCAAAATAGTGGCCAACTGGAGCTGCCCAGCATTTTTATACATGACCCTTTGGATAAAAGCGTCTGCTAAATAGTGTATATTATTATTATTATTATTATATTATTATATTATTATTATTATTATTATTATTATTATTATATAAGCTTGATGGGATGTTAATTGTTTAATTAACTCAGGAACCACACCTGTATGGAGGCACCTGCTTGCAGTATACTTTGTATCCCTCAAGTATTTGCTTTCCTTTATTTTAGCAGTTACTGTACCTGTATATTGTATGTTCAAAATAATTGGAAAATTATATTATTTTGTAACAATAATATTTTGTTTAACAAGTAATATGTTTCCCAAAAGCCTCCCACGGCATCCTGTTTCAATGGGGTATACAAATGAGGTAACACAACAATAATTGTAGAATCAATTTGTCATCCATCACCATGGGGAAAGGGAAAGAACTCTCAGAAGAAACAAGACAAAGGGTTATTGATCTTCACAAGTCAGAAGATGGTTACAAACTAATAAATAAAAAACTAAAGATACCACTTTCCACTACTAAGTCAATAATTAAGAAGCTTAAAACCACTGAAACAGTGCCTGCCTGGTAGAGGACACAAGTGCATCTTGCAGTTGGAGGCAAAGAAACATCCAAGGGCAACAGTTGGCGATCTACAAAACTTGGTGGCATCTTGACGACACAAAGTCTCCTAATCTACCATGCCAGTAAGCTTTAATTAAGCATTTGCAGAAAAAAAGTCTGCATTAGGGGCAATCAACAAAAATAAGCATCTGTAGTTTGATAAATGGCATTGGAACTCCAATTGGAACCAGGTGTTATGGTCAGATGAGACCAAAATTTAGATTTTTGGCCATGCACAATACAATACAATACCCAAGCATACCTCAAAATCAACCAAGAAATGGTTAAATGCCCACAAAATGACTGTTTTGCAATGGTCAGCTCAGTCTCCAGTCATTGCAGAAATCGAAAATGTGTGATTTGAATTGAAGAGGGCAGTCAAGCGCACATTGAAGGACCTGAAGGATCTTTGAAAGAATCTGTATTGAGGAATGGTCAAAGACCCCCCCTCCCTCCCCCCCACAATACGTTCACAAATATCATCTACCACTAAGGGATGACTCAGTGGTGTTATCCTTGCAAGGGGAGGGTGTGAAAAGTACTGAAAATAGGGGTGTGAATGAATGATTGTGACACATCTTTTTGGGGAAAGAATATTACTTGTAATTTCCTGAGCAATTGCATTAATATAAAATAATATCATTTCCAATACACTTGAGCAGCATGCAACATAGCTCATTCCTTCTTTGCTCATCTTTATCATGGGTGTGAATAATTTGGAGGGTACTGTACTGTATGTGCCTGCAAGCTGAGCTGTACAAAAATCTTTTCATTTAAGGGATGGCGGCCTGGGAGCTGTAATTGCAGTGGAGTGTTTCCACACAAAACCACAGGGAGAGGGGAAGAGAGCACCTGGCAAATAAACCCATTAAATAAAATTCCCTCTACAATTCAGACCATGCATTTAACTATCTGCTGATCCCCACAGAAGGAGAGAGACCCTTCCCATGAATAATTGTGTCTGGCAATGATCATCAGCCTTTTATCCTGCTTAAATAGGGGAAGGTCTGTGGTGGATACAGACAGATAAAGAAATGTCTCCCCTTAACAAGGAGCTGAGCATTCAGAGGAGCCTCTGGGAAGGAGGTGAGCCTTCAGCACACAATGAAAAGCAGCCAAACTAAGGCACACATTTCAATTACTGCAAAGATGCATCTCCACACACAAACCTGTCACAAAATAACAAACAAAAGCCTGAAAGTACCTTCAGGGCAACATGATCCTCTCTGGCTCGTGGGGAAAACACATCTTACTATTCAAAAAGCGAAAGGAAGGGAATTGGAACCTGACACGGTTCTAAAATGGCTCCATGCGTACAGTAAAATGTGAACTCTGTTAACGTTTATGAGAAAAGTAAACCCAAGTAAAGGCTTTCGATTGCTAATGCAGTCGCTCTTTTTAATGACATTGGCATCTGTGGAAAATATATAACTCATAAATATTATGCTTCCCTAGTATGCATATAAATACAAAAAGGTACAGCTACTTTAAACAGAACTAAATTTACGCAACATCAAAATATTTATTCAGACCACATCCAGACCACCAACGGGGAGTAAAAAACGCTTTCAGCATCATAATAATAGCCAGTCAGCAAACATTACTGAAAAGCACACATTGACTGGTACACCCTAATGTAAGTAACGGGGGAATACGAAATGATTTACCACAGACACAGGGGGGCCCTTTGTTTGAACCAACTGATCTATTTAATCTCTTTTGTGGTTACATTAGAACTGCACATACTGCATCTATTCCAGATGTGCAGGAGTATTGTAGCAACAAAAAAAACAATAGTCAAATCTCTCTTTGCTCACGTTCTGTTCATTTAAGCACTGCGTCCATTTTGTATAAATGCAACTGATGAAATGGGACCCCGTTCCCTTAATTCATAGAGAGAGAAAATATATTTTCATGTTGTTAACATTAGAAGGACTGAGTCATATCCTCTCAAAAGAAACATATGTCTTGATTTAGCAAAGCAAATGATAACTTAGTAAATTAAGCAAGATTAATGCCAGAATGAAGCACCATTCAGAAAAAGAGGTGAAAAGTGACTCTTAAGGTCTAACACATTTGGCAATGAAATGAACTTGTTAAAACAATATTATATGGATGCCACTCAATTCCAATTTATTTTCATACAAATAATTCAAGAAAAAACTGACAGCCACTAGCTGCAATTAGAGCAGACATCAGCACACATCTGGATTTGCCCGTATATCAAATTATTTATAAACTACTTAAATTGCAACCTTAGCTTGAGGCAGAAAACATCATCTCCGGGACAGGAGGAGAAAGAGAAAGAGAGGGAGAGATAGAATGAGGGGGCGGGGGTCTAAAAAAACAGCCGAATTTGTGACGTACCCCGGTTCAGCTGAACCGTTTCCATGCACTTCAAGAGTGATGGTGTTCGATGGGAGTTTCTTATTTTTTAAATCCATTTATTAAATCCTGTTAACAGCGTGTAGGCTACCTTTGTCAATCCTCCATCTGTCAAGTATATGATCGATTACAAATATTGAAAATAGTAACTAGCTAGATACATAGTGCATTTCTTCTTCTTCATTAAAATAAAACAAATAAATCTTTGTTTCAATTAGCCTATTCAAAAACTTTAAATGATTGACCCCTGCCACTCATTTATTGAACCTCACTGGATCATCAAAAATATTACGGAGAGATATAGGCAACTGTAAACATTTGCCTAATATCATCGCAGCAATTACTTAAAAATGTATTGCCACTATGCAAATGCGGATATCCAAAATTCACCTTAAAAATTGTATCATGCACGCCAACTCTTTATGTGACACATTAAGCAACATGACAATATCGTAGCACGTGCTTTAACAAGAGCGTAAACTAAAAGGAAAAAAATAGGGAATGAGATGTTTTACTGTCTAACAGTACACTGCGCAAAGGATATGGGTTACAAACCAGCCTGAGACACCAGCTACGAGGACGGGTTGTCTGCTTGAGACAGAAGAAGACCACTGGCGCAAGGGCCGGGTAGGGAGGCTGCTCCTCATCATCCGATACCAGGTCCGGAGCTGGATCACGGCCACTGGACTCCCGTGATCCAGTACTCCCCTGAACCGGGTTTACGGTGCTACCTCCCTCTTCCTCATCTCCGGGGTCCTCGCCCTGTCCCGAAATCGGTACCCTCACCTCTTCGCTCTCCAGGTAGTGAAAGTGCTCTCTTCCCTCGCCATCAGTCATGATAGCGCGGCTGGCAACGGGACCCTGCGGAGAATAGCAGAAGTGAGGCTAACTTTAGATTAAAACAGCCCCTGAACTACACTTTGAGAAGGAAATACATTGTTTAATTGTATAGTTACACGTTTAGGCTAATGTTAATTCACTGTAATGCACACAGACATATACATGTTTTAAACGTGTGCAGGTAATGTGCCGATTGAAACAGGAGGTTCACAAGAGGTAACTATATATCAATTCTGTAAATGAATAATCATACATGTTTTTATTCAGTCGCTTATAACGGTTTGCAAAAAAAGAGGAAAAGTTCAGACAATTGTATAGATTACAATACCTTATAGTTGCGGAATTAGTTCCCATAAGCATCGCCTCTACTTCCAATGTACAGTTGACAAATTCCTCATGGAGCTAAACATGCTTTTATTCCAATCCATCAGCGTACTCCCAGTTTAGATTCTCTTGACAATCCAGCTGTATTCACAGTGTGAATTAATCAGACGTCAAAAGCAAACTCTCAACATAAAGTGATTATTTCCTTGCAAGTGTCATGGGATTTCCTCAAAGCATAAACATTCATATCAGGATACAAACTGCCGGTAGCGACAGAAAAGCGTCTGCGATGGTCGAGGCTTCGTGTAGTTCTGAGACGCCAAACTTCTGGTTTACCGGGAGCTCTGTAACACGTGATGCTAAGTCTGAGAGGTTGCTCGGAGTTCCCTGCATCAGCACCTAAAGCTGTGTCCATCTCAATCGGCCGGCGTCCACTGCTTCTTTTCTCAAAAAATAGTTTAAAACTCTTGTTAATTTTTGCCGGAACCTCTTTAGTTCGACAAGTAGGCTAAGCGATGCGCTTTCCAATGAAAAACAGGCACGGGAGGAGACAGCATCTTGTTCCGCCATGTAGGTACTCAAGTAAGCGCATGGTCAAGTTTTAGATTTGTATGATACGTTGGTAAGTTGTTTTCTACTTATTTGTCTTTGACTTGAGTGAATGGAAAAATACATTTTCGACTTATCCGTAACACTTTTATACGTTCTAAAACGCGCTCAAATAAACTGCATATTTACAATCGACCGCCTATTATATTATCCCACTTATATCGCATCAAGAAAACAACCAAAATGTTTTCATAATGATTAGCATTGTGATTATAGTGGGAGTGTGATTTAATACTCTATATTTGTATCATTCACCCATTGCTCATTAAATGATTTATTTCTATAGTATAACTGCATAGCTATGTTCTGCCTTTTATTTGTCATGTTTATATATTAATGTTCTGCTGTGACTGTTCACTGATTATTATCCGTATTACCACTGAACCATTGAACGATGAGCGCATGTAGTGCACTATGCAACCATATACTGCACTGGCACGGAGTTTCAGTTCAGTTCCGAAGCGGCTGTGCGTGAAAGGGCTACAGACGCAGAACGGCCAAAATGAACAGACTGATTTGGATTTCGTTCTAGACATAAAGGATATTATACCTATTTGGCTGGCAGAGCACTGTACGGTGCATTTTTTTGAAGAATGTGGTAGCTTGGCTGCTGAGAGACTGGCTGGACTTTTTCCCTCTGGATTGAATACGCCCCCGGTTTTTGGAGACGATGCCAAGTTGCAGCAGTGGTGCTCGTATTGACATCAACAGCGAATTAGGCACGCGTACATGGAAACAAAAGTTGATTAATATTTCATTACCGAGGCAGCGTGTTTAATCCAGTCGCCCCTTAAAGCTTTTGTTATGTTATTTATTTTCGTTTAAAGCTTTAGCCTACTTGAGTCTTTATGCTTATAAAAATATACAGTGAGATTAGAACGGGCGGAAATTACAGCCCTGTTTTATCGCCTATAGTAATAGACAGCTGTATACTTTTAATTTGGTCTGTGATTTTCCCGATTTACTGCTGTACATTCATTACGAGGTATTTCCTTTTTAATTTTTTGATAACAATAACATGGAAAAGCCAATTTGTAGTCTATTTGTAACCATAGTCATTCTATCAAAAATATTCATATTAAGCAACTGCATGTCATTCCTTGAAATACCTTGGCGAGAGGTGAAATGTTCAAAGGGCATAATTTGCATTAAGATAAGAATTAGCAACCTGGATGTTATTACCTGTTATTGTAACCACCTACCAGAATCCCCACCACCCCACATTTTGTCCTTGATCTTTTTAAGGTTCCCTTTTCAGATGGAGACCCATGTTCTTTTTTTTTTTTTTTTGCTTGATGTTGCTTGATAAATATATGTTCAAGCTGTTGTGTGGAAAGATACCTTATGGAGAATCACACAAATTCTACATGTAAATGTCCAAAAACACATGCGTATACGTGATTACATGTGAATACCTGTGAGGTAAATGTGTGATGCGAAAACAATGCGATCATATGATATACATATGTGGCAATATGTGGTATACATGTGTATCACATGTGAAATGAACAAAAAACATGTGATGCACATGTGCAGAATTCATGTGATTTTTCCGTAAGGGATCTTCCTACCCATTAATCTTTATCCCATCTCCATTGTATTCCATCGGTAATTGGGACACATAACACAAAAGTTATTGGACCTTGCTTGACCTTTGAACTCTGACCTTCCCCTCAGGTCTTGTCAGTGATGGTGTGACTCCCATCACCTCTCATGTGTCATGCTCTTTGAAGTGGCGCGGCAGAAGGGGACATCTGATTCTTCTGCCACATGCCACAGAGGCACATTGTTGACAGGGCTGCACAGTATCCCAATTCTCCATAATAGGCAATAAAGAGATTGCAAAAAATATCAACAAAAAAACATGTGACTTCTGGATGCAGAGATCTGAACAATAATGGGAAATAAGCTCAAAATGCTGAATTATTTAGGCTCTATATGACAAATTCATGCAAGTTTAAAGTGTAAAATGTAGTTGTAGCAAACATGACGTCATTGCTATTTTCAAGACGGTTGTTTACCAAGTCATGAGTGTTTGAGCTCCCTGATTAAACCATTCACAATGAATCAAGAGTTTGCTTCCATCTACAATCTGTAGAATTTCACTGGGGTAGATTGTCACTAAAGGTGTTAGCAAGAGAGAAATCCCTCTAGATTTGTATAGAGGGGTTTCCCAGATTCATGCAGTAAAACATTCACGCAGCAGACAATGATGTTCAAATTTGAGCAACCTAATCTATTATAGAGGATGAGCACTGGGTTTTTAAAGGGAGCAGATATGAATTTGTCTTCTGACTGAAGAACATTAAGAAAAAAATATTCACGCAATATCACAATACCACTGTCAGTGAGATCCAATGAACATTATTTAGCATGGAGATGTATTCAGTATGTACAATCTGAAAAGTTTTTAAACAAAACACACATTATTTTGAAATAATAAATTGTGATTCAAATTAAGCCACAAAAATATTTTACTTGATTGACATCCCTTAAAATATATTTGCTTCTAAGTGTTAAATTTTGCATTATCATTGTTTAAAATGCTAGACCATGTAATCAGAAACTTGCAACAGCCATCATATCTTGTCCAAAGAATCTTAAAGGACATCAGTTTGTGCTATGATGAGGTGTCATTTTATGATATGATTACAAATTGAACAATATACCTAGCAATCACACCTGGCAGACTAAAGCCTTTGAGGAAACGGGTGTTGTACACAAAATTAAGCCTTTCAAACCATTCTATGATTCTAATGATTGTTATTTCCATTCTGGCTATTGCATAAGCCTATACACAAACACCTGACCTCTCAACCTGGGCTCACAAATCATTTTGCATATGGAAGAATGATTCCATATCTCCCAGCAAAGCACTTTCTCACCGTCCAACATTCGTGGAACAAACAGGAAAGCCAACTTCCTGGCATCCGTCATCATGTTTCAGGGCTGTGTCTGGTCCTCCTCAAGTGGCAACGGTCCTTCACTATGGAAGATAAACAAACAAAAGCTGGGAATACGCAATGTGCTCAGGCATTCACATTTGTATAACGTATAAATCTGTATAAAAAATGAAAAAATCTGTACACTTAATATTTGAATGCTCATTTCCGGGGGACAGCAAGACCAAATAAATGTCCTGACATTATGTATATTGGGTTATAAGTGAAAAGGGGGACAGCGTAATTGGTTAATGGTGGATTAATCCGTGTTTATCAGCTGTGCTGCAAAGACATCCTTTTTTTTTTTTTTGTCATCAGCGGTGGAAAAGATTTCAAGGCTTGCGTTCCATAAACGAGGACATGCAAATTCCTGCAGGAGTCACAGACAGCTTGTCAGGTGCAGTGCTCTGCCTTAATTCTCACCTACCCTCTGTCTGCCAAACTTTCACTTCTCTTCCCCTCCGTGTGCTAGTTCTATAAGATTCCTAATTTAAATGAACATTTTCTCATTTCAATTATTTTTTCTTCACACGAATCAGTACATATACAGTAAAAGGATAAGTAGAATAAAAGGAAAAATAAAAGGAAAGCCACTGCTTGCTAAATATAGAAATAAACTAAAAAAGTTATCAACCTGCTGGGGAACTGTAGAGCATTTCAGTCCATTATTTGTGCCAGATTCAGCTAGCCTTCTCTGTGTCTAATCATCTGAAATATTTTAGCTGGGTTGAACCATTGGAACTGGGTTTTAATTTTCATTGTTATGTTTTAAGAATCCTTAAGACCTGCGTAACAACCACTGCCGTACCATTCCTGTGGAAGAGCACAATTGAGAAGATGATAGATCTTACTCTGGATCGTAAGCAACAACCTTTTGTATCAACATGCTTTTCAACCATTAATGCCATTAGCTTTCTCTGGATCGTAAGCAACAACCTTTTGTATCCACATGCTTTTCAACCATTAATGCCATTAGGTTTCTGAGCAGATGTGGTTTATTAAAATAGATTACAGTCATATAGAAGGCATAACTTGATATAATAATTTGGTTAATTCTTCTTATTACATAAAAAATCAAATTGGACAAGATCTACAATCTAGTTTTCCAAAACATTATCATTGGCCTTTAATAGACGTTTGATCTTCAGATTCCTTCTTGGCTCTGGGAGTTTAATTTAATGACATTTCAGGCAAATTAATCAGCATATCCACATTGAATAGATGAAAAAGACTACTGCTTGCTAATTTACAAAGAAACTATTAATATTTAAGCAAACACATAAATAAATATGATGAATATAAATAAAAACATTCATTATTTCATAATTATTATTTCATTATTTTCATTTTTTCCATATGTAGATATTTAGTTTATTTGTAGTGTCTTTTTTCCACTTTTCTCTGTAATTACATTTTTTGTTCATTATATTTTGTCTGCGAACAAAGTGGAACAACCTTGCTTTCTGCTAACCAGCTCATTGTTGACATCACTGAAATAATACTACCTGCCACGTAAGTAGTGTAGCAGTCTTCAAAAGCCTGTGGCAGTTTTGGGCAAAAAAATAAAAAAACATCACGATTTTTGAATTGTGCAATGCCATAATCCCAGCAAACATTTATTGTCAAATAACAATTAATTCCATTATTACATTATTGTAGTCAGCCATACGTTCTCAGAAACAGATGTGCATTTCAATCCGTAAAGTGACTCTAAGCCCTGGACAATCATACTTCTTGTATCACTCATCTTCCTGCACTGGATACCACTCAACTGTGCTGTGCAGGGCACCACTTCCTGCTGATATTGCCAAACCTGATGCAAGCTAATAGGCTGTCTCGTCTGATGGTCAGCAGCTGGTGTCTGCTTGAAGTCCTCTCTGTGCCAACACGGAAGGCTCATATCCAGGCACCTCATAAACTGGACACTGGTCCCAAGAGAAGTGTAAAGTTTGGTTGTATTTGATCATGCAGATAACACATCTACATGTTTAAGAAGCATAGCAGGTCAGTGTTAGGGTACAGAGAGTAGAATTTTGTCATGAGTTGGCACAGCTTGGCAGAGACTCTGTTTTATGTTGGAAAATGCACATACACTGTTCCTTTTGCGGCAAAAAAATATGGATGTTTTCATGCATACACCAATGTCAGGTCAAGCTGCCAACGACAGTGTCATTTGATGATGTCACATATCAGCTCTGGAAAGACTCACAGTATTGAAAAAAACATTATTGTGGCCTTGAGTCATTGGACTGCACAGTGGCTTTAAGAACACAAAGGTCCTTTTATAAGAACGAACTCAGCACTGACTTATCGTTTATGCACTGATGTTCACTTCAGTCCCACACTCTCCTTTGGTAGTGCTGAGACCAAACTCTCTCTGCTCCTTGCCAGATAGCTTGATCGATTTGTGTCCAGTAAGACTCCATTAAAATAAAATTAAACTTTTATGTTTAATTTTTTATTCACCCTTATTTATTTATTTATTTATTTATTTGACAGGGACAGTGCACAGCCTCTTAGCTGTACCAGAGTTATCTATACCAGAGTTCTCTCACATAATTACAGGGCTATACTTTTCAGCAGCCTAGCTGTGTCTGGTTACCCTGAGTGGAACAGGCCTCTGGTCTGTGGTTGTCCACAGCGCTCAGATGGACAAGGTCTCTGTGACTTAGTGGGTATGATTAGTGGAACCACTACTCAGGAAATGTAATGGATCTCCCCATGCTTTTGCCTGCCTGTGTAGTCCTTTTGGAAAGGGGTGGGGGTCAGTACATTATAGTCTTTTTACTTCATCAGTTGTGCATTACTAGGATGTACTCCTTTCCCTATTGTGCTAAAATAGAGACCCAATATGTAAGCAAACTGATAGACTGTCTATACGCTCTGTGTGGTCTTTAACAGACTTCATTGGTATTATTTCACAGCAGATTGTATTAGCCTCTTGAAAAATAAGCTATATCCACTAAATTTCCAAAGGTGTGAGATCTTGGGCATGAGACTTGTCCTGTTGTTTTATTCATGAGCCATGAAAAACTAGGCTATCTACATTATTTTATCCACGAATGATGTGCTGCCTAGAGCAAGTTGCCATAGTGACCAATTAAAGCACATAATCTATGAGAAAGCATTTTATTAGGTTTTCAACCGAACAAGCGAATTGAATCTGGGAATGCCTGCCAAACTAATCTAAAGAGTAAAGAGGGGAGGGAGGGCAAGAGAACCTTCCAGAGGTGTCCTATGGCCTAGCTAGGGATAAACATTATAGGGTGAATGCTCTTTGCATGCAAGATCCCCTGCCTTTGCCAGAACAGCAGTGCTCCTGCCCTGTGCACAATTCCATTACTCCACACGTAAAATGGTCAGGCCACCGCACATAAATGAATTCCACCAAAGGATAATGGATATGATGATGTTTTGCCTGACAGGGAATGAGCATGAGCAATGTTGCTTCAGCTCTGGTCTGGTTCATTTCCTTGCTCTGCAATGCCTTGCAATAACACACACACACACACACACACACACACACATCCACTGCTCATACACTTTATGTACTTTATGTCAAGAATTATTTTATAAGAATTATCTGAAAAGACAAACAGGGCTGTTTTGTTGTGCAGTATATAATTCACCAACAAGGTATGCATTGAAAATAATAATGTTAGAAATTAGCTCACAATATTGGTTAAACGTTATCTCGTATACAACGTGATGTCAATGTTGTGACTATAATTGTAGCTTAATTTGTCATTTTAAAAATCACAAAGGTTACACTTACTGCTAGAATTTCTATTTTGGTTGTTTTTCTTAAAAATTTTGTTGTTCATTTGTTCAACTAATTTCAGTCAATCTTTCGTCCTTCTACATTATGTCTTTTACAACTTGGTTTGAAGTTCCCATTCAATCCCAATAAAATGCAGGTTGAAAGGGGCAAGCAATACACAGCCAGATGAGACCCAGACCACAGCCATTACAGATGAGAAAATCTTGTGGACTTTAAAGTAACAACACATTCTGTGGTCTGTGGCTTGAAACCCATTAATATGACACAGCTGGTGCTAAGATAGCCCATTGTTTTAATGATATCGTACAGTACCAGTTTCTTTCCCTGATGTTTTCTATGGTTTCATGAAGGGAAAGGCTAATGTTACACTCTCAGCTTTGAAAATCAATTATAAAAACACAGATGTGTTTTTGAAGCATTATATAGATGTCTCTTTTCCTGATGTACCCCAAATGCTGTTTCCAATAAATAAAAGTAAGATGTTCTTTATCAGCCATTTTCCATTTCACAATGAAACTACCTCAAATGCCACCATCCTGTGATAGTTATTTTGAAACCAGTCACCTGGAAACTTTGCCTTTGCCTTTAGCAACATTCACAGCTCCTGCCACACATTTCTGTGATTACCTTATATGGATTAGGTATAATAAGGGGTCACTCACAGGTCAGGCCTGAGTCTTTCAATCAGAAGAAAGGACATGGCCGTCTCCCTGCACTGCTCCAGTATTGTAATTAAAGCACAGCCACTTACATTGTCCCAATGGATGCAGTTTATGGGGAAACATGAAAAATGGTTTGAGGGCTACAGAGCAGCGTCCTCTGGAGATTAGTGCTGGACAAGGAGAGGTTGAGGATGGGAAGGAGTGGTAGTGCAGTGGGGTGTAGTGGCCCTACTGTGTACTGGGAAGTAGAGAGGCTGTAGTCTAGTGGGGCGTAGAAAGTTAGATTTTTTGTTCAACATGTTCCTCCACAAAGGCCTTCACAGCACATGTTACCTTTCGCAAGGCCAGATATACTGTGGGAAGACACAGAAGTTGGTCACGAGGACAAGCACGTCATCTATACATCGAGTCCACCTCTTCATTTTAGAGTCACGATGGTCGCAATAATCTCTAACTGATAATCGGGGTTTATGAGCCACTTTGAAGCCTGCCAAAAAACTGGCAAAATCTAGGGCGTGGGGTATGCTAGCAACACAACAGTGTGGTTTGCTGCTTTGGAAGAGCTGTACGATTTCTCTACAGTCATTAAAGGGATTTATGTTTGTTTATCATTAAAAGTTGGATTGAGAAAAAGCAAACAGTCTACACAACATTATGAGGGTAATAACGGCTTACAGTCATCTGTGCTTAAATTTATTCCTCCACAATATGCTTTCTGTACATTGGGCATTCAGTGGTTCTGCCAGCATATAGAGCTGGGAAGTGCCAGGGTGTGCAATAACTATATTGCCCTTGTTGCTGGCAGTAATTGTTCTGCTGCAGTGTAATGCTTCTGATCCTCTGTAACAAGCTCCAAATCAATTCTTATAGAGTTAGATATGTAGTGTTATTTCAGCGCTGCCCCAAGCCTTTTTTTGCTCGCCACTTTAAAGAACAGCATGGGTGCACCCGAACAGAGCGTCCCTTTCTGCAGAAGAGTAAGGCGTATTTGCAGCACTGGCATGCATGGCAATGACGAGCGATGACTCCCTGTCTTCACATAAGCTTGTCAGGTGTCTGTGTGATGAGACAGTACACTGCACATCCCTTTAAAAGGTTTTGGAGACAATGTTTTGCTTTCCAACTCTTCATATCTTAACAGAGAACAGGCTGATTTATTTTGCACTCCCAGAGTAGTGTATAAAACATCAGTGCTTCTATCTATGCCAGTAATAGGGAGAGATCGAAAGGGCCTTCTAGCCAGCTGACAGAAGTGCAGGTCAGCTTGTTAAAATGTTTGTGTGTGTCTATCTATGTGTGTGCATGTGTGCGTGCGTGCATGTGTATGCGTGCATGTGTGGGTGTGTGTATGTGTGCATGCACCACATTCAGGCATTCAATGCTCCTGAGATACTCACACAACGCAGTGTATTTCGTGCCATTTGTTCCATTAGAATTATGGATGCATTTTTGAACAGGTGCAATGGAAGGTAAATGATTTCTACTTTACAATGTGTATGAAATCATATATAGCACTGGTGCTACTTCGTCGAACTAAAAAAGTGCTATCAAGGAACTAACAGTGGCAATTCTTTTTAACCTGGTAAGTTGCCTTATGGCAAGGCTTTTCTTCAAAGGGGGTGGGTGAAAGCTTCTAGCATGTTTCAGTCTGTGGGTTTAGTGTAAAGATCGGTGATGAGGCATGATCCCTTCTTGGTGACTTTAATGTCTAGGAAATTGGAAATTTCTTCAGAACTGTAGTTCAAAGTGAACTTTAACCCCTCACATGTTATCATTGAAATAAATTACCTGCTGAAGCATAGTGACACTCCCTTTCCACAGTAATATACATCATCTATATAGCGTTTCCATGTTATAATTGATGGAGGAAAGGGGTTATTTTGTGAATCATATAAAACATGTTCTCCTAATATTCCAACAAATAAACAAGCAAAACTAGGTGCCGTTTTTGTTCCCATAGCTGTTCCAAAAATGTGTCATTAAAAAAAGAAAAATTGCTTTTTAAGACAAAAGAAGCTAAATTAACTAGAAAGGTAGTGGAAGGGTTAAGCATAGGTCTGGTGTTAAGGTAATGTTCAAGAGTGTTAAGACCTTGTTGATGGGGTATATTACTATAAAGAGCTTCAATATCTAAGATACATAATGCAGTATCTTGGTCTAAGGGTGGAAGCTCTTTGATAAACACTAGAAATTGGGTCCTGTCTCTAATACGTTGATCAACAAAACTAAACAAGAATCCTACTGCACCTCAACTACAACTTCAGCAGGTGTACATCCCAGTGTTTACAGAAAAACGTATGAAACATAATTGGTCTGAGGTCCCAGGGGACAAAACCAGGCCCTGTCTTATTAACTATCAGCCAAGTCACTAAATACCTGTGAAATCACTTCAAGGTAGCGGTTAGACTCACTAATGTGATATTTCCCTCACTAGAGATATTTTCCCCTGCCAGTCAGCTGTGGGAAAATGCTCTGCATATGATTTCACTTTATAACTCACGACAGCGAAACATTTCCTACCGTGAGTGACAGAACAGCTCAATGGCACACTGTGTATTTATGCTGTAAAATAGAAGAGTTGGTGCGTCATTGACTATTGTGCTATCAGAGACGATCCATTACACTGCAATGAGACAGAAAACTATGACACTTCCATCCCATTGTTTCCAAATGAGGCTGGAGCAGGTTCAACAACAATCTCCTCATGTTTCATCAATGCCCGGAAATAGGTCACACATATAGTCAATAAATCCACAGTTCCAGCCTTCTGCTTCAGACTATATAATGTTGTATATTTTGTTGCCATCTGTAATACCAGGAGGGAGGAGTAGAGAGGGCTGCGCCTCCTCTTTGGCTGCAGTCAGTAGGTCCTGTTCTCTCCTGCAACCTACAGGACCTTGGACAGCAGCGACCTCACACAATGGCAAGCTCACCTGAGGCTGATCAGCAATCAGCTCAGGTGTTGGCCATTGCCTTGGTTTGGCCTTTAGAAAAACACAGTCTGTCATGCCTGGAGACTTTTGGGGACATGGAGGAAGTAATGCAGTTTTTGCTTTATTTCCCTCAGCCTAGTGGCATTTGGTTTGAATTTCTTTGTTGCATATTTATTTATTTTATATAATTTTTTTCATAAAATGGACGGTGGCCCATCGGAAAGCTTTTATTTGTGTTTTGTCCACCTGCTCACAACCTGACAAGGTGCCTAATGCGGGCATAGCCCCCTGGTGGATTGAGTGGGTAAGACCTCCTAAAAAAAGCACAGCAAGGCGAAGAGGTAAGCAGGCTCCATGTCCAGGGAATCCCAGGAAATCCAGGCCATCTCTTGGCAGGATGTAGAAGCCTGCCCCACAGAGTTGCTGGCAGGTCTGCTGTGTCTCACTGCTGGAGACAATCCCAAGCCCTGGCAGATGTGTGCCATGGCAGGCAGTGACCTGGACCAGCCCAGAGGTAGAGACTGCCCTGGAAAGGGGGAATTAAAATGCCTGTTGGCCCACCTGGACAATTTTCTTTGTGTTTTGCCCACCCACTCACCACCTGGCAAGGTGGCCACACCTGCTAAATACTCATGAATAATGCATACTAATATATGAAATATGAATAACTGTGGTTAACCATCTTGGATTAGACTGAATCATTAGTCATGGCAAGGGAGCTATAAAACAGGGAAGTCTTCCGACTTGATCTGCAGCAGAGTGCCCATTTCATTTTACATCTAAACGAGACGATATGTCTCTTTCAAACCCTTGTGAAAGCATGGATGTTTGTCTCTGCACTCATTTACTCCCGATAAGTACATTTACAATGCCTCTACTTCAACCAATACTCCCTCTGAAGCACTATCTCCCTGGCAAATCTCTCCCCTGACCTGAAGCTTGTCTGGTGAGGAGACAATGGATGTGACAGGAGCTTCACCCAACAATCTCTCGGATCACCACTCAATACAAAGCCCAAAATAACAGGAGCCTTGTACCATATGGCGTCCAAAAAATGCACAGCTGCAGTGAGCACTCACTCCTTTTCCTTTTAAAATGTTTATGCAATCCAGTGCGGCAGGAGTTGAGGCAGGATTGGAGTTGGGAATTTGTTGATACATGTTGGGGAATACTCCCATTTCGCCATCCCAAGGGGGAATAATGCTTTCCCTCATCACTGTTAATATTTCCATGACATTTTATGCGTTGAGGAGGCGAAACCTTGAACAGGTTTTCAAACATCGTGAAGAGGAACTAAAAAAGCATATGCAACGGTCGATTTCATTGTCAGACCTCGCAGACAAATTATTAAAGTATGGCTGTCCTATGAATAATTAAATTCAGTGTTTCTCTTAGTATATTATCCATAGCTAGGGCACTGCTTTTCTAGAGCCTAATTCTGTGCCTGCAATTGAGTTGAAACCTGCTACACATCTAGTTAATAAGACAGGGCCTGGTTCTGTCCCCTGGGACCTCAGACCAATTCTGTTTCATACATTTTTCTGTAAACAATGGGATGAGAAGTCTGTACACCTGCTGAAGTTGTAGTTACAGTGCAGTAGGATTCTCCTTCAGTGCTACGGTGCCCTGCCATTTTGACTCTGAAGTCTGGATCTCAGTATTGACTGTTGCCATGCACCTACTGGCATACATAAATGATCCATTGTCTCAGGGGCCGGAGGCCTCACAGAAAGGGTGTCTAGTTTTGTTGTTGAATGCGTTATTAAAGAATGTGTTCCTACATTAAAGACAGCACTCAATTTCTGAAAAAAATCATATTCTGTTAATATTGCTAATGTATGAATGTATCACTGTAATGTTATCCAGAATACTGGTAAATATGTGCCATGAGCACTGCTCTATGAATTGAGGCCAATCATTTTCTTGAACAATTGCCCAACAGGTCTCTTGATGAGGTCTTGATGAGCAATATTGCCATATTGCTGCTGAAGGACTGAATTACAGGCTCAAAAAAATAAGGTCTTACTCATAGGCTAACACAATATTTTTGTGTATGTTTTTTAAGCCAACTGTTAGAGAACATGAAAAATTCAACAACAATTCATAGATTGGGGCAGAGTGCAAGCACATGCTGCTTTTTAAGTTCTCTTTATCTCGTTTTATACACATTGTGTCATTAAGGGTGTGCTTTAAATGAACAGTTTAGGAGCGTAGCATTTTAGTGAAATTGGATGGCACACACTCCGGTACACAGCTACACTGAACATTATTGGGGGATATCACATACTGCAGCTCAGTAGAAATGATTTGTCTCTAAAGCTGCCTGGTCCCTGCAACCGCTGTGGCGGAAAGTACTGGTATTCCAGGAGGTGATGTTAATCCGTATTGCTCAAATAAATTCATAATTGTACCCCTTTAGTGATGAATCATTATTGAGAAATATTATTTTAACAGCCACTTAATCAGTTGTGCAGCTGTTAAAAATCCACTGCTATGATCTGCTTAAAGGCAGAAAAATGATACAAACACAGGTGGATATGTCTGGCTGGTTCACTGCTATTACGCTTCCAATAGAACTGACTCGCACACAATGTGTAGTTGTGATTAAGAGCATATGTAATATGACCTGAATTGAAACCTTGTTCATTTGTCCACAGTTAAAGTACAAGAGATGGATCTCCTTCCAGAAATGTATACTTCTCTTTGTTTAGCCCCAGATATAAGCTAGCCTCCAATGCAGTGCATTGCCCGTGATTGATCTTGATGATCAATTTTTAATACTCAAAACAAGAATATTGAGCCCTCGAGTGCATTGTTGGCCCAAATGAGATATTAGAATGGACAGAGCATTCTTGTTTTAGAATAGTGTATTTCATCTCTGAGGCTGGATTGCAGGTTTATACCTCACTGCATCAGAAAGACAGGACGAGAGAGAGAGAGACAGGAAGAGAGATAGAGTGAGATAGTTGCCCCTTGGCCTGATCTACACATTGGCTATGTGACAGGCAATGGGAGAGGCCTGTTGCAATGGGGATGACAAGGGGAAAAAACTGGGACTCAGAGAGCATGTGAGTGGCTCAGTCCCTGACAGTCAGAAAGCAACAAAGCGTTCCGTAAGGGGTAGGTTCCTACAAGGTGTTTTATCCTAGCTGAAAGAAATAGCATTCTATTCTATTCTAAAAATAGCCGCCTTTGTCATGTTTTTACATATTACTGTGCTCTGATTAGAAGCATCCATGGACCACAGAATCATGAACATACAGGGCTGATTTATCATGATTACGCCCATTCAGGTTGCAGTAATAACACGTTATTTGGTATTTTGCTCGGTGTGTCAGGTGTCAGCACAGTGCACCACCCCGGGAACTAGCCTTGCATTGACCCTGCTTGCTGTGAAATCACACATATTTTGTCATTTCCCTTTTACATTCAGAAGTTCCTCCCGACAAATGACCTTCCGCTAGACATCAGAGCATGAAGTCTATACACAACGAGATACAGAAGCTCCTGTTTCAGTGAATGCTCTCCAAGGGCATATTTCTCGTCCCACACTTTATTACTTTATATTTCAAATTGCAATTACATTGGATTGTCCTTGTTTTACATTACAGAAGATAAGACACACTGTTCGGGTTACACAACACAACTGCTGAAAGCTGCTAAAGCTGATGTTTGACATCTGATATATACAGGGTTGGGTTGTAACGGAATACATGTAACGGCGTTACGTAATCAGAATACAAAAATCAAGTAACTGTATTCAGCTCGCGTTACATTTGAAAAACGAGTAATCTGAATACAGTTACTTTAATAAACCTGAAGTGAATACATTTTGGATTACTTCTTGGAATTCTTGGTGGAAAGTTTTCCTTACAAACATTAATGAGCTGATATTCATTACTAAAGTTACAGCATGAAATTATCACGCCTACATGATTATCATCACACAGCTCACGAAAACTACAGCCGCTGCACAGAACCAAAAACTGTGTTAAAAAATGCGTTTTAAAAAAAGCGCGCGTCCACACTCAGACAAACATTGATAGGGACAAGATGGAAGAAAAGTCACCTTTTAGTTTGTGGCGTTATCGACACAATTTCCAGTTTAAAGAAGAACATGGGAAAAATCTGTCGGTCCAGTGTACCTTGTGTCTTTCAGGAATAAAGATACTGTCGGCATCAAAGGACTCGACTTCGAATCTTAAAAAGCACTTGGAGTAAGTCGACGTTAGCTAACCTTCAGTTTAATGAACACAGTTCTGCAGTAATTTGCTGTTACCTGACCTTAGCCTACGGTTTGAGGCATCGTATTAACTGCTCTGCTAATTTTATACTGCTTTCTTTATTGTTGAAACGATGACATTTTATTTTATTCTTTTTATTTTTCCCAGTTTTCTCCCAATTTGGTAGACAATTGTACTCTACTATACGTCAATTACGTTATGCACTGCCGGGCATTCGCCGCTACACAGCCCACCAACACCGGCACTTTTCTAAGCCATATCCCTTACAAGTCGCTGTTATTCCAGTGCCAAAAACGTTTCAAAAGTTATTACATTGTTTCAGATGCTGTGTTTGAGTTATGCTCATGATGAGCCATCAAAACAGTAAAAGAACTTGCCTTTCAATATCCCTTTGCTTTTTATTATGATTAATTTTGAATCTGTCCATTCTAATTCCATAACATATTAATGATGACGACTACAACAAAAAATGCAGATACAATGTTGCATATATTTAGCTAAATTGACATCTCAAATTTATTAGTATTTATTATTAAATGAACAGAAGCTGACCTGACCTCAACACAGTGGAAAGTTGAACATGACATCCTTTTTCAAAGTGTAATGCATAATAACTATTTAAATGTATTACTGATCAAATAAAAAAGTGAACATGGCGTGTGCAAAAGTTTGAGCACCCTTTTAGTACTAAGTAGCACCACCACCTTTGGACAGCTTCCCAATGTCTCCTGTACCCCAAAACATACCCATCTGTGATGGAAAAAGTAAGTAATCCAAAAGTATTCTAAAAGTAATCTGATTACGTTACTTTTTTGAGACATGTAACTGTATTTGTATCGGATTACTTTCAGAGCCGTGTAATCAGTATTCAGGCACTAATTACATTTACAAAGTAACCCTCCCAACCCTGGATATATATTTGTGTGGTGCTGAGTAATAATGATACATGACCCCCCTTTTTCTTCTTGCGTTATGTTGCTAAACGGAGCTGGTTTATGGTCTTGCATTAATCTTAATCTCTCCTGAGCTGTGACAAGTCAGGGGACAACCGCAGCTGTGACAGGAAAATGGCACACCTGCTTATACTCAAGTTCAGATGTAAGTGAGATGGAACACAACAGGCACTGCCAACCCTGTGCATCTCCATCTTGTTGGTGCTGTAGTTCCCAAGAGCACACCATTTAGTCGGTGCTGAGTTTCCAGCAAGCACACCCGGTGTATCACACAGATGTACATGAGATGAAACAGAGCGCTTGGCTATTGGCATATCCTCCTCTGGATGTGTCGGACCTAACACACTGTGTCTTTGACATCCGTCACTGCCACACTGTTTATATTGGGAGCTAATTCTTACTAGCAGCGAGTGGAATGAAGGCAGGGGAACTGAAATTTAACAGAGAGAACCATTACTGGTGGGCCCACACTGTTTGACATTAACAATTTACAATAATCGTCCTATTCTGGGTTGAAGTGCATATGCGATTGTACACTTTTCCCCCTGGAGTCCTCCTTCCTCCCTTGGCCAGCCGCTACTACATGCGTTTAATTATCTCAGTATAATCTCTGACACCAGAAGCCACATCCAGAATTGGAGTGGTGCCAATGTGCACCGCTAACCTCAAGATCGACATTTATTGATGCAATGTAGATCGACTCGCTCTCCTGGCTTACATATCGCCCATCTTAATGCTAACGGTAATTGCAGCCTGTGTTCCTGAAATTATTATGCCCTTGCTTTGCACCAGGATCGTTCTACCGGTCACACAGACCGCTCATAAAAAAAGAAAACTAGCTAAAGAGACTAATGACTAATGAATCTGACCGATATTAAAGATACTTTTTAGATGTCCCATTTTGAACAAGGATACAAGGGCAGCTCATGGACTTCTAAGGGCAAAAGCCTCAAAGTCAGGTGATTAGATTCGAGGCTTTTGGTCAAGAGCTTCAGGAGGAAAATAAGTCCCGGCTTGTTCTGCGGATGAATTGAGAAGAGAGACCCCGT
Organism: Aldrovandia affinis; assembly: GCA_029706075.1. Taxonomy (NCBI): domain Eukaryota; kingdom Metazoa; phylum Chordata; class Actinopteri; order Notacanthiformes; family Halosauridae; genus Aldrovandia; species Aldrovandia affinis. Next base: position 984,616 of record JAINUG010000015.1, read on the forward strand.
GACAGCCCTCTTCATGCGAGCTCCTAAATCCAGTGGTGGAAGCACAATCACGTCCTGCCAATCCCGTGAGGCTGGAGCTTTCCTGTCTGATTATAACACAGTTGTTGACTCATGACTGTAGAGGTTAGAGCTATAGCCCTTTCCATGTGTTGCAGTCATATTCCGTTTTCTTCCATTTCTTCACATAGGGAAAAGTGGCAATTTTTTCCCAGTTCTGCTAAACTGAACAAGTCCTCTCCATCCCCTCAAGATTGTTCTCTTGCTTGAATATATTTCTGAACTTTTGGGATGAAACATTGAACAGCAGCTAGGGGCCATCTTTCTGTCAGATTAGTAGGTGCTAACTCCAGATGGAAGATTCAGCACAAAGGGGAAAAAAAAGCAAAAACAAGCCAGACAAAAATGTTTCCTACCCTTGGACTGCCAAGAGTGCTGTAACCTTGTTAAGTTTAGTGGTGCCCTGCGCCAGGCATGAGTAGGTGAAATGTATTTAGTGTTTAATGCTGGCAGTCGCATCGAAGATGAACTGGGAAAATGGGGAGAGGAGGGCCGGTGCTGGAGACGGCTGGGGATTTGCTTAGCCTCCCGATTTCCCAGAAAACGGCTTAATGAGATGTGCAGATCCTCATTTAAAACACATTAAAACACTTGGGATATGTGCAGGCTCATCCTGAGTGCCTCCAGCTGCTCTGGCCCCTCGGAAGGAGGATGGCACGTATCCGAAATGCCATTTCCAAGCGAGTTAAGGCATGTTATCTTAGCGCTTTGCAGCAGAGCCTCCCAAAATCAGGTGATGCTTTTGTGCCTCAGTCAGATGTAACAGCAAGGCCAGATGTCTGAGAGGTGGCATTTGGCAGGGGGAGTTTACAGGACTGGGGGGACAGAGCATCCAGGCAGCGTGTTAATATGAAAATGTAAACACGGAATTCCTGCAGCCCCCACAACCCGCGTGCCTCCCGCGCCTGTGTCCGTCGACCCGGAGAATGTTTACAGTGAGGCTGGGAATTCTCTCGGAGGAGAGAGGGAGGACATTCTGGAGGGAAGCAGCTGTCACACAGTGCCACTGTGAATAATGGGCAGGTTAATACCACCACCCATGTGAGAAGTGTGCCCAGCACTCCATCTGATAAAAAAGAGGCTTCATCTATAGTAAACTGTGTGATATGTTTGAACAAATCGGAAAAACATATTTTCATAAATCATTGACATCACTTTACAAATCAGCGAACAAGCCAAAAGTTAGCGTCCAGCAGTAGCTATTTGCAACATTACATAACTATATAAACAGTTACATTATATAATGCAATAATATAACCATAAACTATGGTTGTATTATCCATATTAACCATAGTACTTAAAAGGATTCATAAAATCATTTGGGGAGACACAAACTTTATTTATTTATTTCATTTCAGATTTTTTCCAGTTTTTCTCCCAATTTGGTAGCCAATTACACCCTCTATTTATTTCGATTTACCCTGCCCATACGAGTCTGCAGCACGTCTCTACGAGGGAAGCTAATTCTCAGAGGGCAGCAAACTCCACTTCCTTTGAGACGAAATTCGCCCACCCACGTTCTGGAGACTCATTTTACATGCTTCACAGCGGACTCGAGCCGGCTCACCCTCCCCCTTCCCCCCTGGGCGGACAGCCTAATGCCGCCCCCGATCGGGGCTGATGACCAGGGCCGGTCTGGTAGAGACGCGGGTTTCGCAGCATCCCTGACAGGCAGCGCACACCATATCGGAAGAAACTTAAAGAAAAAAATATTTGATATGTCAAGATGAAGACAGATGTGAACTGAGTTTATTGTCATTGTATTCCCTGGTATGTTTGAAAGAACTGATGGAAATTTGAGAAGCGGGCAAAGGTAAATCAGACTGTGCCTGTAGGTAAAGTTACTTAGATTTCTTATGCCTAACACATTGTTTATGCCTGCCCTGGGGACAGTCCCAGTTCCTTGTAGACAACCACTGCCAAATACACACACATGCATGCATGTGCATACGCACAAACACATATATTTTCACTTTCACACACACATACACACACACACACAAATACACACACAAAATACACTCACTCACACATACATACATACACCCACAAGCACACACACACACACACAACACACAAACACAAAATACACTCACTCACATATACATACATACACCCACAAGCACACACACACACACACACACACACACAAAACACAAAATACACTCACTCACACATACATACATATGTCCAGAAGCACACACACACACACAAGCACGTACACACACACACACACACACACACACACTCCAGACCCTCTTTAGGTGATAGACAGGGCATGCTCCAGATGTGACCCTAGCTCAGGCACACGTCATGCTAAAAGGAGACACTTATTGAAGTGATGATTGACTGGAATGGGACAGGGTGTCCGTGTCGAGAAAACTAGGCTACCGGCCACTTAACCTTGACGGTTCAAATTACCTCATGAGAGAGGACATCAGACACGCTGTGGCTTGACCCCTGAGAGCTGCAGAGGCCTGCACATTCACCATTGATATCCATTAGCATTATTTACTATATCCAGGTCTGCTGAGGCCCTGCTCTGATGTTTACCACTTAATGCAGTGCCCCACTCCCTCACACAGCCCTGGCACTCTAAAGCCTTCAATTTTCTTGCTTTTCGTAGTAGTGTACGAACATTAATCAAGTGTTTCAGTCCAATGGGCACGGACTACTCAGCATTAGTAGTTCTCTGCCATGTGTAATGTTCCGCAGTGTCTTAAAAGCACCTTCTCTGCATGTTGGATAAATAACCTCCAGCCCACTAATTATGTTTGACACCAATGTATACAGCACTGTAAAAATACATGCATAAAGCATACAGCTTCTTTATGCATGGGGGGGGTAAAGGTGTAAAGACATTCAATTTTTCCCTTGGTTCTTTGGCAGCATGCAGTATATCACTCGCCACCCCACCCCCATCCAATCTACATCCCAGCAATCACCACAGTGCGGAACTCCCTCCTTCCCACAGGAGATCAGCTATCCACCGGAAAGGACTCACTCCTCCCATGGCATACCCTCACCTTCCAGCACTAATTCTCGTATAAGTCATTCATGAGATGCCATATATGATTGTCCAGGTTCTGCATCATCCATTAAATAGCTGACACACAATTGCATGTGCAGCTATTTATACAGTCATAGTAGCTATTAGTATACAGACTATGTCCAAGTTTGTGTGCACGATGGAGACGAGGGCACATTTTCATGACAGCAGGACTTTGCTGATCTGCAATGTCTCCATTAAAATGGAGAGTCATGCATTCACAGGGTCAAAGAGTCTCAGCTCAGTCAGTCAGGTGTCCACTGTGAGTAATGCCCAACCCTTATGATTATTCATGACTCCTCAATAACAAGGATGGTTCTCAAGTTTACACAAAAATTATTGTGGTATAAGGGTTTTTTTGTCCCTATGCACAAAGTCTGCTGGTACTTGGGATTTTGTGTCGAGTGTAATCCAAGCGAGCGAATTTACACTTAAAAAAAGGGGGGGACAAGAGAGAATGTAGTGAACCGTGATGGATGTCTGCGAAGTTAAACCAAAGTTGCTTAGCAACCTTTGTCCTTGACAACAAGTCACAGATGTTAACTATTAAAGAAATGTAACGCATTCAAATTTTGGCAAGGAGCTGTCCTGAAATCATTGGCAGTTGTACCGTAATGTTTACATTTTAATTTTATGTATATCATGATTGCTATATTATTTGAGAATTAGGGTTAAATTGTGGACTGATACTGCTTTAGCAGATTTCCTGAGCTTGCTGTCTGTAGAAATGCACCAATTTAATTTAGCCTTTCCTTATAGAGAATCTCCAAGGGAGGTAAGATAAATTGCATCACTATTTATTTGACAGGGATTATTTGCCAACAAAAGGCCCTGTGAGTGTATTGCAAAGCTTATGGTGAAACCCTCCCTCTGGGAAGCGCCTGACAGGGGGATGCTCGCAGAAACAGCAGGGTTCAGCCACCCGAGTCAACCCCCTATGCCCCACTCCCGCCCCCAGCCCTGATCCAGTCATGGGCCTCAGTGAGGCGGAGGCGAGGGGGAGTTACACTAAAATCACTTTAAGGGCTTGGTTTTGTCCGACTGGGGAGGGTCACCGTATATCAACATGATGTGGTCATTGTAATTCATGTAGTCGGGAAAAGTCTGTCTAATGGCTTAGCCACAGATGGAAATGTACTGTCATATGACACTTTTGTCCCTGATCTTTCAATGACATGTAACCGCTCTCTGGGAGATGTCAATTGTGCTGTATTGATCATTATGTAACATCACAATGGGTGAACTAACTTAAACAATGAAAATGGTGTACGTATAGTTATTTTTACAAGATAAAGGAAACACTTGAATAAATGAGGTTTACTGGCTGCTCGGTTGTGATATGGGGTGGCATTTTCCTGAAATGGTTTTGGTCCACTCAACTCCTTAGAGGGCAGGGTAAACACCAATAAATACAAAGCCATTTTGAGTGATCATTTTCATTCTATGGTGAAGAATTTCTATCCTGATGGGAGTGGTCTCTTCAAAGATGACAATGCGCTCATCCACAGGGCACAAGTGGCCACTGAATGGTTGATGAGCATGAAAACTATGTCAACCATATGCCATGGTCATCTCAGTCACCAGATCTCAACCCAATTGAACACTTATGGGAGATTCTGGAGCAGCATCTGAGACAGCAGTTTCCACCACCATTAACAAAACACCAAATGATGGAGTTTCTTGTGGAAGAATGGTGTTGCATCAACCCAATACAGTTCCAGACACTTGTAGAATCTATGCCAAGGTGCATTGAAGCTGTTCTGGTGGCTCATGGTGGCCCAACACCCTATTACAGTTTTTTTTGATTGCCAAGACACATTTCTTGAAATTATGCTCCATTTCCCAAAACTCTAAACACAAATGCATAACTGCACATTCATCTTCACAAACTTCAAACTTCCATGTCAAAACCAAACTCTCCACTCAAAATCATGTCATCTTACACCTAAGCCAAACTTTGCCTTCAGACATCACATGATGAACACAATATAAAGACACAACACATGTTATAAAATTTGGTTTTCTAGAACATTTTTTAATTGAACACAATATAAAGACAATGTACTTTGTAGTTTTTTAAAATAAACTGAGAAAATTGAGTGAAAAAGTAAATGTACTGTAAAAATATGCAACTGATACATAAAGAACTTCGAATACAGTAAAATAATTTCCATGTATTTACCAATATAAACCAATGTAAAAGAAACCCAGTTTGTACATAAATAAATAATTGTATTGATGTACACATTTATTCTGCCTCAGCATCCAGTCTCTGGTCTGGGTCAGGCCAGAGATTCTCATCAACATCACAGGCAATATTAGCCCTAGCCAGGCAACGGGATAACTGTAATATCTAAACAAGCCTACAAAGGTAGGCCATCATATAGCCTGTACTACAGTATATACTGCTATAATACATAACTGTACTCAAATACTTGTTACAGTATGAAAAACCATACTTGCTCCATCCTCTTCCTCTACCTTCAGGTCTTTGTAGATCAATTGTTCCAAAACAAGTGAACTGACCCATGGCCCTTTTATCTATCTATCCATCCTGAGGTTCTGATTGGTGTGTGAACAATTTTGGCTCTTAGTGTTTCCTCCTGGGGAATTGTGTGTTAATTGGGTTCACGTTGTGATCACTTGAGTTAATGATATTGAATGCCAGTGCTTTATAAATGAGCACATGGTGCAGCCAGTGATATATGAAGAGATTTGTGTGTAGTTTTTCACAAAAAGTTAAACAAATCTGAATCATGTGTGAAAACAGGGGAATAGTGTTTATAGTTTTGGGAAATGGGTTTGTCTATTGGTAGATGGCGTCATGGTTTGGGATGTTTAGTTAATAGGCCCAGTTATAGTGTGTAAGCGATCGAGAAAAACTGTAATAGGCCCAGTTATAGTGTGTAAGCGATCGAGAAAAACTGTAAGACACTCTATGTTGGTGTTTCCGTTATTTTGGAAGTTACCTGTACATTTTGCCAATTACTACCATAAATGAGTGGTATTCAGTGTGTTACTGTATTTATACAAGGCAGATATGCAAATATAATACTATTGGTGAAACAGACACATTCCCTTCCCTACCACTTTACACAATGTTTACATCCCCTTTCAAAGCTGTCCCTGCATCAATATGCAAATGAGGCAATTAGGAATTCTCTTCAGAAAATGATGGTCATTATTATTATTTGATAAAAGCGCCAACAATCTTCAAAAATAGCTGTCTATATTCCATTCAGCTTACTTAAGATTATGTGCAATTCCAAAGTGCAGGCATCTGAATGCACCATCAACATTGCATCTCTTTCATAGGCTAATGGATTTAGTGTCATTTTGAATTTAGATGAATAATTTTTTTTTGTCTGGGTACCCCTAGGTATGCTCAGACGTAAAACATATTTGAACCCAACACTGCAGCAGTTTGTTCCTGTGTCAGGAAGAAGTTGCAGTGGAGCAATGTGTTGGCTATGTGTTCTCGTTATTCTTCCAGGACTGATACAGTGCGGAGGGACACATTGCTGCACAAGTGTGGGGAGGAGCATGGTAACTCCAGAAACTCTTCTGGATGATCCTGCAATTCTCCCATGCAAAAACCAAACCATGCACCATGTACTGGATTACGCGAATAAGATCAAAGTTGTTATGCAATTGTTCAAAGTTGACAGTAAATGCAATGCTTTTTATTTAATATACGCCATTTAGCAGATGCTTTTATCCAAAGCGACTTACAGTAGTGAATGCATACATTTTCAGTATATGTGGCCCCAGTGGGGATTGAACCCACAACCTAAGCGTTGCCAACGCTGTGCTCTACCAACTGAGCCACAGAGAACCACATTTCTGCTCATCGCTTTGGATTGGGGGGCCTTAATGCAAGTACTTAGCGATTGCTAATCCTGTGCGCTGTAACGGTACACATGTGCTAATCCCACCCATTTAGCGATGGCTTGCGGTTCTCTAAGAATGAACAGTCAGTCGACTTCACAATCACAGCTGCCCGCCATGTGTCCCAAAAGCATTTTCTTCCCGGCAGTATTCTCATAGCATTGCCAAATACATTGTGAATGACAGCATTTTGTGTCCATCTATTAAAATGCATGAATCTGGGACAAAAAATAGTTCAATGCAATTTTAAAAAAACATCTCTGTTAGGCCCTATTCAAGGCTGAAATTAGTTTTTTATGTGCTCCTGTTTGACCCTCTCCCTACACTTCCCTCTGCTTCCAGAACACCAGCCTGGCGCAGCTGACCCACAGCTTCTGTGTGCCTTTTCAGAGAGCCCACATAAGCAGCTACACAGCCCTCCTCTCTGTATCTCTCCCACAGGACAAGTCACTAATAGGTGCTTTATAGCAACATAAGCAAAAAGGGAAAGGAAAACACATGGCAGGTCCAGGGCAATCACGAGAAGATTCTGCACGCATTTGCAGTTTAGGCTTCCCCGGCACTCCACACTGCTTTTATTCGAAAGAAAAGACAGGCAAAATTGAATACGTAATTGAAGCTCTGCTACTCTGTTGATCCTAACGAAGCATTACTGTGGGCAAAAACACGATCCTCTTTGTTCTCACCACCGTTTGTGTTCTACAAATCGCCTCGTTGTGCGTTGTTAATCAAACAGTTCTGTGTTCATTTTGGGTTATTGTGTCATTCGTTGTGGCTTCAGTCCCTGGCATCGTTTGCAGGCTTCTCCTCATCGGGCAGAACGGAGAGAGATATCAGCGAGGATTTTTATCATAGCAAGCCAAGCCATATCTCATCAGATATGACAAGGCAATGTGTGTGAGCGTGCTGGGGCTGGAGGCACGGCAAGCACGGCTCCCCCGACGGGCTTCCCCCTGCCCCCGCCCTCCTCCTCTTTTCCAGACGGAGTACTTGCATTGATGGAATTGGAATGAAAAGGGCAAAACGAAGGAAAAAAAGTACTGGTTTATTTCAAAAGACCCTAATTAAAATTCTCATGCAACTGCTTCATTAACGTGCAAACCCCCCAACCCCCCTCCATCTTCCCTCTTATCGAAATAGATCTTATCCCTTTCTCTTCTGAATTCCTCCAAGCACAGGGCACAGCCTCCCCGAGACCACAGTGTGGCTAATAAAGGAGGAGAGCCGCCACATGCCACTGTGATTCAGTCACACAGGAGAAGAGCTGGGCTCCCTGATTTCGAGAAATTCCTGGAGGACAAGACCCTGAAGCAAATGCAGAGCAGACCAGAGGAACTGGAGGGAGCATGAATGACCGCCTGTTTAAGATGGGAGTGGAGCTGGGAACCGTGCAGTGGGGGACTGAGAAATTATGTTAATAATGATTATTAATTATTAAAAACTATTTTTTATGTTTAATTTAAGCAAGATTAAATCTCAGCGCTGAAAACGGAACAGATATTTTTGCTGCTACTTTTTTGGCTGTCCTTTGGCAAGCTGGTTGGATCCAGTCATGCTGTACACTGGAACATATTCTAGTGCCATTGCCAATATTGTCACCGTTTCATGCTGGGGGGGGGTTGTTAGCTGTGCTGCATATAGAAAAACATGTTTCTGTAAAAACTCGAAATAAAAGCCTGCAGGACTAACTACAGCCTCAATATTGTTCCCTGTGTTTTACTTCTGGTATTGACACCTTATTCTGTGCCTTCCATTAAACAGGCACAATTGATCTGATTCAACTTGACAATACAAATCAATCATGGTTATAAATATCCAACAGCTGGAAAGAGTACATTAGACTGTGAGGGTATCTAAGCCATGTAATGTGCTGTGTATCAAAATAAGTCATTATTTTCAACCTTAAAACAGCAGTTAGAACTCCATCCATCCATTATCTAAGCCGCTTATTCCTGGTCAGGGTCGCGGGGGGGGGCTGGAGCCTATCCCAGCATGCGTTCCGGGCGAGAGGCAGGAATACACCCTGACAGGTCGCCAATCCATCGCAGGGCACACACACCATTCACTCACACACTCATACCTACGGGCAATTTAGACTCTCCAATTAGCCTAACGTGCATGTCTTTGGACTGTGGGAGGAAACCGGAGTACCCGGAGGAAACCCACGCGGACACAGGGAGAACATGCAAACTCCGCACAGAAAGGCCCCCGGCCTGGATTCGAACCCGAGACCTTCTTGCTGTGAGGCGACAGTGCTATCCACTGCACCACCGTGCCGCCTCGCAGTTAGAACTACTTTCCATATACAGTATATATTGTATAGTTACATTTACACCTTTCTAATTAGACAGGAGAGTTTGTGGTAACAGTATGATCATGTGGTGAAATTATTACAAACACAATAAATTATGCTAAAGTCAACATTTTAGGCCATTTCATGTACACATGTTAACTTTAATATATGTGCCTTACTGAAAAATAAAAACAAAATGGATACACATACATTCTTTGACAAAGTTTTTATAAGTAGGGCTATTTTCGCATAAACCATCATAACACATTTCTATTAAAGTGAATTGACAATAAAGTGTTCTGATGTCTAAGTTTTATGTGATATTTGAGAAGGCTAAAACCTTTGCTCTTAGCATCACTCCAAACGCAGCAACTGGGCAGTGCAGAGGGCTTTTATATTAGTGTAGCAGGTCCCAGGCTGTTTCCTCCACCCAGGCTTCCAGAAAGAGACAGTAACCCATTCAAAAGGCTATATTTTAAGACAGTCTGTGTTGTGAACAAATTGAAACTGCTCTAAAACATCAATGGATTTGATAAATGACATCACTAAGTAGCTACATCATGAGATGCTAAACGGAATGGATGATCAAATGCATTTTAAAGATTTTGTGAGTTTTCTAAGTAGTTTTTAATGTTGCTAATTTGCAATGGTGATTGCTTGACAAATAGAAGCCAGTGTCTCATTAACCCCTGCCAGGACCTTGATTTTTACAAGGACAAATTGCTGTTCCGTTGCCGGCACTAAGCTGTGACCTTGTCTGCTTTATCTTGTGCTGCCCATTTTCAATCTGTCATTCATGCTTCACAGGGTAAAATGGGCACCAATTTCCCAGTATGACTGGCCTTTTTTTTTTAATCTGTCTTCAGTTCTGAGCAACAATAGCGAGGCCTGAATAGGATGACTCCGTCAATGCCTCTTCAATATCTTCCCAAGAGTGCGTCTTGGACTGTGCACAAATGGAGCTAGCAGATGAGGAGCGTCAGCCTGTGACCTTGGGATCTGGCAATAAAGCATGTGCACACGTGTGTCACTGAGGATCTGCACTGCCATATTTCACACTGCAAATATATCCGCTCTCCTTGCATCACTCTCTCCTACTGTAAAACCCAAACCCATACATACACACACGCGCACACACGCACACACACCCCACAGGCACACACACACATTTCAACATACAGCGCACCATTTCTCATCTTTGTTTTCCTCATCCAAACGGCAGCTTTAAGCATGAGAGAGCCCTGGGAGGCCACGTGCAGAGCTCCCTCCATGCTAACAGTTCAACAGGAGAGACCAGATAACCGAGGTGACTGAGATGAATAGCACCGAATTGGTCATATTCAAAGAGGGGTTAATCTAAGCCTTCTCCATGAACCAGCTCACGCTACAAAACAAATATAAATATTCTTAACAGGAGCCTGCCAAACACTCGCACGATTAATGTAATATTGAAACAATTCAAACCGGACCATCTGTCTTTGTGAGGGAGAGAGAGAGACACACACACACGCACACACACACACTCACGCATACACACCTCCTCACCTGCCATGGCTATCCCAACTCCTGCACCCTTTTCACCTTTGGGGTACATTATTACTTATTGCAGTGGAGTAGGGAATAGAAGTTGACATAAATAGTATAATAATGCCACTGTAAAGGTGAGGGCAACAATCAGTATACTGCCCTTGTAATATTGATCTCTTAACTACGCCTGAAAATAAATAATCCCTTTCAAAATATTCTCGGCTCTTGAAACTGAGTATTTTTTTGTCTGATTAACACAAATCTGCAGGAGGATTATTTGGCATTTATCAAGGTTCTCTTTGAAGTGAGCTTTGGCGGATTCATAGAAAAAGAAACAGCTGTTGAAAAGTTAAAATGACTATTCTAGAGGTTGTGAAATTGAATGTCATTCAATTTGTTCTCTTTAAATTCACCTCCAGTTGTTGTAGTTCAAACAGTATGTTGAAGGCTGGGGGGTCAGTGTGATAAGTTAGTTGCTATGCAACCAGGCAGAACTGTTTGGAAGCATTAACATCTTCTATGTCCGATAATCTGCCAGAATAAAAGCTCACGGCATAAAACATTGAGATAACCGCCCTATGTGGACATGACTCATTTGCCATTAAGCAGAAATTCAAACAGCTTGCAAGTACATTGTTTAGGCAGAGGTGCCCCCCAAATGACCACTGTGGTGAGAAACAGAAAGAATGAAGTATGGAGATGGAAAGATTAAACTGGCATAGGCCTTTCCACTATACCGTACAGTATGTTCCGCATATGATCAATGTGATCCTTTCCAGGTCACTGACATCAAATGGAATGGAGCAAGATGGAACCTCCAGTTGAACCCATAATATAGACACATTTACAGACTTACCAATGCATTTATGTTTCACAGGCTGTAGTTTTAGACCACTAGTGGGCACAAACATCAGCGGAATCCTTCATACAAGAGCGCACATGGCTAGCCAATCAATACCACTCATAGTTCTGCCTCACAATCCTCCAGCAGCAACTTAGTTTTCCGTAAATGTTTCATACATTTACATAAATGTTTCTTCCATTTACTAAATTTGTTTTCTGCATTTACACAAATGTTTCTTACCTTTACTAAATGTTGGTAAAGTTTCCTACATTTATAAATGTGTGAAGCTCATGTAAATGAGCTTCTTACCATGCCGATGTGGAGGATAACTTATAAAGGAGGATAATAATAAATAATAATATATGCCATTAAGCAGACGCTTTTATCCAAAGCGACTCGCAGTAGTGAATGCATACATTTTTCAGTATATGTGGTCCCAGTGGGAATCGAACCCACAAACTAAGCGTTGTCAGCGCTGTGGTCTACCTACTGAGCCACACAGAACCACATAGCCATAAAGACAGAAAGCAACTTTATTTAAATTACACGTAAAACAACAACAACAAAATCATCCCAATCATTAGTTTAACCTCAGAGTATGTACAGATACATACGTACACACAACCAACATGAAGGGATGAATGGAGGATGGGATAAGATGGGTAGCTAGCTAAAAGTGTGATTTGGCAATATAGAAAAATGAAAATACACCTAGCCAGTGCTTCACTTCATCTCATAATAAAAATAGCAATAACACATGGGAGAATAATCCGCTATCACCCAAGATAAGCATGCCGGTTAGATTTGATCATTTTGACAAGATTGCAGAGGAAATAAATAAATCAGACCATAGTGACGTCACTCTCCCTTCTTTTTCCATTTCCTTTTCACCTGAGCAATAGACGTCTTCACTTGTTAAATTGTTGACCTCCAGCAGCCTGTCTGAAATGAACATATTATGTAACTGCCCCACTTTCAGTCTCTGTCAGAAAAAGAACCATGTTCCTTGTGCCTGTGTGCATTTTCACTCTTTTACAAGTGTATGCGTCTGTGATGAGGAAATTCCAATTAAATGCAAACACAGGATTCGCTTGATGTGAAGGGATAGAAACATGGCAAGTTCAAGTTCAAGATGGATTTTTTTTTACAATCCACTCACTGTGTTTATGTAATTTCATGATCAAATACTATGTATGTTTTAGGGGTGTTTACAACATGACCTGTGCTGTGCTGTGTAATACAGTATGATGCATGCTATTTGATGTTACTCATGGCTCAGAGGACTGAACTGAAAATGTTTTTGCTGTTGTATATATCCCTCAATATGTGGTTGCATTGAGGGAAGTTCAGATGTTATGTATCTTTGTGTGGGGGGAGTTATATTGAGTGATGAGCACTATGGGGGTTGCCAGAGAGGTAATTGTCTTCTTGTTTGAGAAGCTTTTAAGGTTTGTGTCTGTAAAACCAGGGGACATTTGTGAGAAATTAGATACTGTAGTACCGATGCTGCTTCAGGGGAAGTTCTCACAAAAAAACAATCTGCTGATTCCTTCACTACAGTCAGAGTAAACACACACCAGCACACAAGCCTATGCATGCACACCCCCCCACACACGCGGACACACAGGCTCATGCACACTGTGGTGGCTCAGTCCCAGGATAAGAGCAATTTTCTCCTTATTTGCTTTGCTGATTCTGTCAAATTCCCTGCCTCTTGTGAGTTTCACATGATAATTTTACCCTCAGAGAGGGAACCCTTCAGTCCCTCTGTTGTATTGAGTACCCTCCTGGCCTCTTCAATATTTTAGCCTCTTCCCATTACATACATACAGTATATCCTAAAATACAAAAACGGTATTGTATGGTATTATCACTCCAAGTATTTGCAGCAGGGCTTTTTATTGAATAATGTTCCTCCCAGCTGTGTATTCCCCTCTACCTGCTCTCAGTGTGCTGTTTGTACTATAGGCAGCCTCAGCCCCCATAAACACAGTTAGCTGCCTATATCTACTCCTCCTTCCTGTTAGACAGATTAAAACTGCAGAACATGCAGCACCCCCATGGCTCCTTCATCCACGCAACATCCCTTTATAAGCTAATTTGTTCATTTTTCACACAACTCATCTGCTACTCAAATCACAAGCACTGATTTAATTTATCTTCCACCTACAGTATTTCTCCCTCTCTCTTTCTCGTTCTCAATCTAACTTTCTCTCTCACTCCGTCTCTCTGTTTTACTCCCCCCGTCTCCTGCTCTCACTCTCCCCCTCTCGGTGCACAATACCTGAGATAGTTTAACATCTCAGGGCAATAAACAGAATCGACGTGTACTGTCGTTTGCCGTTTGAAACTGGGACAGTGTAACCAAGGGAGGACAAATTCACCGGGCGGCGAAGAGCAGCTTTCATTACACATTTTCTACGTCTCCTGCTTCCATAACAGCACAACGCTGGAAACAGAGAACGGGAGAGGGTTTTTGACAGAATAAAAAAAACTATCCAAACCTTGGCAGAAAAAGAGCCAGAGAGATGCTTCCACCACTACAGCCCTTTCAGGGGAGATGGTCTTTCCGTCTACCAGGCTTCAAAGAATGCAGGCCACGTTCAGTGCATGTGCCGCAGCTCTTGAAATATAGATTTTATTGCCTATGGGATGCTGCCTACTGCATTTCATATTAAGCCGTTCCCCCTGTATTGACCTTGGTTGTTTAGTTGTTCCAAAGCGATATTTTTTTTCTAATAAAGTTTATCCTCAGGCAGTCTCCCTGTATTATGAACTTTTTTTATTGGCACACCTCCTACTGTACATTGCTGCTGTTCTTGGTGTGAAACCCAGCCCTCACAGCTGGGACTCTACCTCTCTGCCTACGTGCTTCTGGTAACAGGCATCACACATTCGATTTCTTACACTGCATGCATTGTCAAAGGGCTCAATCTATGGGCTTTGAGGCAGTGTTTCTGGCAGAATGCGTTGTGACCTACAGCTGACTTGGTCTTCTTGATCATTTTATAAGCTTTTACCCCTTGGGGACCACCATGATGAGTCAGACAATGAAAAATCTATTTATTTTTTTGCTAATTAAGAATCTATAGATCAGAATATTACATGGGAATCCTAATTAGTGAAGGTGCTGAGCAGAGGGATCTATGATACAAAAGTGATTGATTTCAATGCCCATTGTTTGAAAAGTTGGTAAGGTTCTCATATGACGTAGTACAAAACAGAGACATTTTTAGTGAATTGAAAATTCATTATTGATTATGTGAAGAGATTAAATATATTATAGATTCCCCATTATAAATAAAGGTTTGCAACATTCATAAGCTCCAATACACACCTTCATTGTGCATGACAACATTTCAGTCCCTTTGGATTTTTGTCAGACCTGAGCCGGAATCTATAACATATTTAATCTATTTGCATAATAATGCATTCTCAAGTCATTCAAATATGACTCTGTTTTGTACTATGTCATATGAGAACCACCCCAGCTTTTCAAACAACGGGCACTAAATTCCATATTTTGCTGAATACTACTTTTCATGTAAATACTATAGCTTTTAAAATACAAGAAAAAGGAATGACAAGGAACTCTTAATCTACCAATATGGGCTAATATCCCCTTGGTTTGAGTTTTTGCCTTGATGTGTTCTGCAACGACCCCAGCGGTAGATAAGCGCTAATTTGCACATTTCCACAGCCAATACTAAAGAGCCTCTTCAGTGCACACTCCATGGATCGATAACCAAAGATCTAATTTACAAAAGCCATCTGTCATTTCTTCTTTTTTCATGCAGGTGTCTGTAAGCTACTATCTAAAAATATGTGAACGCTGGAATGTGCCATCTATCACCTCTCACTCCATGGGCTGTGTGTTTCCATCTGAAATTATTTCATTTCATGGTATGAAGAATAATGGCACTTTGTCTGTGGCTGCATTGGACACACTTTCTGCATTACAGATTCCAGTCATTAAAGTTTGCAAAGGGTGTTTGTATCTGTAACAAAGAAAGTGTTAAAGGGGTCTGACTCCTGGAGCAATTCATCTATTTTCCTTGGCAGCTGTTGTATTTAGTTTAGATCCATCACAAATTATCAGGCTAAATTACACATTTTAATTGGCCAAAATTATAATTAGCCACCTTTGCCAAAAAATAATTAAAGAGCCATTTGGGAAAGGCGCAGTGGCTATATTCTGGAGGGTTTGGACCACACTTCAGTGTCATTTGTCAAAACACCAGTCAAATATTAGGGAAAGTGTGAAAAAGCGTGTTTGATAAAACATGTACTGTGGGTGGCAGTTAGTTCAATATTATATGATCTAGAAGTGGAGTTCCACTTCATTCCCTCTGAATAAAACTGCTGAACAGGCATCGAACTGGCTGTTAAGAGCAATCATCAATGACGACAGAATGAAGTTAATGAGGCATTTAGAGCAGCCGTGGAGGGAGATGCTCTGTGACTTTTACTGTCTCTGTGGTTCGTGGGGCGCTGCTCTCCTGGGCAGGTCAGCGGGGAGGGCAATGGTGGGCCGATGTCACTGGCTCCGTCGCACCGACACAGCTGACAGGTGGACTGCCACTTCCAGCCACCAGAACACAATTACCAAGCATCATGAATTAACTTCACCTGGGTCCTGACATTAATAGTCCTGTCCGGGTAGGGAGGGGTTTGCTTGAGCTGTACTGAAGCTGTGAGGTTAAGGCTTTCATATGTGATTATATTTTCAAGCAGGTAGCCTTGGCAATTGTAGTTTTATGTCAGTGTTTTTGTGCAACAGAATACGAATAGTCTTCGCACTAATAATCTCTTGGCATTGTATTTGTGATACATAGTAAATATATTTATAACAAAGCAGCACTGAGTGTATTCTGTAATGTGTGGCATAGTGGTTAAGTAACTTTATTTATACCCCACAGGTTGCAGGTTGAAATCAATGGCGTGGTATCACTTTTAATCTCTCACTCTTTAGATTTATATAATACATCATTGTCACACGCCACGTGACAATCCGTGACAATTGGGAACAGAGCAGTCTGGAGACAGAGTGGAGTTTGCCGGTCTACGGACTGGATTTTTATTTTTGAGAGACAGTGGGAGAGCAGGTTAACATAAAACAAACACAAACACAAAATCTTCACCCTACTCGCTGCGAAGCTTTCGGGTAAAAACAACAAACTAAGATAACAAGCTAAAATAATCAAAACTTACAGGACACCGCGCCTCTTCGTCCGGAGTTCCCCTAGAAACTCCCCAGGCACACACATATCCAGTGACCTTTAAAGTGCTTCCCAAACCCATGCACACAGAGACACTCAAACTTTCCAGTCTGAGTTCTCTTTTACCCCAAACATACCGAGACCCTCGTCACTCCTCACAATGAGAGTTCTCTGGCAACCAGCCCCGAGACACTCTCCACTCTTTCAGTGAGAGTTCCCGGGCCGTTGTCCAGAGACACTCTCCACTGCCCACAGTTCTCTTCCACTCACACCGAGGGTGAGAGGCAGACCCTCTTTCAGGGCGCCCCCTTGCTCTCTTTCCCATTCACACAGGAAGCACTCTACTCAGTCACTTTTTTTTATTTTGATGGTCTTTAATGTGAATCCTAATTCACAGGCATGCTAATTTAATTAAGGATCACCCCATAGTGGCAGATTTATTTTTACTGGTGCTGCCTTTGTGCTTAAACACAAGATCGTTTTTTGTTATAACAAAACAAAAAAAACTGATTTCAAGTTAAAATAATCAGATCCCTTTGTTATTATCAGAATTATCTACTGTAACTACATATGTTTCATTACAATTATTTAACTATCATACTACATTTGACATGTTTGAACTAAAGAAGAATCCAAAACTTGGCTACTTCCATTTCCATGTTTGTTTGTTATGATAAAGATTTTAAAAAAGGACAGTTTGGGACAGTTTAAAGGGGAAGCTCGTCATTCTGTTGCTCATGGCATACCACTGGCACTCAACATAGAATAGACGTGCTTCCGTAATGCATGTAATTTGTGTACTTTTCTAAATTCCTTGAATAATACTGAAATAATGACATCATGTCCTACCTCTTATTGTTCATACTGCCAAGCGGAGTGTGTGCCCACGGTGTAAAACGAACACATTTGGGACTGAAGGGGACTGAATAATCAATATAAAAAAGGTTGGGGGCATTCGAGCCCAGTCAAGACATAATTCTTGTAAAGTTCATTTGATTGATTTCATTAAGCAAGTCCTGGGAGGACATAAGGACCTCCTGTGTCTTTGGACAGATATGCTGCTGCGCATTCATTTAAATCAGAGGCCCAGGAGCTGAACAGACTGTTCAGATAACACCCCCAGGAATGGCTTTGATGCCTGAATGTATTCACTGCACCCACCTCCCACTGACTCTTATAAGCAGGTACATGATGGCAGAAGGCTGATAACTAAACACTGAGAATAGATGACGATCCTTAAAAAAACAATCCCTGACAAAAGAGGGGTCACTCAAGAGAAGAAACAGGTGGATATGAGCCACAAGCTCAATCGCAATGTGACTTCAGAAGTCTTTCCAGGGATTATCACTCATTTCCCCTGTGAATGTATCAAACCATTTAAGTAAATGTAATGAATCTGAAACCCTATGAAGAGCCGGTTCCAGTCACAACAATGCGGCTGAATCCAGAAGGACATTTCTGACCGTGTGCTTTAGCAGCAATACACCATATGGCAGAATATTAGCTAAACAATTTCCTCCGTATGAAAAAACGGAATAAAGAAATAAACTATGCACCCAAAAGCACATCAGTGTTTACTATTGAATACAGGTTATTTTTGTCTTCTCCCGCACATTTCCACTGCAGCTGACTCATCCCTGCCACAGGCAACATCCACAAGTGAAACTGAGTCATTGTTTTCCACAGGCTCTGATTTGGTTGAGCTGAATAACCAATGCTAACATTAACTAACATTCAATAGTACCCTAGAGCAATTTGCACTTTGGACAGAGAGCCCATTGCAGTACGGTATAAGTCATACAGTATATCAGGGCTGACTGCTGTCACTATATGTAAGAGACTTCTTACCCAGTGAGGCAAAATTGATAAAGGAAGAATGAATAGTTTAAATATGGGAATCTGCCTTATGTGCTGGCTCCTGTTGTCGATCAGTGACTCAACGATATGGAACGTGACTATTGAGGTTATTCATTCAAAGAGCTAAAACTTAAAGCTTAGATAGATAGATTAGTTGGATAGATTTAAAACTATCACTGTTTAAAACTAAAGATGTCGAACTGCTGAACTTTATCTGCCGTAGACTGAGACCGAGACTCTGCAGACCTCTCTATTATTATTATTATTATTATTATTATTATTATTATTATTATTATTATTACTACTGCTACTACTATGAATCATTTATATAACCAGGTAAATTGATTGAGAACATATTCTGGCCAAGAGGCCCAGTGAGTAATGTGTACATAAAAATAATTAAATAAATCACTTAAAAATTTAAAAAGCAGCAGATAAATAAAAAACACTTAAGGACACAGTAAATACAGTCACACATACCCATTGCATATACACAAAATTAAGTGAATGGTGAGTGTCAGTGATAATTAAAATCACTGGGCATTTAGATGGGCTAAAACGTTATCCACTAGTCTGGAAAAAAACTGAAAGCTTTACAAGGTTGTCAATGGCAAGCCTGTATTTAAATACCCCCCTGATGCTGAGCCTGTATCTACAGACCTGAATAATGTTGAGATTATATTTACAGACCTCTCTAGCACTGACCCTGTATCTACAAACCTCCCAAATGCTGAGCTGGTATCTACAGACCTCCCTAATGCTGAACTTTTATCTAACCTTTACCTCCATAACTGACGTTGGATTGTAGTGCAGGGACTGCAGAGATGACTGCTGTTGCTCTAGCTGTTGAGAGGGGAGATTAGTCAAAATATGTGCAGGTAGTCAAGCAACAGTGAAAGTGTTGTGTGATTTTATCGATTATATCTGTGTTGTCTACTTGCATTGTATTTCCTAAAAAAATCCACTGGATTGTAAACAAAATCCTGGAAATTCAGGGTGTTATGGGAGCTATTTTCTATTCGCCCTGTTTCACTCAGTACCAACCAGCCCAGGAGATCGAAATTGTTCATTTTTTCTGAAGAAATCCTATAATCTTTTATAATCTGATATATTACTCTGTGCTTTGCCTTTCCCGACTTGTGATCAGTGAGAAATGCCCTGTTCCAAGCACGAGACAGCTGGAGAGTGGACGGGGGAGAATTACCCTCTCACTGCACATTTGCACCCGGGACAAAGGAGCTCAGCTTCACCAGCTTTTTATCTGCTCTGGGATTCCACTTTCCATCAATAACATTAACATCTTACAAAGGATAATTGCATACTCTTTCATTATACTGTTCACACTTTTTTTTGTGTCTGTGTGTGTGTATAAAAGCATTAGAGGAGCCACTTCTGCACACAAAATGAACAAAGGAACTGTAAACTACAGCTGTTAGAGGTTGTCTACTTACATTTATCATTAAATAATGACAAATGTAAATAAAGTGAGAGCAAAGGGAATCATTACTTTGCATCATATTTTTTGTTATAAATTGCAAAAGAAGCAGTGATCTCTATCAACCAAAAGTGAAAGAGCCGAGGCCAATTTCGAACTTGCCTCCGAGAAACTTGTCGTCTGCTTTATACAACTATATCAAAGAACAGTCTCCTGTTTAGTTTAGTTTTAACTAAGAGCTGCCATTGTAATCATGAAAAGAGTGGATGCAGAGCTTTAGTCCAGTGGTAGCTCCCTAAAATGATCACCATGCCATGTCTTCTGTTTGGCTCAGTAGGTAGAGCATGGCGTTGACAACGCTTCGGTTGTGGGTTCAATTCCTACTGGGACCACATGTACTGAAAAATGTATGCATTCACTACTGTAAGTCGCTTTGGATAAAGCCAAATGGCGTATATATTTCTTACGGTGAAGTGAGTGAGGCGACTTTGGTCGACTTTGACTAAAATGATGAGTAACGTTAATAGCAGACATGTACTGTATGGATTTCAAAATATATTTCCATCCTTGTTTCCTCTTTAGATCAGCCAAAATGTTTTTCATTCAATTACAGATTTGTTGAACAAAGCGGAACCGATCCTAACCTTGCGCTAGTTGAGAAATGACAATGTATATTATGAAGTAGCTGGAACCACTGAGCTAAATTGCTGTTTACTACTAGCTAGCAAACTTTAGCTAGCAAGTTTAGGAGAAAAAAAAGAATACATAAGTGCATTTGTAATTGTAAATGTGATTGTGATTTGTAAATCAGAGGTTTGATTCCTAGGTGGGGCACTTGCAGTAATGAACCTGAATTGCTATCAAGCTGTGTAAATAGATTATATTTTAAAAAGGAAGTTGTGCAAATTGCTTTGTGTAAGAGTGCATGAATGTACATCCAGATGCTGGTATTGCATTTGTCATTACCGGGGACAATGTAAACCCTAACCATGCACTCACAGTAAATGCACTTTACCAGCAAGGCACATTCATCCAGGCCATGGATTAAGCGTTTGCAGACATTACAACAGAAAATAAGAAAATAGGAAAATATGTGGCCTAATGCAGTATAGCAACTTTATGGCTAATTAATTGGTGCAAAATATAAAAATGCACATGGAACTTTTTTGAAGTTTTACATTAAAATTCCAACAGTTGTTGAAATTTGTTCATTGTAATTTCAATCTTCTTTTTATTAAAGCAAAATATGCCTGTGTATGTAATTTATAATTATATGGTGTTTAATATCATTATTTGTTAAAGATTATTTTATGTCATACGTTTCAATGATTAAAAATGTGTTGGTGTTTTAAAATGTATTTGCATAATGTCCTTATCATTAGACTCAAAGGTATTCATTTCACATTGATTGTCTAGTTTTTATACCAAAGTGAATAATTTATATTTTAGTAGTAAGAGTTTTGCACAAATGTGCAAATGTCCAATGTGATGAAGACTCATGCAAAGAAATTTATAACACTAAATCATAAAATATTCATATGTTCAGAAATGGGGAGTATGGAGGTATATGCATTGTATAACACATTTACCATGTAAGTTTCAAATTTCGAATGCAATTCTAATGCAATATATCAAACTCAGAAATAGATAAAAGCATTGAAGTATGTTCAAATGAAATTCTGGCACAATTACTGCATTTCTAATATATTATGTCTGTGTAAATTTCCAGTAGGGTTGTGTCGCAGGCAACGAATGGTCTCCCGTGAAGACAAATGAAAAATATATTGAACAGAGGTAAATCATGCACAGAACACTTCATGTGCACAGTCTATGTGAATTAATATGACCCTTTGATCAGGTCATCTATTTCAGCTGCATTAAACGCAATCCTCTCAGTGGGGCGGCAGCACAGATGATAGAACTGTTAAATTATACACCATTTGCAACACATTGAGTAGACCTCCATCATTACTGTGAGCTACGTTGTCTGCAAAGCTGCCTTTCCTCCCTAAAGAGGAGTGAGAAGAATAATTCAAAATTTTGCCCTGTTATTATGCATGCTTAAAGAGACGGATGTCTGATCAGCCTGCCACAGGCGGGCAAAGAAATAAATGGGATTCATTTCAGCCTCATTACTTTACCTTGTAACAGTTAAATACCAACCCTCTCGTAATCCTCTGAGTGACAGCACAGCTCCAAGTCCTTTGGGGCACCTAGCTGTGTGGAGGTGACAGCACAGGTGTGCGAGGAACTGGGGCTGTCACACTGTCCACAAAGACGGTCCACTTTTTTGGGGAAAAACTCATAGCGTCTACAGTCAGCCATGCCCAAATCGTTTGTGATTTAGGGCTAGATTCAATCAAACTGCATTTCACAGACTGAATTCAATTTTGAGTAGGTAAAAAAAGGTCTGTGTTCGGGACATATTGCTATGCCGAAGGGATTGAATCCTGGCTTTAATGCTTCAGTGCCACTAATGAAGTAATGCCCTGTGCATATTCTTTCAGATTCTATTGAGAAACTTCAGGCATTAGCAGCACTGACTGAAGCTGGGTGCACCAATCAGGATACATTTTGGTCATGCCTTGTCTCCAGGGTGACTGTAAACCATGGGAAGGAGAGCAGGGGAGAGGAGACAGTGCCTACAGCAGGAGATGGGGAGATAAAGAGACAGGGCTTAAGATCTAATTAATTACTGAGACAAAAAAAAATGACATCGGCATACCAGCACCACACTTATGTTATGCGATGTATTGCATATATACAAACCATAAGGAGCTATGTTCATAGATCTTGCCTTGTTAAACTGAATTGTTAAACTGCACAATCACCAGGAACAGCCCAGCAAGTCCCTTTATTTTCACAATACTCATTCATTTGTAATTCTACATTCATAATTAAATTATGTATAATTCTCTATAAATAATTACTTTGTTTTATGATTCTTGTTTTATTTATTTCACTTCTTTCTTTCCCTCACCACCCCTCTTTCATTTATTTGGGCTTTGTTTATCTCATTTTCCTCAGAAAAGCAAATGAAAACTCTTCTAGTCCACAAGCTACAATTCTACTGTGTCAAGAGGCTGATATTGTTGATGGATACAAATAGGTGAAGCAGAGCAAATGACCTTGATTGTATTTTCCTCAACCTGTTTTTGGTTGGCTTGCATGACCAATAAAGGTGTCAGCTGAAATTAGAAGCAATCATTTGGAGTTGATTCTTGTTCTGCTTTTTCTATTGTAGTAGTAGTAGTAGTGGAAGCACTGCCTTTGGGTGATCCTTATTAACACTGACAAACATGTTGATCACAGGTCCAGGACCATTTTCAGGTTAAAGTGCCCCCCAAAATAGTAAGTCACGACAGTCACAGCATTACATCTATTTCAATATATCACGTTCCTACTTAAAATCTGGCTCAGTGTATTGATAGTTACTACAGTATAAGTCGGAGAGTGATATGAAAGTTAATGCTCCTCTTATGACTATTGTTTAGTACCATGTAAAAACGATGATTTATATAATAAGGATTGTAAATAATCTAATACAAAAATATATATAATAATATTACTCTTATAGCTCATTGTATGGCTCTCGATTAGTCTAGTATGATATTTAAATTCCTGGCCAATTGTGACTTGAGAGGCATATGTTTAAACTCTTATCCTCAATGCGTCACTGTAAACACTAATCTCAGAAAATATTTGATAAACAGCACAGGCTCAATGACCAATTATACTATCATGTATTCCTTAGAAAAGGTTCTTCAATATTATGATGCAGTTTTAAGGAAGTGACAACAAAGTGAAACATGGATGCACCAACATTGTCTAATTGGTGTGTCAAGTGTAACAATATCCACCTGGTTCACTTCACACTGATGACTATAATTTGTTTAGCACAATATGCAATTTATCGGTATACCACACCCAAAAGACAACAACATGTTAGAAACATCAAAAGTGACATCTTGGGGGCCTCCAATAGCATAGCGGTCTAACGCACCCATATTGACTGATCCTTTACGACTGAGCTGTCTATTACGGTCGCGGTTCGATACCGGACTCTACTAGACTGGCCCTGGTGGGGAGTCCCGATCGGGGGCAGCGTTTGCCTGTCAAAATAGAGGACAAAATGGATGGAGCAAGATATAGACACAGGAGGAAAAGCTGCTACAGGCTGCCAGAGACCTGGGACCTGGGAGAAGATGTATATTCCAGCAGGACAATAACCCAAAGCATACAGCAAAAGCCACATTGGAGTGGTTTAAAGAAAATGTATGTTCTGGAGTGGACCAGTCGAAGCCCATACCCCAATCCCATCGGAGAATATGTGTAATGATTTGAAAATTGCTGTTCACCAAAGGTCCCCATCCAACCTAGTGGAGCTCAGGCAATCTTGTAAAGAAGAATGGGCAAAAATGGTTGGCAAAAGCTGAAAAAGACAGGAAATTCACATGAGCACCATTGTCTAGACCTGTGTACTGACAAGTCTTCCAACACACAATGCTTTGATACCTGGTACAGTACTGTAGCTATGTTGGTCTACTTCAAACAATGTACTCACCACTGGGCAGGCTGCTGAGGATTCAATCAAATTTTCTCTTTGAATCAACAACCAAATAGATTATTTTCAGTAGATTGCAGGACTTAAAGAGTTGATTAATGTCTAGGAAAACAATTAAGTAAGTATTTGGTTGATATATATGTACTTAAAATGTACCAATTATGTGTCTTGGTACTTTAGAGTAATTCATTCTCTGTAAAAGAAACTAAAACAGGTAATCACTATCAAATCCCATGCATGACAATGGAAATAATAAATAGTCATTGAGGAGTATCAACACCTATGGTATTTGTCAGTACGCTATATTATCAGTACGCTATAGATATTTCCATGTTTCATTTCAAATATACACATACACAAAATACACATTTTGAAACATACAGTTTAATTTAATCTAGTCTTGAATATCAAATACCTTTAGGCTTTATTGATAGAGTGAAGCCTTTTTTATTATTAAAGATACTGAAGGCCCAATCTTCAAAATATAGGCTTAAATTCTGATGAAGTTCTCAAAATGAACTGTGATTCTTAATTTATTTCAAAACTGATTTAGTGGATACGTGCAACGTCTATATGAACGCACAGAAAATATTCATGTTGGTTACACGCCTAAAACATACTTTCCTTGTATAATAATAATAACAATAAGATGATGATGATAATGATAATAATTATGACAGAGGGGTGAAATGGACAAAAGCTAGGGGGAAGACAATAAATTAATAGATAAACAAGTGCAAGTTTGTGTGTGTGTGTGTGTGTGTGTGTGTGTGTGTGTGTGTGTGTGTGTGTGTGTGTGTGTGTGTGTGTGTGTGTGTGTAGGTCTGGCAGGTAACAATACAATTCTGATTATGGCATTTAATTTTGGAGAGTAGTATAAGTGGGACACAGTCATGCTTTTTGTATACTCTGGTATACATATTTCACGCATCACTAATTTAGAAATGGGAGATATCTCCTGGGTACATTGAGAGTAGAAGTAGAGTGATGCAGCCATTATGCTCAATTTTCAGAGAAGGGTGTTGCTGCAGCCTTCTTCCTCTGGGCGTTTGGTTATATGCAGAAATGTCCACAAATTTACATTAAGTAGCACCATAACATATTGCATAGAGTCAAAAATATGGTGATTCCACTGGAAAGGAAAGCTGCTTAGTCAGCTGCGATTTATGTGATCATTGTAAACTGTAATCATGAACATACAAAGCTGCTGCTAATGCATTATAAAAATTGTAATTTGTGTCAAATGCAAAGAAAGGGAAAATGTAGAAGTATGTAACATATAACATTTAGCAGACGCTTTTATCCAAAGCAGCTTACAGTAATGAATGAACGAATACAATTTTCAGTAAATGTGGACCCAATGGGAATCGAACCCACAACCTAAGCGTTGTCAGCACATGCTCTATCAACCATTACATTACATTACATTACATTATAGGCATTTGGCAGACGCTATACCTAAGTAACCGTGTCAAGAACAGTTTTGAAAGCCACCCTAGTGGGAAGTTTCCTGGGTGCTAGGAACAATAACCCTGATAAATCTCCACAATTCAGAGGTAGCAGTAAAGTACTCAATGCAGGACCATATACCTAAGTATGTTTTTAGACCGTTTGAACAATAATGATACATTCCTGCTACAAACCAAACCCGCCTCCTTAATCATATCAAAATAAAATGTTAAATTATATTATGAGTGGAGTTTGTTTGCACATACTAACGGAAACATAGCTAATACACATTCATTTCTGTTATGATATAATTTTATTAAAATGCGGGACAATATCCATCGTTGTGGGAAAATACGGGCATGTGTTCACCCTCATTATATTACCTCCAATAATGGTATTGTGGACAAATGGTATTGTCATCCTTTGGACTACCCATTGTTTGTCTCCATTTTCATTAACGTGATAACTTTACAACTACCGCAATTATCTGGACAAGCTGCATGAGGAGTTCCCGGTCATCACAACATAGGTTCCCTCTATATAATGAATGTCCTCCAGCATGTATGCTAGATGTTCTTATCAATTCACAGTAACATGTTGAACATCACTGCACTTGTCTCTGAGTTTTGCTTAAAATAGAAGTGATAAGTTATAATAAAACCTACATCCACCTTCATCTCCCCTTTCTCCCAAGTACATTAGACAAGTGTTTGCTTCAAATATCACACATTTCTATCAAAAACTGTTATTAATTACATTTATTAATAACTATTTCAACAAAAATTGTGTATACACTGTCTATTCACAAAATGAGCAGTGATAAAGTGATCAACGCTAGGTGTCCTAGGTGGGCATCTCCCCAGTCTTCAAAACAGTTATATGTCACTGGGGAAGGTGATAGAAAAGTGCATTGAAAATATTTAAATTAACCAAAGTTATAATTACAATGTGCCTGATAATACCACAGTACTCCCTTTCATTCACCCTCAAATCAACCCTTTATTTTATACACTACGGTGATATACAGGTAATTCCGAAATAAAGTGTCTTAATAGGGCATTGGACCACCACAAGCCACCAGAACAGCTTCAATGTCCCTTGGCAAAGATTCTACAAGTGTATGGAACTCTATTGGAGGGATGCAACACAATTCTTCCATGAGAAATTCCATAATTTGGCCTTTTGCTGATGGTTGTGGAAAATGCATTCTCAGGTAATGCTCCAGAATCTCCCATAAGTGTTCAATTAGTTGAGATCTGGTGACTGACATGGCCATAGCATATGGTTTACGTAGTTTTCATCTCATCAAACCATTCAGTGATCACTCATGCCCTGTGGATGGGGCATTGTCATCTATGCCAACTCCAAGACACTTTATGTTTCCTTTACTTTGGCAGTTACTTGTAGCTGCTAACAATGTTTTTGAATCACTAGTACTCTGTGTAGGACTGTGAAAGCCATTAGGAGGAACCGGTTACCATAACAATACTTTATTGAGCTGCTGGTAGCTGCCATTTCTGCTCTAAATAATGGCTCCTAACAATGGCTTTGTGTGTTGCAATGGCTTCCAGTTTCCATCATGATTTAACGTAAACGATGATAGCTAAAGGACATTAATTTAAAAAGGAGCCTCAGTTCCAAAAATCTCCAAATAATATAAACCATGGCAATCACAGTTTGCTGATTTTATTTCCATGCAACATTTGAAAATAAGTAAAATATTTGAAACTAATGTAGGCATATATTAAACAATAATTATGATTATGTAGGCTACATTTAATCTTTAGTGGGAATAAATCCCCTATGATAAACCTTCCATTACCAGACTATACATGTCTGGTTCTGCAGATTAATGTTGTAAGAATGTTTTTATTAGGTTAACACTTTTATTAATAACAGAACTATTTAAAGAACAAAAGTAGTGTTATACACTGTCCGTTCACAAAATGGGCAGTGATAAAGTGATCAACCCTAAGTGGGCATCTCTCCAGTCTTCAAAACAGTTATATGTCATTGGGGAGAGTGATAGGAAATTGCAATGTAAGTGTTTAAGTGAACCAAAGTTACAATTACAATGAGTGACGATAATACAATTGGGGATAATCCCAACAAAAGCACAACATAGACACAAAGTAGCAATAAGGTCCCAGCAAACAAAATTATGTTGTGAGAGCTTGTAACAGTCTGATCTGTGCCTCAAGTTCTCATCTCCTCTTTCATGGCAATCCCATACAAATCAAAGGTAGTGAAGTTGTCTCTTTTAGGGCTAATAACAGCACAAATGGACGTTTCTAATAAACACGCCTACATCTGATCGACTCATCTGGGAGTGGGGCAAACATACGGTCATATCTAGGATTGGCCATTATAAATTGGCCCATGCCAATTGTCTGTAGAAATGCTCTGGTTCTATAATTGACCTTCAACAAAGGCGTGTCAGAGGAAGTACGACATAAAACAGATACACTTTCCCTGTCTCACACATGCTAAATGTATGATGCATATACCCATCCTAAGCCCAGCTACTGATTTAAGCAAGTAGGATCCCAGCTGTTAGCCCCTTTCTGGCATCATTCTGAAACCAATCAGGACACGTGCATAATATGAATCGATGCCGTTCAGACATTTTAGATGAAGAGATCAGGCAAGCATTCAGCAAGCTAAATGTTTCACTGCGGTTGCTATTGAACACCTTGTTTGCGCTCAACGTTGCGCACCGCTTTGCGCAAGACCTCACGTGGATGTTTGTTCCAGTTTGGTGGGCATGTCAGGGCTGTATCCAGCAGCAGGGAGTGACGTAAAACTCAGCATCACATCATACACAGTCACCCTATCAGTAATCACAGTAACAATGCCCTGCAACCATATGTTCAATAGAGCATCGTTTCATTTTCTAAAACATTTTCCTTTTTTTTTGTTGCTGCGGAGCACACCCCAGGATATGACACAAATAGTAGCAATGGCTTTCTACTCACCTACAGCCAATCAGCACTCAAGATGCGAAACAGCGCTGTGCATAAATTAGATCATAAGGAGGCAGAGCTCTAAGTGACAGATAAACATGCTTATGCCTAGAGCCGGCCCCGGCCCTGCACCTTCTTAATGAAGAATAATTGCAGTGCTTATCAGACTGAGCGGCCATATCAGATGAAAAGTAAAGCTACCCAACCACAGCCTCCAAAAACAGAGGGGACAGCCATGGGCACATGACATATTCCTGACATTTATTCAAGGAGTGGACAGTTGGTAAGTGGTCTAGAGATACCACTGCTAAATGTCAATAGATGTCAATGAGATGATAACAACTGTTGAGACTATGCTACAGATGGAGGTCCAGACAACTCTGGGTTTAGGCTGGTGCAGTTTTTTGCAAAAAACACTCTGCAAGAAGAAAAAAACAGGAACAGATTCTTTCCAGAAACAATGACCGACAGAGATCTAAGGCACAAGTGGAGCAGTCAAGATCTTGTTTCTGAAAGGTACATGATAAGTCCCATAGAAGACTTCTAAAGTAGTGCAGACAAGTTGATGTCTATTAATAGTGTGGGGGTTCGAGACCCATTCCCACAGAGGGACAAATGGCATAATCGGGGACAACTCAAACTAGGACACGGTGAGGGTGTGCAGTGACAGTTCCTGTTCTGTGGCATTGAGAGACTTGGGCTCCAGAAAGGGGGAGGCAAGACATTGCTGCAATTTCTTTATACATGAGTTTAAATGAACAAACGAACACAAGGCTGGAAGCTCAGGAAGTAATAACAAACAAAGTCTTTACTTATTAAAGAGCGCATCTGCAGCCCCGATCTCCTGCTTCATCTGTTTTTAATTTTTTTCCTCGGCGGTGCTTGATTGCTGGGCTGGGCCGCTGCGATTGGTGGTCTCAGCGAGAGAGCTGTGCGGCTCTGCCTCCTGGCAGGAAATCCTATGGGATGGGGAGACAGCGCAGCCATCAGCCTCCTTGCTGATGTTTTTCAATGCAGGGCATATCACAACCTTGAGCCCTCAAGCAATGCACAACCTGGCGAAAGCTTAATTATTGGGCATAAAAGCATTTATTTGCCCTGCTCATGTACCTCCAGGCTAACTTAATTCATTCATTCTTTTTCTTTATTTGATTTGAAACATTGTATTTTTGTTGTTGTTCCTTTTTCCCAAATCTAAAGGATTCAGGCATGGAAAATAACTTAATTAATGAGACCTGCTGAAGTTGCATGCTTGAGGTGGAGTCGACTCATTCACAATATTCCTCGTTACTATCAGCCTAATGGGTTGTGTGTGCGTGCAGTCAACACATGGTGTCATCCTCTGATAAAAGGGTACATGGGTTCTGCAAATGTTGGAGGGGAAATCTCCTGCAGAAAAGAACTGCGCATTTCACACTAAGAATGAAACTGGCCTTTCCTTTTTGCTTTCATGTTGAATTTGCACAGCAGGAATTGGCCTTGCAGTGGAATTGAGATTCTAAGGGTTCCATTTTAACTCATACCTTTGCATCATTTAACATTCTGTAAATTTCACTTTTTATGCAATGTTTAAAAGCTACTAATTTTCATCCTATTGCCTTAACTTGCTATAAGAATATAAGAATACATAATGACGAGAATGGGCCTTTGAGCCCATCTCAAAAATCACCCCTTTGAAAATCACGTAGGGAGGAACCCGTTCTTGGAGCTTAACTGGCTCCCTGTAGAGGCAAGAGCGATATTGTTGAAGCTCAGTTTGGTTCACAAAATTGTGAATGACAGAGCCCTTCTCAGAGTTACTTCTCAGACTTCTTCCCATGGGTTCCGAGAGTCCCAGAGCCACAACACTAGATCTAGTGTAGCAAACCTGACGCTGATAAGGTTTTGTAGCCAGATGGGTAAAAGTTATTTCAGGTATTCGGGTGCTCAGGATTGGAACAAAGTTCCTAATGATATTAAACAGACTGCAAATCCAGTCACTTTCAGGGCTAAACAAGATAATGTTCCTCTGTAAATAGACAGTTGGGTAGGTAAGGTAGTATGTATGTAATTGATTGTTATGAACTCTATTGCTGATTTTATGGGAGTAATGTAAATGTATGTGGTATTGTTGCTATTTATTGTAACCTTGATTATGCTGCCAACACCTATCACCACAAACACAATACACACACACCACCATGACACCTAATAACAACAAGGACTACAATGGAAATAAGTATTTTCTGTGTCATCCTTGATATGTCTTTTTAAAATGTACATGTACATTGGGATGTATCCATGTATTGTATTCTTTTAGAGTGAAATGTCAAATAAACTAAACTAAACTAAAAACTAAATCTAGGCTCGTCATGACCTAATTCAAAGAGTATCGAGTACTGCTTCTAGACCAAGTGTTTCTGCCTCTACTACCTGACCTGGTAAGCTGTTCCAGGCATTGACAACTCTCTGTGTAAAGGAAAACTTCCTAATATCCATGCGGAATTTGCCTTTAACTAATTTCTACCTGTGGCCTCTTGTTCTGCTAACCAAATTTGTCTTTAAAAATCTTTGGTAGTTCACTTTGTTAATCCCTTTTAGGAATTTAAAAACCACAATCAAATCCCCTTAGGTCTCTGTTTGCTAAGCTTAAATAGATTGAGTGCCTATATCTTCATAAGCATCTTCGTGACAGATCAGAATACATCATAGACAGTCAATGTTTGCTAAATAAAATGTTCTGGCAAGAAAAGAAATAATTCTCTAAAACTTCCAACACCTCCAGATTATTCTTTAAAAGTTTGTTAATTTGAAACATTAACTAATAAACGTTCATTAATATACTGCATCTAACTAGTCATAATCAAAGCAAATTCATTTAATTTCACCCTGTGGTTGACAGTGAGTGCTGTGATTGTTTATACAACCAATCTTTAATTTTATTTTTAATGTGCACAGATTACACCATAGAAAGTATTGTCACTGTGAAGGAGCGCCTTCACTGGACTGCCTTCTAGTTCACTAAACTGATACTTGTGAATATCTGTGAATCGCAAGGGTTAACAGGAAAATTGTAATTGAAATTTGTAGAGAAACTGTCATTCATATTTATAGCTAATGTGATGCACCTTTCTTATTCATTCTGTTCATTAATTCCACATCCTCTCCTTTTTATTTAAGGAAGACAAATGTTGGCACTAATTGGCATTGTATTTAAATTCAGTTATGTGTTGTTTTTGTCAGGGTTGTGCCACAAAGTATGCCATATGCAATGTACCAAATTGCAATGTTTGCCAATAAATTGCTCCTTTTTATAATGTAAAATATAAGTGTTTTTAAACTTGCTTTGAGAGTACAGAGTATCAGCCTATCTCATCATAGTCACTCCAAGTAATAACTAAAAGGTCTTCCCAATGTCAACTCAATATTCCAGCCTTTTACTGCATCTCCCAAGCTAATTGCAATGCATTGTACAGGTTAATCTGCAGAGCAATCCAAAAGTTCAAGTTCAATAATGAGTACACTCAATGTCCTACATTTCTTTCTAAGAGTGGTTCTGTTCTAGAAATTTTTCATAATAGATTTCACAGTAGTTCCTTTACACTTTTACCATATGGCTATTGTACATGTTAAACCTATCAAAGGGGATTATCTCCTGATTAAACAGACAAGACATACTAGATTAACAGATCTACAAGACACAAACAAATGATAATTATTTCAAGGTGGACATAGGAAACATGGACTGAATTATCTTTTCTCAGGAATTCAAAACAGATCAGAATTCAAAACGTTGTCAACCTAAGCTTTTCTAATCGTTTATTCTATTTCAAAACAGCTCTCCAAAAATAGGGGTACTAGAACAGATATGAAACTATTATGAAACTATAATAATGGAGGGACTGAAAGGTCTACTAAGACCTGAGGGCTCCATCCTGTCACATATTCACAGCCTACTCACCTATACCCCCCCCTATTCGCACATACTCCCCCATCTACCAGAGCTGTTAATGGACAAGAGCTGGGTGAGAACCAAGAGGATGACCAGTATGACTGCCCTCAGAGTGTCCCCTACATCCAACCCCCATCCCCCCCACCCCCGCCACCCCAGGCACCTGCCTAACAACTAGTAGGACACTGAAACCTGTGGCACATGCTATGTTGTATTTCCTTAACAGACCTCACAGGTGTACTATTCACATTTGTGTTTCCTCAAGCTGTTTGCACTACAAATTGTCAAGAGAATTGAGGACTCACGCATTGTGTCAGCATTCTCAGAGAGCAGTGTTGCTGAGAGGTCTGTTCAAAGGGAAGATGCTGCTCCATCAGTAATTCCTCCCATCACCTCTTCTGTTCATGCTGTGGCTAAGTTTTCAACTTGTTTTCCTCCTGGCATCATCCACAGTGTGTGTGTGGTGAGGGGGGGGTGCGGGGATGCCCTCCCAGCACTGCCATCATAACCAAGAGCTGTCAATATGCAGAAAGAAATGAAGGAGAATATATGAGGTGCCACAAACAGAACTCAGATAGGCAAGTCTGCCAATCTCTGTTTGGCAAGCTTTGAAAGTGTGTAAGGAACATATGGCAGCTCTTCCTCTGACACATCTCAGGGAGTAGAACTTGTGATGGATTAGCTAATGGGGAAAACACAGGAAAGACGAGATGAAGAGGTAACAGAAAGTGATGATCATCTGTACGTACAGAGCTAGTCATTGCCCCTGTGTGTACTGGCACAGTGGCACCACTTTCCAATGTACAATCCCTGTACATTCTTCATTGCAAAGTATGTTACGGTCTTTCTGTGCAAAGAGCTTTCTGTTGAAATCTAACAGTGAAGGAATCATTTTGGTTCTTTGGAACAATTACAACAAATAAATAGTAGCATAAATGAAATGCAACATAGTAATATGTCAGGGAAGCCTCTGATTGTATGGAAGCAACAAAGAATAGCTTTGAACTGAAATATTGGTTATTTATATCAAAATTGTATACAGAAATTGTACATTTTGCCTACATTTGTTGATTGTCAGTATGGATTCCAGACTCACTAAAGGGTTGATCAAGAACTATTCCACAGCAGCTGTCTGAACAGCTGCACATGTGGAGGCTGGAATGTGAGCACGGGGTGTGGAGGGTTGGTGGTCTACTCTTCCAAGTGCTGAAGCATCCTTTTTCACAGCTATTTTGAGAGCCTGGTTTTTCATTGACTTTACATTTCCTGGAGTGCAAACCCCTCCATTGCTGCAAGCTGGCAATGGAGGGGTTTGTTTATGAATCTCTTCCTGTAGCTAATTAAGATGAAGCTCCACAGAACAACCTCCTGGCCTCCCTGTCTAGAGAAAACCCAGATAATTAGATACCAAAGGTCTGTGCAGGGGTGCGGAAAGAAGGGTGAACATCCCTATCAACTCACACTACTGTCTAGCGCTCCAAATCTACACTGCTTTTCCGTGCTGATCACTGAGAGATATTGACTTTGGTCTGAATGAGACACCACAGCAACTCTCCGCCTCACTGTATGATGTCACAGTGGAGACTCCGACAGTGTTCACCCTGATTAACAACGGAAGGCACACAAGTCGAGCGCACAAACATCTCCTTCTAATGTTCTCCAAGGTTCACCCTGTCTTTAAAGAGCACCCAAGGTGGTACCAGAGGGCTCTTCATCCCAGCAGGGCCATATGAGCATGCAAAGGAGGGAGACTGAATCTGAAGACCAAGTTGTGACAAGCCACCACAGAGTCAGACCCCTTCTGCTCTCCTTCTGGTCTGCCTTCTGTAGTGTTCTGTAGTCAGCGTCTGTCACACAATGTAGCTGTCTGTGCCAGCCTTGTCAACCCAAGGCACTGTTCTCATAGGCGGTGGGCAGCGCTAATCCGTAATACTGGGTACACAGACAGGTACAGGCAGGCCTGGCCCAATGATCATGGGAAAATATCTGACTCAAACCACCTATGGGGTAGGAACCATTCATATCAACTTGATCTCCATAGTTCTCAAGGTCAGAGTCAAAGTGACAGCAGCTGAAATGACAGATCATTGTTCATTTAGTAGTGAAATGAATCTGGCTACCATGCAAACAATGAGAGATTAAGTAATAGTCAAATGTGAAGGGAAATTATTGCGTGAATTGCATAATTTATTTGCTTGGCAGACACCATTTTTGAGAGGAGCTTACATGGCTTTTCTTTGTAAATATTATCTATTCATACAGCTGGATATCAACGGCAACAATTCAGATTAAGTACCTTGCACTAGTGCAAAATGGCAGTCCCCAACCTGGAAATCAAATCTTAACTATAACCTCACAGCCACCAATCTATTGCATATGGACTGGGACATTTTTGGCATCCAGTCATTTTCTGCTACTGAGACCAGCACCTGCCCGGTAGACTACATAGCCAGTCCAGCCCTGATTTCATATGGATCATTTCATGCCAACTCAATTTGGACATTTTGTTGCTCGACCCTCTCATATTTTGATAGGAAAGTTCAAACATTCAAATGTTATTCAGTGTTATTCTTTTTTATGTATTTATTTATTTACACTTTGACCTGTGACCTGGCAAATGTGAACATTAAGTAAGAAACCTTGACCAGAAAAATTACACTGGGCTAAGGTTAGACTTTACAATAATGTAGCACCTCCTTTGACCTGTAATGAATAGGACTTAAAAAAAAAAAACAGGAACCCCTAAGACATTTTCAGACAAAGGTGACATTATCTCCCCCCTCCCCATCCCCCAACTTCAACTTCTAATGCTGTACAAGCATTTAGTCTATGTGGGGTGCTCCTAAAATTCACCAACATATATTCCAAGATAGATCCTGATGCGATGTACAATAATCAAACAACATATTTTGGTATCTGAGGATTTTAGATTTTTTTATTTGCATATGTCATGCATTTAAACACTGCTTATTGATATTTTGGAAGCATAAAGTACCACATACTGAACTGTCATTAATTTGTGTTTCATTTGAATGTTTATTTAGACTACACAGAGAGCTATGAATATGCTATTTGAAATGTGCTTATAACTGTAATAATAATAAAAACAAAATCATCATATTTTTTTTACAAATATAGGTTATGTTCCCCTACATAACTTCACCTTGTATGGCAACTTAAATATAATAATCTAATTCCCTGTTTTGTCCCACTCATAAGTCAAGCGAGGTGCTACATATGATTGTAGCTTCTAACCTGAGCCCAGGATGACTTGTCTAGTCATGAACCATTTCTCACTTGGCTGAACTTTGCCAGGTCACAGGTCAAGGAGTAAATTATTTTTTGTAATAATTAATAGTATTTTTGAAGTCAACATACCTAAAAACCCCCTGGGCAGTTTTTAAAATCCAAGAAGGTTTGGCAACAGCCCTGGTTTAGTTGACATGGAATAATCCATGTTTCCAGATTGCTTTGATTTCTTACTACATTATGCTCTGTGTCACTGCGTATGAATCGTTTCACTATTTAGATTGATCATGGTATCATGGTTTCTGGCACATCTGTGCATTTTTCTGTTTCTGTCATGTATGTATTCAAACCATATGCTGTGAGTCACCATAAGAGTATCTGACAAATTGCCGAAATAATAATAATGATTATTAATAATGTTTTGCACACAGGTACAGTTGCTAATAATAATTCATGTTTTAATGCTTTGCCGTTCACATTCAAAACGTTTTTTCTAGTTTTATGCTATCCAATCAGTGTGCCATGTATGCAGAGATGGGCAGTATTTATGTTACTTGTATTTGAAATACGTATTTCAATTACTTTTGAGTATTTTGTCATTTGTATTTGACAGGGCTGAAAAAATTCAAATGTAATTTGTAACAAGATACTTTAGGGTGGAGTAATTTTGTATTTTCAAAATACTCAAAATACTTTATCCATGATTCAAAGAACATTAAAAAAGAACAACAGTACACTCAGACACACTCACACAGTGATTTTTAGACCCGCTCTCTGTCGGTTGGACAAGGCAGTGAATGCATGCACACATGGATGCATGCATGTATCTGGTCGCAGGCAGCTATTGAGAATTCGGCGCTTGTTTTCACACAAGCCTACTCACAGTATTGTAAGTGGCATTTTGAGAAATCGTGACGTGACGTGAAAAGTTAGAAAAGACGATTTCTCAAAATGCCACTTTGTAACTCCAGAAACACTAGCTAGCATGTACAATTCATGCTTATTTGTATGTAAGTTTGTACTGTACTATTTTCAGTATTTTTCTTTTATATACAAATAGCATCAAAGATAAGAAATTGGTTGTCAATAGCCCAAACAACCAAAATGGAGGGAGTAATGTGTGCAAACTAATTAGGAGATGCTAAAGATGTGATTGTGATAGCCTATGTGATTTTGGCTTTTTGCTCATATTCAGAGAAAGGCAGCCACCGATTCATATGTTGGCCTACGATAGCCAATTGGAGACAAGTTTTTTTTTTCCTGTATTTTGAAAATACAACATGTATTTTATCTGATACATTTTCTGGCACCAGTATTTTGTATTTTGATCTGATACATTTATTTGAGGGGTATTTCGTTTTTTTGTAACAAGATACATTTTGATGTATCTTTGCCCATCTCTGCATGTATGTATCAATATGACTAGTATGTTCATTAAAATGACCTGCGAAGTGATAGTTTTGGATTGTCAATTACTACCATCTGGTGGTGGTATTTTTCTAAAACGCCTTTTATAATTTTGTCCTCATACGGAGCCGTATAGAAAGCGTCCTTAGCATCTAGAAGACATGTTAGCAACGAGTAACTTTAGTGAAGCATTTTTGCTGAAAAATATAGCTAGCTAGCTCACAATTGTTTTATTTCGACCGCATGGATATGGCTACAAACAACCCATCAGTGTTTCTTCTTATGATAAACGGGCAAATAGAAGAAGCCAATGTAAGTAGCTAGCCAGATAACTGGGAGGCTAACTTGCTAGCTAGGTAACAAATCTGGTTTACAATCATTTCTTATTTCGCTAACGTTAGCTAATGCTGGTATTGTTGCTGACTGTAATTAGTGACTGGATTTGGAAACCGATAGTTTAACAAACTAAAAAAGCTAACATTTGCCAGCTATTCTACAGTTCAAGACGTAGCGCATTATGGACAGTAGTGTAGCTAAAATGTTGCTCCGTCCTAGCTTATCAAGGTAATGCTAGCTTGTTGAAATGCAGCTAACGTTAGTTTGCGCCTTCAACCAACTCGCTTAGCGCCAGGATAGATAGCTAATGCTAAATGTGTAATTTATTAGCAATTTAATATTCATTTTCTATTCAATTAGCATACTAACAATGTAACGCCTGCTCCTGTCATTGAACCTGTGATATTACATTTAAAGCACATGTTTTTCTTTCACCAACTAGTTTCCAGAACATGATGACCTGTACTGCAAGTATTGTTTTGTGTACGGACACGATTGGGCTCCAACTTCGGTGAGCGATACTGACAGCCACCACTATCCCTTGAGTTTGAATTGCATTTGTAAATTTGCAATGGTAGCGCAGATTTCTACGATCCGTTTACCAATTGGTTGATTAACGAACTTAATTCGTTAATCATTTCGGCTTTGGATTTTGTGTTTTATTTGTCGACATATTTACAGTAGTTGGTTGTGTAGATTGGGTTATTAGGATTTGCTGTGTCTCGAAGCAAAATGTAAAAATAAATAAGCAGGTAAGTACTACGTCCCCGGATACAACTGGTATTAATTGCGCTCAGAGCAATTAGGTCCGCGACGCGTGATTCTCACCTTGTACCCACTGCATGAGACAGGCATTTGCAGCAGCCCCGACGTGAAAAGAGTGAAATGCCAGCTGTGCCTAACAGAGACAGACTTTTCAAAAACAAAAATGCTATTTCAAACAGTTAAAAAGCCAATGCGCCTAGCTTGTTTGTCTGCAAAAGTCAAAGCTGGCAATGCTGCAAATAACTACCCTACCTCATACCTTCTTTCCCCTTCCTTGGGGGGTCAGGGAGTGGGACTACCCTGTGTGTCATTAAGTTATTTTCAAGCCAACATTATCTTTCATTCAGAGATAATCAGAACAAATGCTTCAACCAAGGTACTTTCTTAGTGGGAAAGGGAGATTGCACAGATACAAGTATACAGCACTGTGTTTCCCCTGACCATTTTTGTACTGATTGTATCCATGAACTTTCCCATGATGAGTCTACCATATAGATATGATTGTATGAGTCATGTTTTTAATGAAGTAAGATAAGATCTGCGCTTGTATTACTGCTATGTCTGCAGGGCTTGGAGGAGGGGATCTCTCAGATCTCATCCAAGGGCAGAGGCGCTGTGCAGAGCGTTGTGTGGAACTTCCCGCTGGACATCACCTTTAAGAGCACAAACCCCTTCGGCTGTGAGGACCCAGCTCTCTCCATACACTTCATATACCTCACTTAACTCCATTAAACATGTAGGCACATTGAAAAATCTCCAAACTGCTGCCACATTGCCAGCCGTTCAATTCATTATCGTTGTTAAAAAACATGTTTGTGCATTTATGCTTTAGGGATTTCCCCCAAAAAAGGGCAATGTGGTAAAAGAGTGCTTGGTGCTCATTTCCTGTCCCTGGAGAGTAGCAGTCATGTCTATTTCCTTGCTAATAATTAACACCTTGAATACATGGTCCATTAATGTATTAACTACAAATTGATACATCTGTGTAATACCTGCAACTGGGGCTCGTCAGGCCCAGGGGTTTTAAGGCTTTCTTGTGCTCTTTTCTGCATGACTGGTGTCTGCCCCTCTGTAGGGCCTCAGATAGTGGTGTGTGTATACGGCACCGACACATTTGGGAATGACGTGGTGCGAGGATATGGCGCTGTTCACATTCCCCTCACCCCAGGAAAGTGAGTGTCCCCTTCATCGGTTCACCCGTTTCATATGAAGCATCAAAAAACAAACTTGACATTTTCACTATCAATAATAACCATGAATACTTCAGATTTGTTTTTAAATAGCACTGCTTGTTTTCTTCCCAGACACAAGAGAACTATTCCTATGTTTGTTCCAGAATCTACCTCAAGGCTACAGAAATTCACGAGGTAACGTCTGAATGACAAACAGACATTGAGCAAGAGCCAATATTACACTTTGAAAGCCCAAAACATCATATTCTACTCATTTAAATGGGACTTTTCATGAAATGTCTGGTAGCTGTTTAAAAATAGTGGAAAGGGGTGGTGGTTACAATCAAAATATAAAAGTGATCTTGATTTGCTGTGGAAACGTATCTTACGATACCGCTACCATGATATTCACTTTACGTACATTGCCATGATACCTCCAAGTCACTGGACAAGAGAATCAGACAAAATTATAAATACTAGACAAATAAAGACAAGTATGTAATGACAAGTATTATCTAAAAATGGTTTTGAAGAGGCACTTGAATATTAATACTCTATGAACATGCAAGTAAAAAAATCTGCAATCTGAACTGATTTGTGCTGCATGTTTGATTCAGACACAAGAACAAAGAGTGCCCTGTATCCCTGTATCTAATATTCCACTTTAAGTCCTCAAATAAATGCTGGCGTTTATGATTGGGTGGGACTCCGACACAAGCCTATAAGTGTCTCTTTTGTTGTCTTCAGCTGGTTGATGGGAAGGCGGCCAGAGTTCACAGATCCAAAGGTTGTTGCCCAGGGGGAAGGAAGAGAAGGTAGGTCCATGCTAAGTCTCTGCTCATTAGCCACCAGCCTCCACACCACTGAAATACAGTTAAAATCAGACCGGACAGCTCTTAGCAGGAATTCAAAATATATGTATTGTGTGATCTCATGGTAGTGGCTGTTGTGGCACCTTATGTTAGCAGTTTCAATGCTAAAGTGCCAATTGATTATTACAAATCAGAAATGGTCATTTAAAACCTTCATTTGTGCAGCATTTAATGAGTTCTGAGGATAGCGAGCTAGCTTATCTTATTGGTTGGCTGGCTAAAGTAAT
Organism: Aldrovandia affinis; assembly: GCA_029706075.1. Taxonomy (NCBI): domain Eukaryota; kingdom Metazoa; phylum Chordata; class Actinopteri; order Notacanthiformes; family Halosauridae; genus Aldrovandia; species Aldrovandia affinis. The sequence goes on from JAINUG010000015.1 coordinate 1,025,720, forward strand.
GAACAAATTACAATAGCAACATCCTTAAGGGCAGAGAAGAGATAAAATGTCAACATACTGTAGAATTGTTTTCAAAACCAAAATTATTTAGTTGGCTAAAGTGGTCTACCCTCAGTTTCTTGACAACCGGCAGTTTCATACAATGCAGTTGTCCGGCAGTCAAGGAGTGCAGCTGTGTATTCTTGCCGTTGTTAATTAGCAGCCCCATGACAAGTACTCTGAGGAAAATTTGAGAAATGAGGAGTTCTGAACGATCAAGTGTCCATTATTTCATTAAACATTTCATTAAACGTGGCTACATTCTGAATTTCCCCCTGACCGGCATTGTTCTTATTAGTTCTAAATCACTGAAGCGTCCCCATCCGTCCACCCACCCTTACATTTATTAGTATTAGGTATCAAGCAGAGTACAAATAATATGTTGCAGCTGTCTAGTTATATCAGATTTGTTTGTAAATGAGTTCCAGTGGAATTCTGGGTGGGGGATGCTGAGAAAAAGGATAGACGAGACAAATGTCAGACACACAGAGAAGTGAAAGGAACAACTGTAAATCAGTTAGCATGGATTTCTGGTTGGCCATAGATCACAGGGAAAACGGATGCGCACAGGAGCCCGACAAACTGAAGACAGGGAAAGGGAGATGAGACAAGCTGCACAGACAGGAAAGTAAAAGGACTGAGATGAACACGATTGCTAGTCATGCAGAAAAGGCAGTCAGACACATCAAGGGGACACTTGAGAGGAAGGGAAGGTGGCAGACAAAGTAGTGATGAAAACTGGCACACCCTGAGCTCATGCAGGATATTCAACTTTAAACTGCTGCTATTGTTAGTTTTTTAAATGTATTAGATCACAGGCAGTCAACGTCACTTTAATACTTTTTTTTTTTTCTCCCCTTCTCACTTTAATCTCTGTAAAAAATGTAAAAACCTACTTTCAAAACTGAACAACTTGGCATGAATACCAATCATTATTCCAGAATGTCGCAGGATACACACACACACACCACTCAGTGTAAAACTGAAGCCTGGGCCATGTTATGGGACTCGTCTGTCGATGGTGTGAAGTCTGAATGTGCTTCTGTTCAGTCACCAGGGTGCGATCTCAAGGCTTTGTCACACTCTCCTTCAACATCGTGACCAAGGACCTGAAGAAGCTGGGTTACGACACGACAGAGGCACAGCAACCTTCGGGCCTCGTCACTGAGCCAGCTTACCCCCTGTGATCCTAGCCTTACCTCACAGCCATCGACAGCCCTAATACACCATCTGGCAGGCTGGCTCTGCGCTCCTAGTGTTAAGTGTTTATGGAAAAGACTTGCGAATTCAACAAGTCCTCGATATAAACAACAAAGCTTATTAGACAATACAGTCATAGGGCAAATGGTACACGGTTATCAATATGGATATACTTGTACCTTTATTGTGGTTCAGAACACTTTACATTTTTTATATACTTTTGATATTTATTACATTAAAATGACTCCTTTCATAAACCGTGTGCTCCGTTTCTGCACTCACACACATCTCTTACCATAAAAACATCTCTGTTATGCCTAATCAGTAACAATACTGTCCCATAGAACAGTTCAATATTGTATTACAAAAATCCAAGGTTGTGCAAGACCTTTTTAAAAAAAAATTCTTGCTGGCATTTACATTTTTGTTGTTACTGAGATTTTTAACAGATAACCGCAAGCAACATTTATGTAATACAATTTATTTAACCTTTGCAAGGCCTAAAGGCTTGTTATAAATTTCTGCTGTTTCGATGACAGATTTCCTTTGAATTTCCTGCAAAACCCATTGCATACAAATAAGGTACAGAACAATACGTTACAAAGTACAAATGATAAATTATATTAAAACAATTATGTCGACAGGTCAGGATACATATCCATAAAAAGCAGCCTGCTCCCTGTAATATGAAACCATGTTGTAAATATACAAATACAATAACGTCAAAAAAAAATTGTTTATGCTTCACAATGAAAATGTTAGACCTCCACAGTAAATGAATGAGTACATGAATAGAATGCAAGAAAAATACAGAAACAAATTCAGTGAGAAAGACACTGACAAATTGAGCTAGATATTGTACGTAGTTAAAAAAGGGCAAACCGCCTTTTTTTGCACATTACATTTGTTTTTGAGCATGAACCTTACAGTCTAGAAATCTGCATATTTATATTATTCTCTTATCCTCAAAACTCAGTACTGTTTTATGCAAGAACATGTTCAACCCATCACTACAATAAGATCAAATCTCATAACAGTTTGAAGCATTTTTTCCCCTTTTATGCCTGAGTATAGGCCTTGGTTCTGTGGGTATCATAACTAATAGAGGAGTACACCAAGGGTTTGTAACAAAGCTCTACAAAAGGTCCAGCAGAGGGCACTAGCAAACAACTCTAGTTTAAAAAAATGTCAAGATGGCAGTGATTAGAAATAAGCACTAAATGGGGCTTCATTTTTTCTCAACAAAAGTCAAGATCTACATAGTAGTACAAATATGTAATATTACAAATACTTTTCTTGTGCTTGTAAAGTAATTGTACTTCACTATGTAGGAACAGGTCAAATCTGATGCACACAGTAGAGCATGTAAAATCCAACAGGGAAAGTCTGTGGTTTTTGAGGATTCCTACTAAATAATGGATAAAACAATGTAATATTACACTCCCCTGTAAAGGTCCACGAATTCAGTTTTTTGTGGCCATTTTAAAATCTGAACACCAAGTCCTCTGACACCATTCACTATCCCTGTAGCATAATACACTCCATGCCAGCTCTAACAAAATAACCTTAGATTCAGAAGAATTACCCCATGTATGTCACTTATCAGGGCCCTGGGATGTGAATCTAACTGCGGGGAGTGAGAACCTTGTGCTCAGCTGATAATTGACTGGTGGGTGGATCACATCAAAATGGGAACTGGGAGTGAGTGGATCACTGTCACAAAACACAGGATGAATGAGTGCTTTTACACACACCCAATAATCATTTACAGAGCTGCTCTTGTGTTAATGTGATGACACTTCACAATTAATGGAAATGTTCTGACTGCTTCAATAAATCAGTTTTTTTTTTTTTTATGTCACCATGGAATCCCCCCACCTACAGCCCTGCCCCAGAGCCTCCAGCTACAGACACTCGATGCAGGGGCATATTTTGTAAAGCATCAAAATTTAAACAGGTAAGAGATCAGAAACTATTCTTACCCACAGGGCTGCTCTCACAAGGTATCCGATTGCGACAAATGGCATGCCTTTACAAGAGTATAGGCAATACCTGCTTTGCGTACGTATGTTTATATTTCTATAATTACGTTTATGTCTGCGCATATATGAACAGATCTAAGCATGCGAGGTGATTAATTCTTATTAAAAGGCTTTATATTTGATTGCCGTGCATAGAAAACCATGGAGCAATGGCCAAGACAAGTAATATTGCTGGTGACATTATAATACCAGTGACAATACCTGCCACAGTAGTAACAATATTTGAAGTGGCATCTATATTTCCCGGTTCCCTTTGTTCCTTCTTTGAAAATATATTTTCTACACATAATTACTCAGGACCCACTGACAAGATGTCAGATTGTGGATATTCCATGACCCAAGAGTGCAAGGCAAAGGGAGTACTGCTTCTCTGTTAAGTCTTAATTGTCTGTCGTTGCAATGGATTCACCACAAGTAAATGAGCTGTGCAAAGAGTGAGCACTACGTTAGTGCAGAATTTCAGTGACCTTCTCCCCCCAATACATTTCTTTAGACTGTTAGCAGTAAAAAATTAAAAAATAAAAAACATTAAAAGACACCCAAGATGCACCACTTACCTAACATTCCCCAAAACTACTCTGAATTCACTATAAAGTTCATCCTGCAATGTGGCAAGATTGGAAGTGCAGACTTCTCCTCCACGTCCTACAGCATTAACAGCACAGACTTTGCCTTGTAGACGGATGCAAAATCATTAAGAACAACTGATCGTTGCTTCTCTTTATCTAAGGGCTAATGGTGAACAAACAGTAAAAAAAATACACTTCAGCCATGTGCAAACCTTCTGCTTAGAACACTAAAAACGTTGCATATAAACTGATAGAATTGCCTAGGCTATGTATACTTGCGCATGCCATACAGAATACAGTGTTTTTGCAGCAATGTAAAACATTTGAGTAACTTATGTTTAAAAAACTGATAACCTGGGTTTGTTTCAGTGAATGCTTTGCCGGAATACACTAATAGAATAAAAATGGAGCATGATTCACATTCTCAAACCCTGAAAAGAATAAAGAAATGTAAAGAGTGTTACCTTGGCAGCCCAATGAAAACTGACTTATCGAAAGACAGCTACTACGTTTCACAGTGAGAGGACAGAACACTTTCAGCACACGGTAATTACAAAATGAATTTCAGGAAATTTAGGGAAAAATGACAATCACTGCAGGGTACCTACCGCCAGTGAATGGGGCAGACAGCATTGGCTGCCAATTAAAATCTGCAAACACTGCAGCTAAGTCTTAATAAAACAGCACACCAGTCTGAAAAGATAGAAAGATCGCTTTATAGTCAGCTTACGTAGGGGTGCTAGTCTGATTAGTACGGTCACGGTTTCATCACAAGAAGAAAGGGTTGGTTGTGCCGCCAGTCTGCGCGGTCGTGGCTGCAGGGGGCAGCCCCATGCTCATGAGGGGCTGCGGGATGGACATGGGTGCCGGGATACCCACACCCATGGCGGGCACCATCATGCCCGGGGTGCCGGGGCAGGCATACCTGGCATGGGCACCATGGCCACGGGCCTAGGGGGTGGCACTGAGAGGGCCAGGGCATCGGCGCCCATGGGGTGCACGCTGCCAAAGGCCTGACTGCTGAGGCATGTCATGGGGCTCACTCTCATCTGGTTGAGGGTGGGAGGCTGAGGCTGGTTGATCTGGAAAGGGTTGATTGGAGCTGTGGGCGGAGGAGCAGCACCTGCAGGGGAAGTCGTATGACACGATGCATGCATAACCAGAAAACTTTTCAAAATGTTCAATTGTAAATGGGTTTAACCTTCAAAAATGTACATAAAACATTCACCAAGGGAGAAAAGAAAATGCAATAGATTTTGAAATTAATTTACGTCAACGGTCAGTTTTGAAATCCTGATTTAGACAGACTAACTGTTGCAACTGATGTGGCACTCGGCTTAAGCAGGTTCTTACAGGCAGGGCAGAGTGTGAGCATCCAGACAGTGCTGGCAGGAGGAATCATTCTAGAAATGCTGTGTTACACAACCGCATTCCTCCTAATTTCACCCAAATGATATGAAACCTAGAAGCAAGGTGAGTCATGGTGTCCTGCCAGAATGGAAATATTCAAAATACTCAATGAGACAGGCTTTGGTGAGCAGGCACACACCCACCTCTATGGAAAGTGCAGAATAAGGTATAACTAGGACTATTACATTTAGAGAACTGTGTGAAATATCCAATGTTTACTAGCATTGAGATGGTAGACATCTTATTTGGCCATTTATTGTGCAAAGGAGTTGCATAGTGCATAGTGGACAGGCATGAGCATTGGTATTAGAATTGTAGATGCAAATGCAATAAGAATTTTGTTATTAAAATATTTTGTCTGGGGCCTCTTAACCCTGAAACCTGAAAATCAATAATGTTCTCTGGCACAAAGTGGAAGCCACATGTAAAATGAAATCAAAATTCATGCTTAAGTGGCTCAGTTAGAGACCAGAAGGCACTATTGTGAGGGACAATCCAATAATACCACTTTTCCAACGGGCATTGAAATCTGAAGTACTGGTTCAATCATGATTAGGTAGTTCCATGTTCCGGGTAGATAACGTTAACGCGGTGAATGGGCTTACCCGCTGATAAGAAGGGGTTCGAGATAGAAGTCGGCTGTGCTGGCTTGCTGACCAAAGATTCCAGGTTCACCAGTGCCGTGTTGGGGCCCAGGAAGGACTCTGGGGTTTTCCTGGAACTGCTGCCTGTACCATTCAGGGTGGAGCTGCCCTGCTGCAGGTCCAACAAGTCCGGGCTGGTAGAAGCGCCGGGCCGTGAAGGCAAGGTGGAGTTTCCTCTGGCATCTCCTGTGAACCAGACAACAATGATCCGCCTCAATTACTAAATGCAACACGGACCATAGCCATACTCAACTGCAGGAATGAACAACTGTCTGTCTAAACCTCTTAGTGAATGAGGGCGTGGGGAATATACCGGTGGTTTCACAATACTGCATAGTGAAAATAGTCTTAAGAATTGTACTGAGGGAAAGCACAGTGTTTTTCAGTCGATAACATCACAAGAGGTGTCTAATGAGACTAGTGCCTGCACAGAGGTCAGCTGATGAAGGTGTCCAATATATGTGAGGCAAAGCCACTTACAATGATTCTGAGCACAATGCATGCATCACTGACAAACCCTGACAGAAATAAAGATTAGCCATAAAAAAGTCATACTGGGATTTTCACCTGTCATAATGGAAGAAGATCGAAGACTGCCAAAGTCTGAGAAGTCATCCTTGGAAGTCCCATTCAAAGTACTAAAGGGATCAAAGTTACCTTCAGGGAAATAAAAGTACAAATGAGAAGTTTTTTTAATTTTTGCTACTTTCAAAAGAACCGAGAGAACACTTTCATCTCAAAAGAAGTCATCGAGGTGTCAATCAGGCCTAAATCAGCAGAGTCATTTAAGTCATTGCTGTGATTTTTAGTGAGGACTGGAGTTAAAGCGTGCTTGGTAAAACCACAGACGATTAAGTAAAGAGAAATCTTACTTTTAAAACAACAATAACTGCAGCCTCACAGCTGCACTGTATACCGCAAGACCTGCAACATGAAAATATCCATCAACTGGTTTCTGGCCTTTGCACCCAAACACCTTCAAATCAAATTTCACCTAGGAATAATTTCCATTACCTGAGAACTATGGCCAAATTTTTTACGTTCGAAGGTGCATTTGACACATTCCCTGGCGATACGATCTATGATAGTCTTTACCTCTTGATATCAAAGGCGTCTGTGTGCCATGATGTCACGGTTCATACCCTCTCAAGCCTGTGGAAATGATAAAATTCTCACCAGTGGCAGAGGCCTTGGGGCAGGTGTCACACCCAGATGCCCAGGGGCTTGGGGCTGATTGTGCCACAGGGGCAGAGCCAGCATACGGCCCCCAAAGTTCAGCACTTTTCATGGGCGTGACTGCAGCGGAGGACAGCCCCCATGGATCCACGGGTAGAGCTGGATTTGATGCTGCCCCTAACACCACAGGAGAAAGAATTGGAGGATGCCAATGGAGAGTGAATGGATACAGGTGGGTTCCGAACCCAAGTTTGAACACAACATTGGTGGAATGAATACGAGAGAGAGAGAGAGAGAGATCTCTACAATGCATACACTTGAATGAAGAGCTATGTAATATCTACAAATGTCTGCAGGGCCTAGATGTAATTTACAGTATATGGATCCACATGTGTTGCTTATAGGTTAAATATTCTTGGTGGCAGAGACCGCTGTTTCCACTGTTACAAAACAATACAAATCTATGATAATTAGAGGGGGTAAAATAGGATGTGATGTCACTGAATTAAGTGCCCATTGATAGTCATGAGCCATTACTTGAGTAATGAAGTAATAAGTAAATTACCATTATAAAGTGCTGCTGTTAATAAAAAATTGAAGTGAACACAAAATAATGAACAATGCCACCAAATTAACATTTCCGTCAAACATGCCACTGCAGAGTAAATTATAGGAAACCAGACAGCTACAGGCAACCCAGCAGGGAAGATGGTGAATCCATTTTCTTAGATTCTACAAACAGAATCTTAGTCAGTTATTGGTAAAGGCATTTTAACTGCTGGGCCAATCAGGGAGCGTTGGATTGTGGCCAGTGGACCACTCAGAATTCTATATTAAAAAATGAAGGGAGTGCCTCCCGGGTGGTGTAGCGGTAGAACGTCCGACGCTGCCCACTGCAACTGGGGTTCGATTACACCAGGTCGCCCCAGTTTCGGCTCTGGCCGGGAGTGCCACTAGGGGGCAGCAATTGGCTGTCCACCCCAGGGAGGAGGGGGATAAAAGCTGAATGAGCTCCCTGGATATATGAGTGGTCCTGTGTATTACGGTGACAGGCTTCGGCTTAGGTGGGTGCCGGCTCAGAGGAGACGGTACAGCGCTCACTACCGGTCTCGGGACTACAGCAGCGAGTTCTCATACAAGGAAGGGGATAATTGACAAAAAAAGAAGAGGGTATAATTGGATACTAAATTGGGAGAAAAAATGGGAAAAAACTGCAAAAATGAAGGGAGCAACTGTGAGCTATTCTAAAAATCACAGAACAATGGAAATGTGAAGGGCTAATACATAGATGCTCAAATACAAATTCAAGTACATGACTGGGCTTGTGGTTGAACAGGCCTCTATCTGAGCTCAATTTGAAAAGACATCTGGTGCACCACTTTGCCTTTTCCAATATCTCGGTTGCTTGCGGGCGAAACAGATGTTGTAACCCATTATTATTCTTTTTTTTATTAAATTTGGAAGATGAAAGAAGAAAAATAGTTGCTTTCACAGAATTCCGGTGTGGATTTTGTAATCCCTGTGCAGACTCGGAAAGGACACCCACTGTGCTGTCCTGTCTACCCTTGTGCCGCTTGTACTCTAGGAGAATGGTGATTAGGACCACCAGTCCTGGCTCAGCGGAGGCCCTGTCACAACACCAGTCATTTTGTGCAGCCTTTTATCTCGAACAAAATCGATCAATTCCTGAAATGTGTTTTATCACAGCGGCGCGATGGCCTATACTTTGCATAATTTCACGTTCAAATTTTTCGAGTGAACGTACAAATTCCGATGTCTACTTTGCCGATATAATAACAGGAATAGTGAGTACGGAAGGGGTTCGGTGGCCGCTGTGGCTCTCTGCCTGCAGCTTTGGATGCTGTCTCTTTTTGTTTTAGCTAATGCAGGACTGCAGTGCTGCAGCACTTCCACCACTTCTCTCATAGTCAGAGGGAGCCCATCCCCATCGACACAAAGAACACGGGGGCGCAGGAGGGAATTTCAATGGTTATGATGAAAATCTTTCCAGTATGGTTCAAGTCATGGCCTGGGTGAACACTGAACAATTGAGGAGCACTGCTATTTTGATAAGCTTCTTTATCACAATCTAAGACACTGTTATTACATTACATTACATTACAGGCATTTAGCAGACGCTCTTATCCAGAGCGACTTACACAGTTTCACATTTCTTTACATACAATCCATTTATACAGCTGGATATTTTACTGAAGCAATCCAGGTTAAGTACCTTGCTCAAGGGTACAATGGCAGTGCCCCACCTGGGATCAAACCTGCAACCTTTGCGTTACAAGCCCAGTTCCCTAACCATTATGCTAACACTGCCGCCACATTATTAAGTCCTTATATGCGCATGTATGATTTGTTTTCAATTTTTTATGTTGGTGGGTTTGTTTGTTTTTTCCTAAATTGAACTCAGGGCAATTCTAAAGCTAAATATTCAGAGGTTCCATATGAGGTTCATAAATGTTTCCATGTGTAAAAAAAAGATAAAAATAAATGGTAACAGAAACAAATGAGAAATATTTGACATCTACACTCAACTGGTCCAGATAGGATCGTTTTCAACGGCAATGTTTTGGTTCGGCGCACATCCTGTTATGAGCGGAGCGCGGAGGGGATAAATTGGGATGGGTAATAAGACACTGCGCAAGCTGCTATTCTTAGACTGACGCGAACAGCATCAGATAAGCAGAGCCCGCGTACGTGTGTCTGTCAGGCGACCTGACACAGCCAAATATGAAGTGGGGGTGGGGAGGGGCAGCAAGCTGGGGTTGGAAAGTGGGCTCAGCTGACTGGATCTGCTATTTTCAAACTATGCGGGGCTGTATTATTCAGGGGGTGGTGATGGCGTACCGAGGGTCTTACCGGGGAACTGCCAGGGGTCTGAGGCTGCCGCCGCCGCCGCGCCCCATGGGTCTGACACTCGATCCACTGGGCCTTCAGGCGCTGCGTCCATCAGATCCATCAGCGTTGACTGGAGGGGGGCGACAGGACCACATGGATGTGAGGACCAAGAGGGACTGCCATGTGTCAACGACAGCTCACCTCAAATGTTCACAACATGCCAGGCGAATCCAGGCTTTATCAATAGCATAACCGCATAGTGGGATTTCTAGAAAACGTCTATGGTACAATGATCATCCCTCAGACCCCACTATCCCATGGGACGACAAATCACAAATCCAAAAACAAGAAAGAAAAAAAAAAAAAGGTTGACTGGAATTCAAGCTGTACCCTACACTTTCTTCCTTATCGAAATAGTCACATGTCTTAGAACAAATCAAACCACAGGCACTTCTGGGAATTGGGGAGTTGTTCTGCCAAACACAACAGAGCAAAATAAATGAAATGCACTGAAATAGTCTACTTTAGTCCCACAAGACATTCTCATGAAGAGAACATTCACAAGCCTGGATGCATACCCGGGGCCAGAGAAAACCAGGCTGAAAAAACTGTCTGGGAAAAGTAACAGTCCCCTACACTTCGCACAGCAGTGACAGCTGGGAATTAGAGGAGACGTGACAGTTTATGGTACTTCCACCCAGAACCATTTCACAAAGTTCAGCCAACAAAGACAAGATTCAGACCAGTTTCCACTCCATGGAAGAGGTCGCAAGCACCCCACTGGTTCATACAGTCAAGACGGTGAATTTGAAACAACTGGACCGAAGTTTAATTGCAGGTCACCCCAATAGTGTCCTGAATATTGGTCCGCTGTACAAGATTCACCTGAGTGAATTTTCAGCTCTTGAGTTACAAAAATTCAAATTCAAACCATATGTTCCACAGAAAAATAGAAAAATAAAAAGGTCATGTGATCATTACTGTACCAATTTCCTGCCAGAAATATGCATATAAACTTAAGATAAATGTCAGTTTTTAAAAAGTGGTTATGATTATGGTTGCATTCAACACAGAAGTTTGGGAAAAGGCAGGCAAGAAAAGTGTGATTACACTCCAGTGTAAATGAAAACCTGGAGCATGTGTGAGAACATGCCAGAGCTGTTCCCTACCGCGGAGAGATCCCCACCTCTTTTTTCTTCTTGGCCGCTTTTTCTTTCCGACTCTCCTCAAGAGCCATCTGGAGGCGGAGGTCATCCCCACGCCGCATCCTCTCCTCCTGAATTAAAGCACACACACACACACAGTTTGTTAGTGTAAGCTGTGGCCATTCTCCTCCAAATTGCAAAGGGTCTTTTTCAAAGAACTGCATTACACTCTTTGGACAATGCTCAACTGAGTGAAAGGGGATGCAAGTCTGCGGTGCGCATTAGGGGATTCAGAAAACTAGGGATGCTAATTTTAAGAAATGTCCTTGATCCGATCGTCACCCACGTTAAACAATTAATCTTTTTTTTTTAAACAGCAAAATGTAGTGTATGACAGACAATACAAAATGCTCAATCAAAGCTTTATTCAAACTTTTGATACACAGGCCTATTTTAACAGCATAAAACAATAAGAATTATGAAGGAAATGAAACACCTTTCAGTGTGCCTAACAACGAAAACAATATTCCTTTTGAAATGAAAAGGCATTAATCATCGATTAATCATTAACATCCCTACACAAAACCTCCTGTGGAGATCTACCCATCTGGCACCTCGATCTGGCATAGCATCTTCCTCCATTTCTTTGACACATTTATTAACGATCGTAGTCTCTAAACCAGTGAGGTTAACCAAAGTTAAAGTTGTGATATTCAACAGTCTAAAACATGGGTCTCTCTTCTTGGGATACAAAATAACCACTTACTAACCATAGATTCAAGCTACAAGGGAAACCCCATTAGAGTTCAACATGAGACGCTGCTGGCTATTTCTTTTTGGGACTTTCTTCTCTCCCATGTCTGTGTTGTTTCTGTACTCTTAAATGAATAACCTGCTGCTCTTGGTTCTGCTCTTGGCTGCTTGGGGAATTTGCCTGAATTTGCCACGATCCTCTACCATGGGAACAGGCAATATGGGTTGAAGGCTTCCTTTCCAAACATAAACCCATCCAGATGTAAGTTATACTTTGTTAAGCATTGGCCTTGCTTAGAAGCGGTTTCTGAAAGGCAGCCCTACCATAGATATCAGCTTTGTGAAGCTCACAACATGCGTTTTTTGTTGAGACTGGGTCATGGAGGGGTAGATTCCGTTTTGTGGTAATTTATGAGGCCGTTGTTTTGTGGTATTTAGCAACTATCCTGTTAACCCTTAGGAGTCGCCGATCATGCCGGTGTGATCAACTCAGTAACTGGTTCAAGACGCCGTAGCTTTAAAACGAAGTCACTTTGAGCATTGCCGTCAACTTCACTCGAAAGTGCTGACTTGAAACCCCATGCTAGTTTTTTGAATGACGTTGAAAGACCAAGTAAAAACGGAGATATTATCATTTTAATTTGATATAAAAATTATATTTACGCGTGCGTAAAAGCGCATACAGTATGTGAGGCAGGCGTCGCATTTGTTTAAATATCTTAAACGAAAAAAATGCCTAGCTAGTTTTTGGAGTTGGAGTTGGAGTTTTTGTGGAGGAGAAATGAGGCGAGTTGAGCCTTGTGTGAGGCAAATGCTAAATGTACCACAAACCTTGCTTTTGTACGTCGAGGATGACGAACTTGAAGAAATTATTGGTAAGGAGTCTGACATCGAGAGTGATGCTGACGACGAAATTGACGACCCGTCAATTGTCCTCGACAACAAGACAAAATAGCCCAAGACCTCTAAGGGTTAAGTGTTAATCTATCCCAATCGATGAGCTCCAACTTGCACCCACTGTTCCTCTTTCCTGATGCGGTTTTTCCTTGTTTGGCGTATGCTGTCATGATTCTCGACACCCCTTAACACGTTCAATCATTTTGCCGTTTCTGTGACTGACGCACCTTCAATTCGGGCACCAACTATTTGACCTCCTTCAAAATCTTTTCGATTTCTCATATTGCTTTAAAGTGCTGATTTTAAAATGTATTTTATGGTAGAAATATATTGCTAATTAGTACAAATTAGCATTAATATCAAATGTGAATACAAACAACTTTTTTCATGCAATTGTTGTCTTAACTGGAGGAACTTAAGCAGGTTCTTAAGTCAATCAACTATTATCAGCCACACGTTGAGCATTTCAAAAACTCAAAGATTAAGCTATGAGATCTCTGAGTTTATCTCACTTTAAACTGTGCACACTTCTGAGATTCATTACATTCAATGGCCACTGTACACTGTTCTTACAACATCACAAATCCACAGACCATTTTGGTTTACCTGCATACCTAAGAAAAAAAGCAAGACTTATTGGCTGGCCCTGAAAGGGGAAGCGTCTGATGACATAGTGCCACTGGAAGCAGAATGGTTTAAGAGGCAGTTGGTGCAGTACCTGTTCAGCTGCCTCTCTGCTCATGGCCAGGGCCAGCTGCAGTTGCAGCTCCTCCTCTCCGCTGGTCTGAGGCCGGGCCTGCTCCAGCTCCGAGGATGCGTGTGGAGAGGTGGCTGAAAGACACGCGCACACAATGTCACTATAACAGCTCATACCACATATACTGTACACTCACACTCTGCACTTGGGTCCAGTACAGGTTACACCCAGTGCTTTGCAAACCTTTGGACAATATGTCCCAAAAAGAATGATTCATGTGGGCCACAATGGGGGAAAAAAATTAATTAGGCCACAAGCCTTTTCCTATTGAAACGCCTATGGAGATTAAAAATTGTAATAGTAATATTGCGCTCTAAATTTTCACATTTCTTTGTACATACACACACATAGATATAAAATGATCTACAAATGTATTTATTCATTTTCTACACAACCTGACTTGAGCTGCACCATTAGGCAGATTGGGTTGCATGTGGCCCCCGTAGGGTGAGAAACATTGGGTTATATTTCATAAAATGGTATCATGCGTGATATTTGCCAGAATATCGTATGTTGGTGCAAAAATGAACAAAAATGTTCATTAAGATCATTCATTTTCATTGGAATCAGATTTATGTACGTTATTGTAAAACGAACAGTCATTTTTATCTCTCACTGTAGGGGTTAAGAACTCTTAAGAATGAACAAGAGGCTAGCAGAAGCTAAACTGAATAAAAATACCCATTTTTATTTCCATTTGCTGGGAAATGTTTCATATTTATTCCCGACATGGACATGGGCAATAGAGATGATAGGAGTTCGAGGAACTCGATTTTTCATGATATTCATTGGCCATTATATACGCCACATAAACCAATAAAGGGCCATTCCCAAGGCCAAGTCCCATTTCTTCAGTATGTGTTTTCTACGTGTTTTTTAGCCCCTGCAACCCCTTCAGGTTAGAGGTTGAAGTTACAATAACTCATATCAGGTACAGTATCCCTTATCTGTCAGCTTGCCCAAAGTGAGTTAGGGTCTCCTGATATTTTTCTGGAAGTCCTATTCTAAAGTGAGTTAGGGTCTCCTGATATTTTTCTGGAAGTCCTATTCTAAAGTGAGTTAGGGTCTCCTGATATTTTTCTGGAAGTCCTATTCTAAAGTGAGTTTGGGTCTCCTGATATTTTTCTGGAAGTCCTATTCTAAAGTGACTTAGGGTCTCCTGATATTTTTCTGGAAACCCTGTTCAATAGAAGTTGAATGGGATGCTACACTTGATTGAGACATCTATGTTGAGTGGTATTTATGGTTGACCTTTAGAAGGTCGTTTTTAAGAATCACTAGCATTTTAAGCTTAGCAGACCCAAAAATCCCCAGGGGAATTTTTATAGAAAAACCTCACAGAAAAAGAGAAAATGTAGCCCTTAAGCTTTTGGTTATTTAATTCATCACACAACAGACTTAGAAATGCAAGTAATAATTCATAATTAACATTTACCTATGCCATTAGTAAACACATTTCTGCCCTTTGCACGGAATACAAAACTAAAAGAGAGTGAATGAATTGGAATCACTATTATTATCAGAAAAACAACTGTCAATAAACTGCCAGCTGAGCATAAACATTACTTTTGGAAGAACTCCAAGCCTTGATTATCATCATGATGGAGAAGCTTAGGGAACAAAATAACTCATATTGGCAGGAAAAAAATATATTTTTGGGGGGAAAAGGGGTTTTGGGGAAAATGTAGGCCTACAGCACAGAAAAGTATGCAAAATAAAATGTACAGTCCTTCGTTTGTTTCCTCCTCACTGCCTCCTTGTTAGCGTCTGGTTACACTCCTGTAGTTACCATTTATTTCAGGGCCTCCCAGCGCATGGCTGCCCTTAATCCAATAAATCCTGGAGGAAGTGGCTCTCCATGGGTTTAACCGCCACAAGCTTATAATCAGACCCTGTGGCCTGTGGTGACTCTGCCCACAAGCACCATCTCCTATTCCGTCATTCAAATTCTCCTGCCGTGCTTGAGAGGGCTCTGCTTAGCATGCCTGGGACTGCCGTGTCCTTTACACTCATAGTGCAACGACCAATAGGCTGCACAAAACATATTTTTTAATCATGACTTCAGATCATTATTAAAGGTCATACTAAACTCTTTTAACGTTCATCGTAAATTCTCTTCTATCATTTCTACATGGACAAACAGCCATACTTTATGGTATCCTTTCGTAATTTTCACACGTCAGGAAACATTGCTGCCACAGACCATGTGGTGAGTGTTTTTGGGTGATTCGAGAATTTGAAACAGTCCAGTCATCAGAAAAGTGTGCGTCTGTTCTCTGCAGAATGTCAGACTAGGCGGTAAGTGCGCCATTCAGGTCAAAGGCTAAGTGAAATGTCCATTTACATTTTCCTGTACGAACAATGATGGGAAACTTCCACAGGAATTTAAAAAATGCCCTCGTTAACACCCCGGCCACACAGCAATTCTTGTCCAGATGGATTTACAAACGCGGGGCAGAAGAAATGCCACAAAGCATTTTCCTCTTCATTCTTTCTTCTTCCTTTGGAAATGATTCAAGCGTTTGCACATCCGCTATAACCACATTACATCTCTTTCCGAGAAACACGTGGACTGAAATAGTAACCCCCTACAGTCAGCGCCTGTCAAATAAGATTTCTGCGACATTTTACAAGCGCTCGATCGCAAACACGCTATTAGAACGCACTAGGGTGGAAGCGGGGACGCTTTCCTGAGGAGACATTTGTGGTGGAACATCTGACTTAGCGTTTGCTCAGAGGAACTGTAGGTACAAAGCAGACGCAGGCGTAGTCATAATAATACGACCACGCAGACTTTTTGCTATGAAACGGACATGTGACCTGCTGGAAGTGTAACAAGAGCAGAGCTCCTGCTGTCTGTCGTACTGACAGATCATCGCAAAGGGAGGTCATGCGGTCGGAGAGTCAGAACAGTACTGCGTAGGACGGCGCTGCCACCGCGGAGGCTGCAGCTCTGCGAGGGCCGCTGGGCCGAGGGGAATCCGCTCCAGCCTTCTGCTGTGCGCTTTAACTGATGCACCAGCCCTCAGAACCTCCAGCTGAAGAATGCAGGGACTTTAATAATGTACACTCTGGCCGTTTCACAACTGTGTGCCTGTGCGGGCCCCTTAATTGAATGCATGAATGGTATGTCTTACTGTTTTCCTTACATTTCCCTTGCTCTGGCCTACCCTCCCAAGCCCACAAAATGACCACTGGGGTTGAGAGCAGCATTTGATAATAGTTTGTTGAATAGCTGTGGAGAAACAATAACAGGTCAATTATTGGGGTTGGGTCCATGTTATTTTGTTTGCATTTTTCTCTCTCCTCTCTGGCTAATCCAAAAATGTTGAGGATGTCAGATGCCTTTGGGAAGACTATCAAATTCTTTTGTCATGTGCCGGAGGTGGGGGGGAAGAGGGGTACAGCGCCGACATTGAGCGGAGGCATTCCTTAGGAATACTGGAATTTCACTTTGAGAGACATATGGGTGGGGTTAGGTAAGGAGGGGGGCACACAGAATTCTTCACTGGGGCACAAACACAGATAATGGGAGACTTTGTGAGGAGAGAATGGTGGTGCTCGTTTGCAGTGCAACTGCAGAAATGTGGTTTTCTGGACTGCAGATTTAGGGATTCATCCATGCAGCTTTAGTTACATGATGCTGCATGAAGGCGCTGCGCACAGAACACACATTAATCCAGAGAGCTGGGTGCCCTACTGTGTACTGCCCAGCATGCATCGGCCAGGCCAGTGTTCCAATCAGGACCTCCCGCCTCACCACCCACAGCCAAATTTCACAACACTAGCATTCCCTATTCACAGCCGCTTACAAGATGATAAGGGTGTCATAGTGACACCAGATATGGATGAGGCAAACAATTTGTTTATAATTGTTCTCTTACTTGGTTCTTAGTGGCAATTACATTGGTTTTTGTCTATTAAAAAATGAGGAAGCAATTATGAACTCAGTTTAAAAAATCATTCCAGCTGCTGCAGTGTTAATTGTATTGTCTCAATGAACATCACACATCGGGACTCTATAAAGAAATGTAATAAGTCTGGCCTTAAAGACACAATGTGCCACAATGTTGATTTGTCAGCAAAATAATTGGCAGTCCATTAAGTTTCAAGAAGTCCTCTTGATATGATAGACCCATAGGAGTGCTGGCCTCAATATAGGTTCAAGTGAATTGCACCCCAATATAAGTGAAAGGCCTAGTTGGATGAAATAATGTGGAAGATTCCAACCCTGTTTAATGCAGCACAGTATTCAAGATGGCCTTTATGATAGCCTATACAGGTCCATATATGACTGGTAGTGATACATTTCATCCATCTGATTTATACTAGTCTAGCTAGTTTGATACGCAGGCATTACTTGATGTAGGCATTCCTTTGATATGCCCACCTTGGATGGATTACTTTAAGGTGGGTGCATCAAACGACCATCTGTGCTGACACCGTGTACTTACACCCGTGGTAGGACGCCGGGGAGCCCCCGGACTTGCCGTACTCCTCCGAGTAGCTTGTGGACAGGTTGGGCTGGCTGGAGCCTCGGCCAAAGTTGATCTGGTTGTGGCTGCTGTGCTGGTGGACACCTGCGCCATGCGCTCCTTGGTCTTGAGGGCCTGCAAGCGCTCGCCCTTCAGCCGGTCGTCGTCCTTCAGCAGGACCACCAGCTGCTTGGACTTCTCGCGCACGTTGATGCCCTGGTCCTTGCCGTCGCGGTCGATGTGCTGGAAGTCCTTGAGCGTCTGGATGGCGAAGATGTTCTCCTTGCACTGCAGCGCCACGCGCTCCGAGCCGGTCTTGATCAGGTAGTCCAGCAGCGTGAGGGCCTTGTAGACGTGGCGCCAGTTCTTGCCGTGGTCGTTGAGGCGCCTCCAGACCATGGTCATGATCTCGGAGAAGGCCACCACGTTGTAGGTCAGGTCGGCGATCTCCGACATCAGTGAGCTGGAGGGTCCCCAGGAGTCATTGGAGGTGGCCTCCCGCACCTTCTTCTCCGCCTCGGAGTAGTTGTTCACAATGTTTTTCACCTGCCGCCGAATCAAAGAACTCGGCATGCTGGCGGTTTGTGTGCGAACTCTCTCTAAAGGTGAAAACGAGTTCAGTGTATGATGTTGTTTTGTTTTTTGGGGGTTCAAAAAAGTACAAATAAAAGAGGGATTTTGCGTTTATTCAATTTCCCTCGGTGCGATCACAGTGCTTTTGTTCATAGGCTTTGCCTGCCAGGACCTGTCCTCCAGAGGCCAGCAGAACAGTGCGTGTCAAAGCCATTTCAACCCAGATAGGGTGTTCAGCACAGCTCGTTCCTCCATTACCTGGAACATAAGGCCAAAGTGTTAGACAGTGATGGGGGTGGGGAAATGAGAAAGGTCAGAGAGAACCCATGCAATCCGCAATGTCAGAAGATGTAGAAGAACAGTTTTTATTTTTTTAATGTAAAGCTCACAATACGTACAAGCTGAGAGACATGAAAAAAGCTGCATTCTCCTTAGCTACATTTTGGTGCCTAGTTTGTTGGATTTTGTTCAGGATTCGTGAGTCGCCAGGTGATTTCATGACGGCCAGCTAGCTAGTGAGTGACAAGCAGATTGCCTGGCGCTTCCCACTGAGGCGTGCTATAGTGTGGTTTAGCGAGTGAAGGTTTCTTTTCATTACGGTTATTTCAAATGACACAACCATCGTGAATATATGTGAATATATTCAGTGAATATATTACATATGTTACATATTGCAAAACTAAACAACCTACAGGTAAAATCACAGCAGCAGTCATTTTCCTCGGGCCTTGCCAGCTTGCTCAGCATCTCAACTAATCAGGATGTGCATGTAATTTTCTGATCCAAAGAACAGCTTTTATCAACACAATTCAAATAATGTAACAAAGACAACTTTTTCCCAGTACAACTCACAACATCTGACAATGTATGAAGGACAGTTTTTTACTGAGAGTAAAACTTTCAGATTGTGAGATGAAGTGTCTTGGTAAATAAATGTTGTACACATCATCTACATTACAGTTATGATGTAAAACCACAATTATTAAAATGGCTATACAAGGCAATAAATCACAGTAGAATATTAGCCATGCTGAAATAATTGAGGCACAATCTCTACACACATTTCTACATACAGGAAACAATATTTACATCAATAATTATGGCTGGCAATTTTCTTTTTTTATCAAACAATATAAACACTGAAGCTTTTTTTACATTTATTATTCAATACAAACATTGTCAGTTAATGAAACTGGTTGATCAGAAGGTGATACATTCGCAATGCCATGTGTGAAAGGGCACTAGTGGAAAAAGATTCAAATTTTACATTTAGTCATTCTCTAAATATAAATATTTTCCAACTAACTACTGTGCTGCTCACCATAACATAATCTGTGCTATTCAAAAATAAACCAAGTCCAAAACAATAGGCAAGCACATCATGATGGAAATAAAATATAACGGTCAGCTAAATTAATAAGTTCAATGTTTTACAAATATTTTTATTGCACAAAGAAATGCAATAGAACAAAGCCATTCCAATGGAAAGAGGAGCCCCTTCGAATTCTGTTGGGTGTGAATTGCCTTTTCGGCATCCACCCTCCATCAAACTGAACCTTATTACCACTTGCTTGTGAATTTCAGCACATCAGCCTAAACTCTGGCAGGAAATCTTTTAACTGTCACCTGCTGCCTGGACATAAAATGAAGCAATAAAGCAAACTGAAAAGTTACCAAAGGTTAGCTGGCTGTGCATCCGGTGGCATGGTGTCTGGGCATGACAACAGGGCCCTTTTGGGTATCCAGCTGTAACTCTATTCCACAGAAGATCGGCCTGGGTGTGAGTAAACCTGCTAGAGCCAAATGGTAACTTCCCTTCCTATTCTTCACACTGAGACATTACAGCTGTAATAAAATGCAACTTTCTAATCACTCATTTTATAAGATAAGCCCAGGAGTTGCACAACCTGACATTCTGCTAGGTATGTGCATGTTCATCCTAGTTATAGGAGTGGACATGTTTCTGTCGCACCTCATTAATATCAGCCAAGAAGAGAGTGTACTGTTAAGTCAAATACTGATTTGTCTTATACAACAACAGGGCCTGGTAAAACCATAACATAAACTCCAAGCACTTTACATATATACCTGCCTTTAAACACAGAAACGAATTTATGTTTCAGAACACAACTAATTAGGTAAGGTAGATAGCTAGCTAGCTAAATAACTTTGCTTGGCAATGCTAGCTATATATAGTAATCACAAAAGAGGCAATGATTTGCTGAATGCACATGGCCAATTAGACAATCGCTGTTTGTGTTTCTGCCAAGGCAACTTGGGTCCGAATAACGCTATGGGAAACACTGCTGAAATATCTAAAATATCACTAATTTATATAGTCCTGTTCCCAATAAACAACTGAATTCACAGCTGAGTCATGTGGAAACTACATTTTTATTAGCTACCCTACCTATTCAATTTTTTTTTTTACTGGTGAAATAGAGAAGCAAGTTTGGCCTGCACAGATTACATGTTGTACTGTACAAAAATGCATGTTTAAATGTATTTCTGAAAATGGACAGCAATGCTACATTATGGAGTGTCTTGAACTGAACTGATGAGTAAGTGATTGTACTGGTACTATGCTCTGCTAAATCGACCAGGTTACATGACTTAGCTCCTATAACATTATACTATATTGTATTCTAGCTCCTGTAATACACTATATTGTGAAACAGATTTAAAGTACACTATTACAACCATTACTGTTACAACACCCATTATAACTACAAAAAATGTTGTGCTATGAAGTTTCCCTGCATATGCAGACAGAAGTTTAACAAAAATCATTCTCACTTTGATGGCCACTTATCAAAAAAGCTGTTAAAATGTATACAAGAGTTGGTATGCCTTGCTCTTCCTTGTCTCTTGCATGATCATTTTTCTTCCCTCTTATAATCGTACATCCTAGTGCAGAACCCCGCTCCACAGAACTAAAGCAGGTCTCTCAGCTAAGGAAAAAAGCCTCAAATCCACATTCTGATGAGAATCTGTATGCATTTCAGTTGAAGCGTAAAGGGCCTAATACCATCTGACCAAGCCTTTAAATTCAACAACATCCCTTTTCTATTGTAAAACCGCTACCGGACTTGGCTGTAATGCGACAAAAAAAGCCATGGAAAATAATGGCAGAACCTGAACTTAAGTGGGAGAGCATGTCTCCAGAGTAAGAGTCACAGAAATGCCACTCCTGCTTAACTGCAGAGCTGTCAAATATATATCGTCCCCAAGACCACTACTCCCCTTCCTTTAGCTTGCATACACATGAATAAATACAGTGGGGCTCTAATGAAACATCTGCTGCCGCGATCACTCATTCAAATCCATCAGACAAGAGGAACAGGGGGTAACTGTACCACACTGGGAACAAAACTCCACAGCTGCTTTCTCACTGGGGGCTTGGTAGCCTTCACACAGGCAGGGTTTATGTTAAGATAAGCACACCAAAGCATGGTAGCAGCCGAGGGCCAAGTCTTCTTCAATGAATGAACCAGACAGATCTATGCTGCAATGTCTGATGATCAAAGAGGTTGAGGCTTGAGGTTGACCAGCTATGTTGAGGCATCTCAGTGTCTAGTGTTGAAATCAAGACAGTGATTGGGCAACACACAGTCTGAATACCATTCAAAGAATGTTTGTCTGGATCACCTCCTCCCCACCAATTAAAGCCATGCCCTTTGACGGGAAAAGGAATTGGCATCAATAAAAATACTAAAGTCACCCAGACAGATAGTCAATCTTTTTTTATTACTTCAGTGTACAAATTAAAAGTCCAAATTTACCCATTGAATCGGGAGATTTGTTGAAATGACTTTTCCTCCAAATGTTTTAGCCTATGGAAATTATTACATGAATTATTTGTACTTTCTAAGCACCCTTACTATTTATATTTATGCAAAAATACATCATTCATGGAGACAAGTACTTGGTTACTTGTTGAGAACATACAGGCACAAAAAATCACCCAATCTCATGGGATATTTCTATGTGAATATAGAAATGGTTGACTCAAAAGCAAAATGTAAAAAAGAGAACAGAAACTTAGCTTATCTATTAAGTTGCCTATCTACAACTCATTAACAATACAACAAAAGGATCAGAGGTAACTTTGTCTAAAATCTCCCTCCAATCGCTAGTCGCTCTATTGTCTCTGACAGCCCCCGGAGTCCATCCAAAAACAAAGCCGGGCTAAAGAAATGCCATGGACGCGTCTGTCATGCCCACGACAGACACCGCTGTGCTCAGTATGGGTGCATTTCGGAACCCACAAAGAGCAAACGATTACATCCAATTAGTTAGCTAGCTAAATAATGTTAGCTAATTATAAAGTTAAACTGTAGCAAACGAACAGATACGAGACTAAACCCTGGTAGTCAGCAAGCTTGCTCCGTCCTTTTTTCATGTTCGTCTTCTTGCAACCGGTTTTATATTTGCAGTGTGGTGGTCATTGGTAGCTACCTGCTAGGCGAGCTAGCTAGCCAATCTATTCATGAATATTGCTAACAGTAGCTAACGTTATTTAAATAGAGCTAGATAGCTAACGTTATTAGTCACATAGCTAGCTAAATATGTTACATATATTCCGGGTATTTACATTATCTAGGCAAATCATATTAGTTTAGAAAACTTTTTTTAAATCACTGCACTGTCTAGCTAACAAGCAAGTAAACCAACCACTGTTCTACAGTGTTGAGATTATTGACGGACTCATCTGCGCTCTGTCGTTTCCGTTATGCGTTAATAATTGGTAGCATAACGTTAGCTAGCTAACGTGGTTTTCCACTCAGGTTACAGCAGTACGGAGTTTACTAACGTTCGCTATAATATAAAAAAAAGAAACATAGGAAATCATACCGTTAGCTCAAATTTCTAGCTATCTAGCTAATCGTTTGGCTAAACTGCCTTTTAAATTCGAGAGCAACACAACCATACCGCACATCCGATATAACGTAACGGTATCTAACGTAAAGCCCAAACACTGCAAAAGTTAATTCAGTGTTTTGGACAACATATTAGCAAGCATGTTAGCCAACGACATCTAAGTTAACGTTACCCATCTTCACCAACTAGTTACACAACGTTACCTGGCTAGCGAAGTCAAAATAACACTTTCGTGACACAGAAATGAGATACCTGGCAACTTTTGGGGTGTTTAAGACAACGTTACTTGCGTAAACACTTGACGTCTAGTCTTCATATCTAGTCGGGACATCAATAGGCCGCTGCCGCTTTTCCAGCTTGCACTAGCTGGATAGCTAACTTGTGTACGCTAGCGAGTTACTGTGATGGAGATGTCGCTGTGCTGACAAACCAAGTAAAGTCGACCCCAAAAAATCATAACAATGACTTACCATTTTTTACTTTTTGAGTGAGTCGCTTGTTTTCCTTCCCGGGATAAACACCGTTTAATTTTTAGCTGCTGGCGAAGAATAATAGCCAATCTTTACAATTTATGTTTTTAGTACTTCTGAAAACGTGCAGCTAGCTGGGAATTTATGTTGATGTCACTACGCGCTTACCGTTATAATGTGTCCGTGTGTGACACCATGGCATAAGCCAACATGGCGGCCACTTAGATGCACCACTCAGAGAAGCGGCTAGCGGGCGATGGGTGTGACTGAGGGACTGACTTTCCGATACAAAAATCCCTCCTTCCCTACAATTTTACCAGCATTTGAGTAATGATACTCAGAAATGACCAGTGCTTCCACATGGGGGCCGAGCGGTAGGCAATAAGTCCTTATTTTGGACGACCTATTCCCCTACCATAAAATATACCAAAATTATAAATACTTGAATTGTCTAATTTGCATTTCCAACTTTTCTCCGTGTTCAACATAAACTTGAGGTGTACAGGTTAAAGATGCAATATACTAAGTGTGAGTCTGTGTGTATGTAATACATACATACAGGCCTGTAAACCGATTAAAAGGTACTCTGATTTATTCATTTTACCACATTTGTTGAATTACTCGATCGATTAGTCTGGTGCAGGTTTCTTAGTCTGGTATTAGTTTCTATAAATTTATATATTTTAAAGTTATGTTGTCTTGTAGGGTTGCGTAATGATACTTACAATAGCTCTGCTAGAGCATCTGATAAATGTAAATGTGAATAGAAACTGTTTAACTGGTTAATCATTACCCAATATATGATGTTAGACTAGGCTTAGATTGTTCCCCTCCTGCCTTCAGTTCCCAGTCAGAGTCCACAATGCAGAAAACAGATACTAGGGTATTTCAGATAATCTCTTGAAAGACAAACACCCCCAACAAACACTTATTTCTGCAAGTGGAGCATTGTTTGAAGTATTAATTGTTTCCTTAAACTTGTAACACTTGGAGAGTATTTTAAAGACAGAGCCCATTAAAAGTAGGTGATAGCTATGTAGTGTAGGCTCAATTTCGGTAGGCTGGGATATGCATAGAATCCTGACAGAATCCCTCAAATGTACATTTTTAATGAGACACTTTCAGTAATCAAGGTGTAGGCCTAACTTGCTAATACTGCTCTATATTGCACATCAATTAAATAATATCCTGATTCCAAAAGCTGTTCAATAAGTCAATGCTCAGTTCCTTGTTCCAGGCACAATGAGCAGTCATCCACTGTTATGTTGGGGCATATTGTCTGCTCTGACTGAATGTCAAATGAAAACCAAGCAGAACTCAAGCAGGTCTTTCGATAGGACCTCACAATCTGGAGAAAGAGGCTATTTGTGTGGTCCAGCAGGTCACTAGTGAGAGCGAGGAATACCAGTTTTCATCTCTGTGTGTGCCTGGAACTTTTTAGCTTGTACTTTTCTCCACCTAGTGGCTTTGAAACGTCATTATGTGTTTAACATTCATGTGCTCCATATTCTGATCACTGTGCTTCTTCATATGCATGAAACATTTTTCTACCTCTAAACAAACTTTATGTTTTGGTGTATTTTGGCAACACCATGATTTGGTGTTGACAGGGTGCAACTATTATATTCCAGTTTTTCCAAATTAAGGTTAAGATATAAGGGTTTAAGTACAGGCACTTACTCAGTTGTTAAGTTAACACAATGCTCTGCTATATGTGCTCTGTGATATAAAAGGTGTGGTGGGGAGTGGGGTCGTTCCACGGGGGGCGAGATCCCATTGCTATGGAAACATTGAGAATGGGCCTGTGAAGAAAAGGGAGGAGCCTTGCTGCTCAATCGTTTTTTGTTTATTTTAGTGTGAAGAATTATTACATTTTATTTACAGAACATTAGCATTTACTTACTCTCTCCTACTGTTGAGGACTATAGTGATGAAGCAGATTACATGAAACAAACACACCTGGTCCAGAAATAATTATGATTAGCATGTTGAAATTGCAGAGCTATATTGGCTTATGATGTGAATTAAAGTGTGGCATAACAAGAGAAGTGTGAATGACAGGAAGACCTACACAGTGATGAGCACAGAATACCAGTAGTGGTTACTTAATGGGCTCTGCTTCCACATGGGGGCCGAGCGGTGGGCATGGTTCACAGACGTGCACACTGGAACACAAAACATACACTTAAACAAAGAGTAAAGAGTGGATCACAGAATGTGCACCCATCCACAGTGTAAAGAATAGATCACATAATTCACACACTCATTCACAGAAGTAATGGGTAGTGGATCTCAGAACATGCAAATGCACTCTGGAAAAAAGTAATAACAGAGCTTATAGACATTTACCCAAGCAATAGAGTACGTCTGGAAACCAGGAGTAACTCATCATTCTCTTTGGAATGAACTCAAGGAGCAGAGCAATGGCAGACAATGGCTCAGAGCTGTATGACTGCTCTCACTTTCTCGTTCAGCAAGATGAAGAAGGTAATGACCTTCTGGGCCAGACTGCTCCCTGCCTGCGTGTTACAGACTTCATGCTGCACAACACAGCTGAGAGCACTTGTTTACAGACAAACAGTCTGATGGGAAGTTGGCAGGATCTGTACAGACACATTCAGCTCAGTGCACCCACAAAGGGAATGCTACAGTATGTGTTTGGTGTCCTCATTCACCCTTCCTGTCACATGGCCACAACTAACATTAGCAGGGTTGCCGGGTAACACAGGGAATCATCTTCATGGTTTATCTCTAGACAGAACCCATGAAGGATTAAGCTGAATTAGGTCAGGCAGGTGCAATCAGTAAGGCCAAACTTCACCAGGAAGCAGAACACAAAGAAACGATGAGTCTGGTGAGGAGGAGAGAGGAGAGGGAGGGTGCACTTTTAACAT
This sequence comes from Aldrovandia affinis, assembly GCA_029706075.1. Taxonomy (NCBI): domain Eukaryota; kingdom Metazoa; phylum Chordata; class Actinopteri; order Notacanthiformes; family Halosauridae; genus Aldrovandia; species Aldrovandia affinis. The sequence goes on from JAINUG010000015.1 coordinate 1,052,495, forward strand.
CAACCAGATAATGTACTATTTATCAACTGTTTAATATGACATATATATATTTTATCAAGCTACATGAAATTTGGCCTTCCATTACCATTCTCAGTTGCTCACAGAGTTTGCAAAATATTCTCTATGGACAGGGCTATCAAAGGATATGAGTTATTGTATGTCAGCAAATGATTCTCCCTCTCTCTGAATGGCACATTACCTTTGGCAGGAAGCGCAGATTTTCCCAGTTGGCACCTTCATAATGGAGCTGTCTGAAGGCTTGCCCAGGAGGGCCACACTAGGAAGACAGAAAGCTATGCAGGGATGAGGAAGTTTCAAGAGGAAAAGGGAGTGGAGAAGAGGGCGGGGGGATATGGTCACAGAGGCATCGGGATGCATACTCCAAACATACAAGTGCTTGGGGCCTACATTAAAAGTGAAAACAAACAAAAAAAATTGTTATGCTGAGATGTAAACAGAGAACCCCTAATTTAATAGTAATTACTAGAATAGAAGCTACATATGAAATACCAGCAGAATGAATGTCAAGGGCCTCAGGCATTAAGCATTAAATAGGAAAGCGGTTGGGCGTGGTGGAGAATGGAGATCAATTGTTATTCCTGCCTCTCATGAAAGCATGTTCACGCATGTTCCAGAGGTTTCATTTACACAAGATACTATAATAAAAAATCTGGCCTTTTGCATGCATTGGAGTGTATGAATCTCACTTGATTAGTGGAAAGTACAGGCAGAACAGAAATAGCACATTGCTGGTGCCAAGGGGAGGAGGGAGCTGACACACACAGGCAAGGATCTGTACAGAAACTAATTTCAGAACAGACAAGGATCTGAACAGAGACAAGCCCAACTCAGCATAGACACAGACAGCGGTTACTGTTCCCTTTCAACCTTACTGACCCATGAAAACGGTTATGTTTGTTGATTATCTGCTGCAGCAGCTTATGTGCAGTAGCTATGCACTATGTATGAATTCATGCCTTAAAAATTAAATTTTTTGAGAGGTGTAAAAAGGTCATGGAGGATGTGTGTTGCACCTGGATGGGGACAGGGGATAGTTGGCACTGCAACAGGAACAGGAAGCACTTCCTGATGCCAGCTGTGGTGTGGAGAGCCTAGGTGTTGCAGGGGAAGGAGAGGACCAAAATAAAACAACCAGACAGGATAACAGTGTGTGTATGTGTGCTCAAGTGCGAGTGCGTGCCTGCATGTGTATGACATTTCTAACTATAAACACAGGTTAATGCCCCTGTTGTCCATTTTATGCAAATGTTTTTCTTTTGTTTATATTTATATGCATCCTCACTGTCTTTTTAAATTATGAATTGTTGTTATTGTAATGAATTTCAGTGTATTCAACTGCTATGAGGGTATCAATAAAATTAAAGTAAGTAAAGTAAATACAAGTTATATGTGTGTGTATATATGAATATGTGTACCATATACTCGTATTTGTGGACAAAAATGTCATATGTTTAGATATCCTATATTTGAATCATTTTCTATACTGTATGTTTCATCATCAGTCATTCAAAAAAAGTATTAAAATGTGTTTATGTGTGTGTGTGTGTGTGTGTGTGTGTTGTTTTTCCTGGAGGTGGTTCTCTGACCTGTTTCATAAATCGGATGATGGTGGTGTTGTCCTGTGGGTCTAGGTTGGGGGTCGGCAACCCGCGGCTCTGGAGCCGCATGTGGCTCTTCAGCCCCTCTGCAGTGGCTCCCTGCAAGCTTTGAAAAAAATTATATATGGAAATAAATAACGGCTATTTTTATTTTATTTTTTATTTCAAAGAGAACACCTTATTTTGGAGACCGAGGTGATACTGTGACACTGGGAAAAAAAAAGTGTTTAATATTTCGTCAAAAATATGCATCACATCCCCGGCGCCTCTCCCTGCCGTCTGAAGGTGGCTAATCTTGAGTTTCCAACCCCGGTAAGCTAACTATGGATAAATTTAAAAAAAGAAAAGTCTCGGATGGACAGCATGGACAGATTTATTTGACGTTACTGATGATCTTGAAATTGAACTGGCCGACATAAAGAGTTATGGGTGTCCAAGTTCAAAAGGCTGACAGCTGATCTCGAAGATGTCGCCCGTCAGAAGGCTATTCTCGCTCGGGAGCACAAATGGAGTGATATTGAAAACCTCTAAATGTAGTTGTGTTTTATGTTCAGGCTCGATGGCTGATTGCTGTACATGGCTGAGGAAAAACAGAAGAGGATGACAACACACTGAAATGGACTTAAATCATAATTAAATACAAACTGGCCTATTTTTATGTTTACTCTTTTTAAAGCTATTAGGCTGCAGCTATACGTTTTATTTATTTCAAAGTGGGCTACTTTTTATTTGATTAATTTTCCACAAATAAGGGAAGGACTCAAATAGACCTGCATGGTTCTGTGTTTTATTTCAAAGTAGGTCTACACATGCCAGTGTTTTTTTTATCCTCTTCATAAGAGTTTGAGGTTTTCCTTTGTTATAACAGGTAAAAACAGCAATAAAATGTCAACAGTTTTCTTTTTGTTGTTCTATAATTTCACAAATGCAACAAACTATAGTTATTTTACAGTGGGTGACAAAAACACACATATTTACACATACACATATTGTATTTCCTATTTTAGTTCCTATAATATGTTTTTTTGTATTTTTAGTGATTTTTCCATGATATTATGGACAAAAAAATTTTTAAATTAATTAGTATCTTGTATGACCTCCTTTTGCCTTAACTTGATAACTTCTGTCAAACATACTAGAAATAAGCTTTTGAATAAATTCCAATCCCTCTGTATATACAGTATAACTATAAAACTGTATACACTGTGTTATCTTCATTTTAAGGGTCAAATAGGTTTTGCAGCTCCAGATGAATTTTATGTAGTGGGAGAGGGGCCAAAAATGGCTCTTTGGATAGTAAAGGTTGCCGACCCCTGGTCTAGGTGGATAGAGCAGGGCAGCCCAGAGAGGGCGCCAGAGAGTTTAGCTGGGGACAAGGGGATGGAGTGGGATTGTGACATCAGAGGGGCAGGTTTGTCAGAAGTGGCCCAGCAGCAGGAGGGGAGGAGGGGCTCAAGAGCAATACTACAGAGAGGAGAGGTAAAATCAGCACAGCCATAACATCATGTTAACATCATGCAGTCTATCACCTTAACTGACTATTGTGACACAATACCAAGTAAACAATAAACTCTTGCATGACCTGTACCATCTAACAAATGGCTGCACACATAAAACAAAAACAGTGAATCAAGATGGGCATGTGGACTGACAGTCATGATATACATGTTGCATACAACCTGTACATGAGACAGGGCAAAGTCTCCATGGGCCAGCCTCACTCTGAGAGGTGCAGTCAGTGAAGAGTGGGACCAGTATTGACACGTTGTCAAGGTCCTTCGTGTGGGGGCGTACATTCTCAATGCCTTTAGGAAGCTTGGCCTGTAAACACAGGGAAAATAAAGGTATGGCAGCATGGTGTAACAGTTAGGAAGCTTGACTGCTGTAACCAGAAGGTCGGCAGGTATTTACTGTGACGCTCGGGATAAGGACCCAGACGCAGATCGGGATAAGGCAAAATAATCGTTTAATGGGAAGCAGGGGTCAAAACCAGGAGTCAGATATAGCGAAGGTACAAAATCACAACGCAGAGAGAAGTCACAAAAACAGTCCAAAAGGTCTAAACAGGAAGGCAGATAGGCAAACAAACAAAATCGACAGGCAGGCTCGGAGTGGTAACAGAAGGGGTGTCTCAGGAAATACTATAAACTCTGGCTTACGAAGAATTGGCTCAGAGAATAAAGATCAGTACAGACCAGGAAAGAACATCTTCAGTCATGTTTCATGAGAGAGAATGACAGCGATAGAGACGAGAGAGAATGACAGCGATAGTTAGAAGCATGAGATAATTAGTGATTAGTAGTGTTAGTAACTTAATCTAAATCCCTAATGTTAGTAGATTAGTTGGTTAGTACTATATACATCGAACTAATATATACAAAGTGAAATATAGAAAGTAAGAAGGAAGAAAACGAGATAATAAGCTAAGACGGAAAAAACCCGAAATGTAGAACTTCCCGAAGTGCATGACAAGACAAGGAGTGGATCACGAAATAACAGGAACGATGACAGACGGGGACCAGAACGTGACAGAACGATGAAAATTAAATACTGAATAAAGAATAATGAATAATGAATAATGAATAATGAATAATAAACAAAGTACAAAAAACAACAGAACAGACACTCAGAAACATAACATTTACTTGACCCTTTAGAGTCTTGCTTCAGTCAACATCCAGCTGTATAAATGTGAGCTATGTACTGTAAGCTATGTACTGGCCATTTGCTAAGCAAATAATTAATGTAATGATGTTTAGAGGATAGCTATGATTATGTGACTCATTGTGCATACAGGACATGCCTCTGCCTTTAGTCAAATCTCTCTCACCCTGTTCAGGTCTCCAATCAGATATGCCCCCTCGCTGTCCAGGACTAGTGGCTGTCTGCTAAACCTTGTTTGTCTCCCCACCCAGGTGACTCTCCTCTAGAGAAGGAGTTCAAAGATACATACCACAATCTCTTATAGTTATCACAACTGTTGATACTATGTCTACTGTTGCTCCAGTGACCTTTAATGTTGGGAAATACTCACAGGTGCATAATGGTTTTGGGTCATTTAGGTGACTGGCCTCAGAAAAGACTCACCTCCCTCCCTCTGTCCTTTCTCTGTGTCTCAGGCTCCTCTAGACTGACTGGGGGAAATGGAAATGGCCTGACTGCAGGGAGATGTGTCAGTTATAGCCTGTCTCCAGTCCCATCTTCAGGAGATCTGATCTCTAAAGGTATGCTGGCTCGCAACACCAAATGCAGCTCTGAGCACTGCATACAAAATCAGACCTCCTGCAACCATAGCAATCTACATTGTGAGGTTTGCAGATTTGTATATAAACTGTAAATTACGCTCAAAGTAACTGGAGTTACCATGAGTACATCTGTTTTGGAATGTGGTCTTGAATTTCCACTGCTTTGTCCTTTTTATAATGAACCATATGGGGGCAGCAAAGTCTTTTGACAACAGAAGGCTGCTTGACGGTGGTTTCTTAGGAAGGGACTGCACTCTTTACAGCTTCCTTTTCAGTGATGAAAACACTTCCTGTCCTGTCCCTTCTCGTGGGGGCCTCACCTTGCTCTTGACCTCTTCCGCTGCCGAGAAGTACACAAAGCGGATGTCCAAACTGGCGATGAGCCAAACCATGTCGGGCCGGGCTTGGTACTGTGAAGACAGCAGGGCAAGAAAGATCTGTTGTTTCAGGGGAAATAGGGGATCCTGGGGGCCTCTATTGTGCCCCTCTGTCTCCTCTTCTGTATAGCACAGATCACCCAGCCTTACTGTCACACAGTCAGCCCTGTCAACTCCACATCACTGTTTTACTCATTCATTCTTGATGCACAGTGGATTCTGCTGTTGCTGAGGGGCCTAGGGCACAGGTGGGGTTTGATGGGAAAGTTGTGGTGTGCAGTATGTGGTCAGAGCCCTCTCAGTATCCAGTCCAGCAGGCTTGCCTGTCAGTTTAAGGGTGTCACAATGCAGGTTATGTGTCAACTCTACACACTTCTGTCCTGGAAGCGGAGCGGAGGAGGGGTTTGAATGGCAGTGCCCGGCCACGCAGGACCGCAGGTAAAAATCCAGGACCTTTTTCCGACAGGCCAGAAACATCAGAAATGAACGCTCTCAGGGCTACATCTGCAGAGCCATAGGAGAAGAGCTGCAGCCCTCCTGCAGAGAGTCGACACACTGACCAAGCGCAGCAAACATCCTGCTGCCAGACTATCAACCACTACACCACTGACACGCGCCATACTGCTCATATCTGCGGACACCATCGGTAGGTTCAGAGAAAGGGAACCTGTCTTTTAAAAGCTTAAATTTTAAAAGGAATAAATAGCGCACAGTTTTCTTAACTGCTGACACGGACTGATTAATCTCATGCAAAATTTCCACAGTCAGCTACGTGAAACTTTCTCAGATATTGGTTTGCTTCTCAGAAAAGTGATTGTGAGGGAAATCACAGTGCGTTCTGTTGTTGCGGTCATCGTGCCCCTTATGACGTCGGTCTCAGGCTTGTGAACACACCTGAGTGGTTCTTGTACCGTGATGTGGGAGAAGGGCAGTCTCCTCATGGATAGGCTGTGACTGCCAGCGGGGAGCGTCCTGGGCAGAGGGCATGGTGGGCAGGGCGTAAGCCGCTACTTTCATCCTCTGATGATAGGGCTCCTGGGCAGTAGACCTGAATCCCATCTCTCACATAGAAAAACACAGAGAGGGTCACACATGGTCTGATATCTCGATTGGGAGTCTTCATGGGGGAGGGAGTGGAGGCTGAGGACCTGGACTGACCAGGAGGTTGTAGGATGAATCGTGAGAGTGCTTCTCTACCCATGAGCAGGGAACTAAGTATCCTGCTGTATAGGCATACAATACTGTGTACCAGCAATTCACTGGCTTGAAATAAAGGAGGCTGAAACCCGTCTCTTTAAACCAATGAGTACTTTCAACACATAGGCATAGCTTCCATATGGTATGTTGTGACAGCATTTTTCTTTCCATCACAGCATTTTCTTATATCTATAGGTCATCTGAACTTATGAGAAATGTACTTTTCATTCTCCATGCTTGCATTCAATGTGATCTTTTATTTAATTATGGACTTTGTAAAATTCTGTTTATCTGTTCTGTGCAGCACAGACAGTTTAAGGCTCATGGAAGAGGCACCAACATTTTTAACAAACTGAAGCTTGCTCAGCTTTATTGCGCAGTTAATGGAGGGAGTTAACTGTAACCTATCCTTTGAAATGATTCAGTTCATTTGTATTCAATTAAACCCCTAATCATAATTTACATTCTCTAACATAATGTGAATAAAGAGAACGCTACAACGTGACACCTAAGAGGAAGCTTTGTAATTACTCGCCAACGGATAATTCAATTAATTGTTCATTAAGATTTAAAGGTAAGATTTCAGCTTATTTTATTCCCAGCTCACCAGCTGACACTGCTGTGTACAAGCTATATGCATGGCACTCTGAAAGGCCCTGAGCAAAGGAAGTTGGTTAGACAATGTATCACTATATTCCTTTCAGAGTGGGCTGCATGGTATCTGCACAGAGCAAGACTTTAAGCAGTTCTGTTCAGTTCACATGTTTCTTCACACACACACACACACACTCATTAAACACACAGGAGCATGGAAAGGTGAATCATCCAATGAGCGAGCAAGCTTGTCATTCCCCAAATGCAGCGCCTGAGAGCTATGACTCACAGGTTCAACATGATGCCCATAAATGGAAAGGCTGATTATAACAGGTTTCAACTTCAGCCCATTCCGGGGAGAAAAAAAGCGAAAAGATCAAGACCGACTGAAGAAAATCACTTTCCTTGGTGGGAATGGCTAAATCATTTAGAGGTCAGGTGAGGATAAAGTGTCTAATCGCCAGGAAACACCTGCCTATTGTCATGAGGATCATCCGAGTTGTTTTTAGGCTAAAGAAAAAAGAACACATTACATCCCTGCTTACTACACTTTCCTCCCAGCCGTAAGGTTTAGGACCCAATATGACCTAATTCACCACTGGCACTGCACTGGCAAATTCTCTCAACAAGAGCACTTTTAATAGGATGGATATACAGTACAGTGCCTGTATATATGGTGGCATGGAGATCCATAAGAAAGCACACCACTAAAAAATGTTGACTTCTTTCTATAAGCATGTAGGAGCAGGTATACAAAAAGTATTGCAATTATTTTGCAACCACATCATGGCCATTATCATCTACGTAATGTGAGTAATTAGACATAATGAGAAAACATAGTGGTTCAATGTTCAACTTTTAGCCATTCTTGGCTGATAGTATCACAGTGCATCTTTGATGTATATTATTGTGAATGTGGATTTATGGGATTTACACACAAAAACAAGGAGATTGTGACAATGAGGCTTATGAAGTGACATTATGAAATAATCTGACTAATTAACAAATGTCTGATGCAAATTATGAGCCATTATTACCCAACAAAAAACAAGAACACCAAAAATGCTATGCCATTTATAACAGCTATAATAACCTTCAATTATCAATTGTGAATTAAACGATTGATCAAAACAGTATATTCAATCTATTAACTTGAAGTATGTCAGACATGCCAAAGATGTCGCAATTTTCTGCCCACACACTGAATTTTTTTATGGAACTGGCAACAACACTCCAATGTCACAATTAAACAGTAATGAGATCATTTCCTTCCCCATCAAATGGCCACACTCACAGACAGGAAACGAGAATGAATTATTCAAACCTCTTATTAGTAGCTTAACAAAATGAACAACAATAATTGTCAATGCTATCGCTCAATCCACTGTAAGACATGGCATGTTTCATTTTAGGGAACTATATTGGGCAAAAGCTCTGCCTCCCATCACATGATTTTTAATGATAAAAATGACTGAGCTCTGAGTAAAAAACAAAAATAAACATACGTATATCAGGTGACAAGCTCCTCAGAGGCAAGTTCGAGTTTGGCCTCTGCTATTTAACTTTTTGTCTATAGAGGTCACTGTTTCTGCTACGATTTATATACAAAAAGATGCAAAACAACGATCCCCTTTGCTCTTATATGGATATATTTGTCATAATTTATAAGAATATATAATAGCATAAGAATACATAATGACAAGAATAGGCTGTTTGGCCATTGAATTGCAATTATTACACATAAGGAGGCAGTTGCTCATGGACCCCACATTATTTTTTGTGAAACAATGATTGCCATTTGGTTATTGTTGAACTGCATTTGGGATGGCATAGAACGTGTATAGCACTCCAAACAGATGGACAACAAACAACAACCCAGCTTCCTTCCCCAAGCTATGGTCCTGCCCAGTCTGAGGGTGTGGGTCCTGGAGAGGGGTCTCTGTGGGAAGCTCGCCCTGGATGGTGTGCAGGATGGCCTGCAGTCTCGCTCGTCAGCCACTGCAGCTGCACCATGGCAAACAGCCCCGCCAGCAAGAGGAGCAGACACCATCACTGCAGCAGATGCGCAGACACTCCGATCTGTGTGATGCAACCTCACGTAACAAAAGACGAAAGTGATAGACCACACCACAAACATCCCAAAGAGGTACTCTAAGGGTATGGATTAAAGTTAGGAATAAAGAAATAGGGGCCTCGAATAGCGTAGCGGTCCAATGCACCCACATTGACTGGCACTTTGCAAGTGTGAGCAACCTATTGCAGTTGTGGTTCGAAACCCTACTGCGCCAGTCTGAATTTGGCCGGGAGCCCCAATCGGGGGCGGGATTTGGCTGTCCACCCCATAGGGTGGGGGGAGGGAAAGTTGGCACGAGTTTACCGAGGAGCAGTAAGGACGTTCCTAAAAAGAAGGGGGCAAAGTCTCGTCTCGGAGGAGGCGGATCATTGCCGCCTCGGGGATAATAGCTTGACCCGGAAGATGGGCGGTGGACTCGTGAGGGGAGGGTGAATCGAAATACATGGAGGGATGAATTGGCTGCTAAATTGGGAGAAAAAAGGACTAAAGGAATAGTCAGATTAAGATTTAACAATCATTTTCGCCAACAGTGAAACAGTTGACTTGTTCACTTTTGACCTTCTTTTCTGGCACAAATGTTCTATTCTGAAACAGGATAAGGCAGATCTAGACAGGAAAGATGACTGACGTGCATCTTGTTTCTGACGACATGTTTATTTTGGACCGGGGATTTTTAACTCGTTTCCCACTTACCATTTTTACCCTCATACTTCTGCTACAAGCTAGGCAACCAAATACTGTATGTCAGCGGTACTCAAACTTTTTTATTAAAGGACCACTTATGAATTTTACACAAAGTCAGAGGTCCAGAACTATGCCAGCTAAATGCACCAACATTAATCAAAGCCACTCTGAATGAGGCTTCAGTCGCTCTCCCTTGCAGTGTCATTGCGGGAGGCTTAGCAAATAGTCAGGAATCTACTAAAGTAATCCAAGACGATCTGAATAGAATCCAGAAATGGGCAGAAACCTGGCAAATGAAATTGAATATAACTAAATGTAAAGTTCTACATGTGGGGAATAAAAACATAGGACAGGATTATTTTATGGGAGGTAGAAAACTAGAATGTGCACACGTAGAAAAAGACCTAGGAGTCCTAGTTGATCAAAGCTTGTCAGGGACTGGTCAATGTGCGGTAGCAGTTAAAAAAGCCAACAGGATGCTGGGATACATAGCCAAGAGTATAGAGTACAAATCGAAGGAGATCATACGCACCCTATACAATGCCCTTGTTAGGCCACACTTGGAATATTGTGTGCAGTTCTGGGGACCGCATTACAAAAAGATATAGATGCGCTGGAAAAGGTCCAAAGACGGGCAACCAGACTGATTCCAGGCATAAAAGACAAGTGTTATGAGGAAAGACTAGAGATGCTTGGACTGTTCAAGCTTAGTAAAAGGAGACTTAGGGAGATTTGATTGAGGCTTTTAAATTTATTAAAGGAATTAACAAAGTGAATTTTAGGAAATTATTCAAGTTGAGTTCGGTTAGCAGAACGAGGGGGCATAAATGGAAACTGACAAAGGGTAAATTTCACACGGACACTAGGAAATATTTTTTCACACAGAGAGTGATCAATGCGTGGAATAGCTTGCCTGGACATGTAGTAGAGACACTAGGGGTATTCAAGGCTAGGCTCGATCCAGTGTTAGACACTCTAGCCTTTGGATAAACTAAGCATGTGAGCAGATTAGTGGTAGGAACGGACGAGCAGTGTTGGGCTGAATGGCCTGTTCTCGTCTCCCCCTTATGTTATGTTATGTTATTTGACAAAGATTCTGTTTGTGGCTTGATATGATGATTTCAATTGAGTGGGTTTTGCAGTCCTCATCTCTGTGTTCTGGGGATACTGCTGCTAAAAATCACTTTGCCTCATAGTAGCGTTTCACATTACCACTATTTATGATCAGTACAAATCAAACACATCGGTTTGGTGCTGGATTGTGTGCTGTCCATTTCTCTTTGGATTCTTGGTTCTCTTGATCAACTTTCTTTTTCTTTGCAAACTTTGAGAACAACATTTTGCTGCTAGCATGCGCAATAATATTTCCAGGTCACTGACAACTCGTTGTCATAGCAATGGCATTACGCTTCATGTGATTGGACCAGAGTGAACACACACACAGAAACAGAGGCACTGGCGACAAGCGCGTACACACACGTCAATGATGGTTAAGGTTTTGACTTGTGGTCTGCAATGTGTTTCAGTTGCAAATCTGCACATTCAATCACACTAGCAACACTTTGCGCGCTTTCGGGTACAAGAAGGAAAAATATTCCTCCATAATGTCTAATTTATCACTGGGTCCGGATTGATTTTGGGTTCAGTCCGGATCCGGACCTTGGTCCGGACTTTGAGAAGCCCTGCTGTATGTCATTAAAATCTCACAACAGCTCCCTTTCAATATATTATTTTTTTGGACTACTGCAAATACATTGATATAAGCCATGGGGTATAACTAACAGGCACCTGTCTGCCTTGCAGTTGCATCTCTGTACGCAACCCTTCTATTGTGTTTTTTTCTTCCACAGGATGTCCTGTTCTCTGTGTGGCCTGGCTATTTGTGTCCATATCCGAATACCTATTGACAGCCCCTGACTGTATGGAAAATAAAATCTCCTGTCCAAACCACAAAGGCCCTGCAGGCACTGAACCGCTTGAAGTGTCTTGAACTTCACATACTGCACATATTATTGCGTCTTTCCAAAAGTCATAAAGGGTGTTGTATGCTGATGTGGTATGTGAGAACAGTGGGTGTATTTGCTTACGCACATAAAACAGGCCTTGCATTTACATAGGATGTTTGTGGGAGTTTTTAATGTGACCTTGTGCTCAGAGGTGCTGTTACCTGCTTCAGTGATACTAGCGTGTAGATGTGTGCTGCTGTGTAGATGTTACGACTGATACACAGGCTGGACCCAAACGCAGACACTGACACAGAGGAAAAGGTGAATTAGGGTATTTATTATTTACAGAGACTGGGGTAGGGGAAGCGATGATGAGGGCAGACCAAGCGGGCAGGCAGGCAAGACAGCGGACAAGCAGAGAAGCGGGTTGGCTGGTCCGTGGGCAGGCAAGCAGAGAGGGTGGGTGATGATGATGATAGATGAAGGAGGCTGAAGGAACAGGCAGGAGGGCGAGAAGTAAACCTAAACACAAGTAAATAAACAAAATACATAAAATCACGAATAAATAAACACGGAGGTGAAATCACGATTAGGAAGAGGTCAAGAGTCTAGTCGCTACCACTGAAGTGGAGACAACGATCTGACGGTGAATGAATGAAGAAGCGGGGTTGATATACACTGCAGGGCTGATGATAATTGATGGCAGGTGAGTAGACAGCGCAGGTGTAGTGGATCAGGAAATCAGGAGGGAGCCGTAGAATGCCGAGGAGGGAAGCCACGCCCACATCACACACACAAACACGAGACTGAGAGGGGAAAACTGGAACACAGGGAAAAGGGAAGGGAAAACGCGAGGAAACATAAAGTAGTGGCCGTAGCCATAACAGTAGATGTGTTACTGAATCCACTGTGCCAATGTGTAGAGGTGAACCATTACCTGGGGCGATGTGTTGAAAGGCAGTGGGAGACACAGGGCGTGGCAGCCCAGCAGAGCCAGAGCACACAGCAGCTTGAGCAGGGCACTGGGCCAATGCAGGCTAGACCAGTGCACAGAATGGTGCAGGAAACTCCTCTGCCATGCAGTCTAAAGGGAAAACAAAGAGACCCACAAACACATCATCAGCAATGGTCGTCAGAGTGGGTTCCCAGCACCTATCTTTTTATGTTTTGTTTTCTATCTCTCTCAACAGTTAGTAAAGAAATAAATGCCTTTCGAGGCGTTCATATTTTGTGAGCTGTTGCCTTTGTGTGCATTGTTTATACTTCCAAAGGTCTTCTCCTGCCTTGGGGCCCACAGATCCCCAGCCCTGCCTGCCAGGTGTCTTCTGGCCTCCTCTTTCTCTTGAACTGCTCCAGGGTGGAGGCCAGCTGGCAGCGCAGCTCAGCCAGGGCCTCTGTGGAGGTCAGGCCCAGCTGTCTGCGCACATGACCCTGCAAGAGAAACAACACACCCAGAGTTCCCTTCCAGATTAGCCACATCCTGTTTCACCATGTGCGCCTCATGTGATGTGTCTCACTAAACAAAGACTTGCAGAAAAGAGGTGGATTTTTCAAAAGGAAAAAAATTTGTCTCTACAGCTTCAAAGCCTATTGCTATTTTCATCATTAGCCTGGTATTGCATGGTATATGAATTTGGTATTATATGATACCCCCCCCCACCTCATCAATGTAAGGCCTTTGGAAAACAAATGAAAGGTGGTATTTTAATGTAGTTAATTATAATGATGATGAAAATCATGATTAGGATGATCATTATTAGAAAATGGTGGACTCAACACTATTTCTCAGAAAACACTACATTCATATTGTCAGCCTTATACAGGCAAATTGCACAACATAATTATTATTTGAGGTTTCCTCCCAAATCTATTTAACATACGTGTGCAGGAATCAGAAGGTCCCAACGGACACAATTGACAGAAAGAGGTTTCAACCAAAGTAGCGATTCCAGTAACTGGTTAAATACCTCAGCCTTTGTTCTGAATTATTAATCTTTCTCAAAGTTATTATAAGTCTCTCCTAATTGCGGACGGCCTTTTTAATTTTCTTGAGCTCCGCAGTATGCTCAAATTTGCAGTGCCACACCTCCAAGTGTTCCTCTGTCCCACAGGGCCCAAAAACACACCAAGGCTGGATTTGGCCCATGGGGACACTCAACACTGCCTAAGTGCTCAATGCTCAATGCTCTCTCTGTTGAATGTGTTCAACCGTGAGATCCTGGAAGAGTATAATGGACAGTTGAGTTTAATTCCAGCAACAGAGACAAAGGAGTGGGAAACAGCTTTGTTCTTCCTGTCTGAAAAAACCCACTTTTTTTCAGAAACACAAGAAAAGTCGACTGGTGTATTAGCTCACATCACTTTTCATTACTCTCTCTGTATCCTTCTCTTGTACCTTAGCAGTAGCAGGCGCCTTATGTAGATGACAAGATAGTGGCACTTTCCGCATCATGTTCACTGTCCCAGCTTACCTTCACCGGAGACTTTCACTCAGCATTCTGTGTCTTTTCTTCTGACGTCTCTCCAGTGAAATGATAGCATTGTAGTCGGCTCGCGACGGAAAAGCCCTCTTCTCTGTGCCTGGATGCAGGTCTCCAAATGTTCTAAACAAAAGCTCTTAAGCTGTCAGGTACGGGTGGCTTCCTTCAGAGCCTACTTAAGCTATTCACTAATGCATTTAGCGCAGCGCAGATCTTTGTTTCATTTTCACCAATAAACAACGACGACAAAAAGAAGGTGACATAGTTTCATTTCTTGAGGAGCTGAAATGAGCGAAAGAAGATTTCTGACACACGCATAACCTCAAACGCATCGAATCAGAAAAGCAGATAATAAATCATTTTAAAAAGGAATGCTTTTCTTGCATGACAGTGAAAACACACAAACCCATTTTAGGTTTCTTTCTTTGCTGAATGTAAGTCAAGGATAGTAAAAAAAAAAAAAAAAAGTTTCTAAAACTTCTGCACTCCAGGCACACCACCAGGGATTTAAGGAACGTGTAATTGGAAGTGGATTATATTGCTGCCGTCTCTGGCACCCCAGTGGAGTTGCCGACGTGAAATTTTGAATGTGACGACAGGAGGTCATGAGAGAAGTCCCCTCTCTCCTGGCCCCTCGGAGACTCGACTAATGGCACACAGCTGCAGTCAGACCCACGTCTTCATTAACTAATGAATAGAGTATCACTGCGGTGTCAACCCTGAGCCAGATCTTAATATTCATTATTAGTTCATTTATTAGAGAAGTCCCATTCTGTCGTCAATTAAACACCATACTTAAGGACGGGCCAAAATGAAAGAGGATTCTGCAAACTAGATTCCTGACTGTCCTCTGTGCTCTCCCTCTGCACTCTCAGGAGTCCACGCAGCTGATATAATCACACTCATGGAGGTTAATGCGTGTTTTATATTTTGTACTCCTTAGAGTATTGAATTAGGGAATTTGTCATCCTCAATTCATGAAATACAAACAGCTTCATACATACTGTATATCCAGTGGTGGTAAGGTGTCTTTAATGGCTTTAATCTCAGGGGAAGTTTTTAAGTCAGTTTTACATTTTTTGTCCTATCTTTTTATGATGCGGTTCCTGTTTCTCAGTGTCGCTGTGCTCACAGAGCCCTCTCTCTCTCTCTCCTCTCTCTCTCGCTCTCTCTCTCTCTCTCTCAGTGTGTCACATAGCCGTGCCGAGTTAAGCGCGCAGTGTACACAGCTCTGCTTCTCGCTCACAGACGGAACTCAGCACCGCTGCCGGGCAGCAGCACTCGCTCCTCTCTCCCCGCCTCGCCATCAGCATTGTCCTCCGCTCAGAGAGAGAGAGATCTTCCAGTCAGACTACACTGGAGATTCTGTACCTGCTTGGACCTCCTTTCTCTCACTCTCTCTCTCTCTCTCTCTCTCTCTCTCTCTCTCGTGCTCTCACTCGCTGGGTCTCGAGTGCAGCACCGGGGCCACAGGATGGAGGCTCTGGCTATCTACACCTTCCGAGCCACAGAGAGCGACGAGCTCAGCTTCCAGAAGGGAGACATACTGAAGGTAAGAGGTTGGTAGCCCACAGAGACATCTTCATTTTCTTACTTTGATACTATTTCAATGATGTCCTATTTCAAATCTTTAATCTGATCTTTAAAACTTCAGCTTAGGTTGTTCTATGATGAGCTTTATATTTACAATTTGAAAGACTTTAGCTTTGTTAGTAGTAGGCTGTACATTGGCTGGCCCTGATATGGGAAATTTACACTAATTGTGCCTGTGACAGAAACAATTGGTGTAGGAGATTTTTGGTCTTGAGACTAGACAGAGCAGGCTGCTGACAGTTTGTATTTATCCATTCCAGATCACCAACATGGAAGACGATCCTAATTGGTACACTGCTGAGCTTATGGGCAGGAGGGGCTTTGTACCCAAGAATTATATCAATGTAAGACCCCACGCGTAAGTATCCCCCTCAGCCACTGCATTAAGTCTTACATTGATGGTCTCTTGAGCAGGTGGCTGTTACTCACAGCGTGTATGTTACAGTGTGTGTGATGTGAAGACTGGGTGTGACTGTGTGTATGTTACAGTGTGTGTGATGAGAAGGCTGGGTGTGACAGTGTGTATGTTACAGTGTGTGTGTGTGTGTGTGTGTGTGAAGCCTGGGTGTGACTGAGTGTGACTGTGTGTATGTTACAGTGTGTGTGATGAGAAGCCTGGGTGTGACTGTGTGTATGTTACAGTGTGTGTGATGAGAAGGCTGGGTGTGACAGTGTGTATGTTACAGTGTGTGTGATGAGAAGGCTGGGTGTGACAGTGTGTATGTTACAGTGTGTGTGATGAGAAGCCTGGGTGTGACAGTGTGTATGTTACAGTGTGTGTGATGAGAAGGCTAGGTGTGACAGTGTGTATGTTACAATGTGTGTGATGACAAGGCTGGGTGTGACAGCGTGTATGTTACAGTGTGTGTGATGAGATGGCTGAGTGTGACTGTGTGTATGTTACAGTGTGTGTGATGAGAAGGCTGGGTGTGACAGTGTGTATGTTACAGTGTGTGTGATGAGAAGCCTGGGTGTGACAGTGTGTATGTTACAGTGTGTGTGATGAGAAGCCTGGGTGTGACTGTGTGTATGTTACAGTGTGTGTGATGAGAAGGCTGGGTGTGACAGTGTGTATGTTACAGTGTGTGTGATGAGAAGGCTGGGTGTGACAGTGTGTATGTTACAGTGTGTGTGATGAGAAGGCTGGGTGTGACAGTGTGTATGTTACAGTGTGTGTGATGAGAAGGCTGGGTGTGACTGTGTGTATGTTACAGTGTGTGTGATGAGAAGGCTGGGTGTGACAGTGTGTATGTTACAGTGTGTGTGATGAGAAGGCTGGGTGACTGTGTGTATGTTACAGTGTGTGTGATGAGAAGGCTGGGTGTGACAGTGTGTATGTTACAGTGTGTGTGATGAGAAGGCTGGGTGTGACAGTGTGTATGTTACAGTGTGTGTGATGAGAAGGCTGGGTGTGACAGTGTGTATGTTAAGGCTGGGTGTGACTGTGTGTATGTTACAGTGTGTGTGTGATGAAGGCTGGGTGTGACAGTGTGTATGTTACAGTGTGTGTGACGAGAAGGCTGGGTGTGACTGTGTGTATGTTACAGTGTGTGTGAGTGAGAAGGCTGGGTGTGACTGTGTGTATGTTACAGTGTGTGTGACGAGAAGGCTGGGTGTGACAGTGTGTATGTTACAGTGTGTGTGATGAGAAGCCTGGGTGTGACTGTGTGTATGTTACAGTGTGTGTGATGAGAGTGTGACTCTGTGCTCAGGTGGTTCGCTGGGCGGATGTCAAGGCACGTGGCTGATGAGCTGGGTGTGACTGTGTGTATGTTACGGTGTGCTGAGTGTATGTTACAATGTGTGTGACGGCTCTGCCTTCCTGGTCAAGGGAAAGCGAGAGGAGAGCGAGAGTGCACCTGGGGAGTTCTCCATGTCTGTCAGGTAAGCCTTCCATCAAGGCACGGTGTGCACCTGTGTCAAGAGCAAAGAACGCTGGCATGCTCCCATTTCCCACAAAAACAAACATTTCATTTCTGCGGTTCATCAAAACATTCTGACAGGCAGGAGAAACGTGTGAGGGATGATGGGGGCCTGATTACTGGTTGTTCATTTGCTTCGCAACATTGTTTCTGTGTTGCTATTCTGAGGATATGACGTCAACAGTTTTTTTATGTTGTTTTTTTCTCCACTGAGCATATCTTCCAATTAAATATGGCATGGACTCTAATTGGAAAAGGGATTATGTTTGAAATTTGCCAAAGGCAGTCAGACTGTCTCTAGTCTCTTACTATAATTCTCTGGCTCAGTACAGCCCTGGATGTCCACTGAAGGGTTTTGGCTAGGGAGACAGAGTTTTGGGTAGGGGTATGTTGTCCACAGCAGCATTCATCATGCCTGTCTGTCTTCATTACACCACCATGCAGGTCCCAGGTGTGGAGCCCTGCCTTCCTACTGTTGTGTGATTACCACAAGAGGCAGCTCATAACAGGGAAGGGTTTTACCTCTCCTGGTACATTGCTGGACCTGTGCCTTGGCATCAAAGTATCTCTATTTTGCATCACTTCATGCCATTTTTTGTGTGGGTCCAATGCAGGACCATGCAGAGGCCTTTAGTGGTGCAGGTTTCCACCCTGTCACAGACTCGTGGATTTCAAATGTATTCAATGCCTTTTAAAGTTGCCTGTCATTTCTGATCTGATTAGTTTAGTTTTCTTCTGTGTGGAAAAGATTGAGTGGTGACCAGCCCCAAAAATACATGTAAATGAGAGGACACTTTCCCATCAAGAGGGCGCAGGGGTATGTGCTTAATGCTGTTCCTCATAGGATAACAAAACCGAGGAGGGATTTTAAAGGGCCAATTGTAAATACAGTACCTGCCAAATCTACCACCAGTGAGTCATGCATTTAGTGACAGGAAGTTCCCATCAGTGTAGTT
This sequence comes from Aldrovandia affinis, assembly GCA_029706075.1. Lineage (NCBI taxonomy): Eukaryota > Metazoa > Chordata > Actinopteri > Notacanthiformes > Halosauridae > Aldrovandia > Aldrovandia affinis. The sequence goes on from JAINUG010000015.1 coordinate 1,071,182, forward strand.
TTTTGAGTGGGATGTATCCTATTTGACTACATGAGACCAAAACTGTCCTACACTATGTGTAATAATTGTAGCTGGCATAGTCATTAACTATTCAATTATGCCTGACAGGACTCTGAATTCTTGTATTTTACTCTGCGTATCATTGTTTGTGTGGTTGTCCTTTACTTTTTTATTGAAATCAGACATAACAATGGAAGCCAGATTTGCCCATATTCACCAACATCGTTCAACATCAGCTCTGTAGGAGCACATATTGATGTAATATGTGAGTTCTCTATATTATTTAAAGCAGGTGTGCTCTCATCTCATTCAAAAGCTCAGGTACGAGGCTAGCAACCAAGGTCATCTAGCTGAGGAAAATATGCCCAACCAATCATCTGAAGATTACTGAAGGATATTTTAGTACATTGATTTATTTTCTCACAGATGGACTTCTGTAAAAAATTACCACAGGAGATGTTTTTGCCCCTGCGGGTCATTAGCTGCAGTTCTGTCCAGCCTTGGTTTTATACCATTCACTATATCTGCATATTTCCGAGGCAGTGAACATAAAGTTAAGGTTGAATAGACAGGAGGAAAACTCAATTTAAAGCTATTTAAAACACACTCGGGCTGAATCTGAGCAGCCCTTTAAGACGAAGCCATTCAGATTGCTGTGAAGTTATAAATAAAACATCTGCTATTATCCTAACGCCTCACTGGAGATTGGAATACCAAAGTTGGTGCTTGTCAACTTCCATTTCTTTCCCCTCTCGCTTAAGGCATGACAAACAGCTCACTATTATTGCGCCTTTGATCAGATCCGAAGATGCAAGGTGTGTACGCATTATTGTCTTGTGAGTCATTAATTAGCTCATTGCTCATCTCAAAGGTCACGGACAACTTCTCTTTGAAGATCGCTGAACAAAATGCCTCGAAAGTTTGTCTTCTAAAAAAGGTTGTATTTGGAAGGTGATTTTTTCGTGTGCATTAAATAATTGAGTATATAATTGGAAATATTGGCTCCACTACTGGTTTCATAAATCGGTTCCTGACACATTCTCAATCCAGGAGAAGAAAAAAACATTTTAATTATATTCGTCAGAAAGGTTGATGACTAATGACTTACTCAGTATGATTTATAGGATGGGAGAGTATTTATAGGATGTTTGTACATGCATACTGAAGGACATTGTGAATAATCTCTTTTATTTTTCATTCTTATTCTACACATAGAATATGCATACTAAGCACATCCCAACACACAGACATACTGCATTTGTGAAGCACTTTGCTTGGCTGGGTGAATATTAATATTTTGTGTCAGCTGTAAGATTCTAAAAAACCCATCTGTTTCTCTAAAATTGGGCCGAGGGCCTTCTGTGAGGGAAAATGTGATTATAATCACAAGCAAGTTTTTTAAATACTTGTGCCTCCCAGAAGATGGCAGTACTATGCTCCAGGATTTCATTTACATTCTTATCAATCCAATGTTGGGGTTTGCTTTGTTTTTAGACATCAGGAAATCCTTTTCGAGGCAAATATCTTTCCCCCTTTTTTTTTCGAGTGCCATTTCCTGCGCAACATTCTCTGGCTGATAGCAGAGAGTGAGAGCCATTGGCAGTTGTAGGAGGTAGTGCTGCCTGTCCCTGAGCAGTTCCTCATTCTCCCATGTTTACGCATCTCTCTGAGCTGCGCCTCCTCACCGCGCTGGTGATGCTGTCAGAACAGGCATGTGCCCTCAAGCTTCACATGCGAAAGCTCGCCTAGCCCACAAAGGAGATTTCCAGGTGTGGCTGCTTTGGCGAATGGGGAGAACCCGTGGGCACATGGAGTGGGGTGATGTCAGATCTGAGCCAGTCCCGCATCTCGTTGACTTTGACCGACGCACCTGCGCACATTTTAACAGGCCAATATGGGTGAAGTTCAGACACAATGAATTACTTTTTCCGGAGACCACCTGCCTCAGACCAGCAATGGTGTGAGCCTCCTGTGCAGCTGGGGTACCACTGTGCATGTAAGCATCTGTGTGTGTTTAACATTCTGGGGAGTCTTTCATCTGTGCCCTGCTAGGCAGCACGCCGATCTTGGAAAGGAGGAAATGTAGGTCAGCGGTAATGACAGTGTCAGGCTGATTAGCAGAACACAGACCGTGTTCGAGAACAGATCACCCTGCGCGTTTCCACACAGTGAAAATCTCATCTCATATCTGTGTCGAAAGTGGCAACATGACCAGAGCCACGATGCAACAACAGCTAAAGAAGGGATCCTCCCCCAGATTAAGCAGTGAAATGGTCCACTAAATGGCCATGTTATATGGCCTAAGCAGTCCCCTATCTGCAAGGCCAAATTCAGCCACGAGATTTCCGGAATACCAGGCTAGGGAGTGACCATTTAACCTGTGAGGAGAACTTTGTGTTGAGCCACTCCCTTCCGCTTCTGACTGTGTGTGCCCCAGCTCAGGAGGAACACCCTCCTTAGTATACAGTGCTCACAAAGCCTTAATCCCTCCCCATCATTCCGCCTCAATACCAGCTTCCCTCATGTCACAGCTGGCGAGACACACCTGCTTTGCTTAATGCTAGGAGGAGTGGAAACGCTTAAGACAAAGTCAAACAGCACATGTCACAAGGGCCTGGTGAAATTTCTGACGGTGGAAGTGATGTCAGCTTGAAAGGTTCTTGTTTAAGGAGGGTCCTTCAGTATTAGGCAGAACAGGTTAACTGACGTGTGGCTGGGGTTTTTTAATGAAGCATTTAACACAATCACTCCTTAGTGTTCTTATTAAGTGGTGGGTTACAATGAAACTGAAAACCTACCCAGATTGATGATCCACAGCTGGGAAGAGAAACATTTTCCTCAGTTTACTGTACAGATGCTTTTTGGAATACATGTTCTAGCTGAGGAATATACTGTATATTAATCCAACTGAGAAGCTATTAATGCCTTGCTATCACATTGCAACACAAGTGATGTTGTGCCACTCCTGAGGACAGAGCCGTCTCAAGGGATGGGCGGGGCCCGGGGGCGAGTCAACCTATGCGGGGCCTAGCTGTTAACGCGATGGCATCATAGACTTAGCAACTGCTTAGCAACAATTGTTTATAATAGCCATTCATTCATTTTTCACCTCTCACCACGGTGCCCCATGAAGTGGCCTGGGGCGGAGAAGCGGGTGTGCTCTGGTACGTGACGTCCGCTACAGAAAGCACTGGGACAGCCCCCCACAAAGATGGCCCTGCCTGAGGATAATGCATGTGTGTAAAAACCCATTAAGAAAGACACATGGCAGAACGTGTGCTTAAACAAAGTTGACGCATTGCCTCAAAAAGTTCCAAAACAGGAGTCCAAATGAAGCATAACAAGCTGGTAGAAAACAGTTTTAATTCAAATGTGTTTTAGTCCTTGCCTTCCTCAGATCATCAAGTAAGAAAGATAGCCAGCCCAATTGGTAACTCGTTGTTGTCAACAGCCACAGTCCATTTCAATTCAACTTGACAGGAATAATAAAAGTGTTCCTCATCAGGGTGCTCTTAGCAGTGTCCATTGCTGCTATGATGCTTCATGGTGAGAAAATAATTTTTTTAAATCAGTGAACCAGATGAAACAATTGATGGAAGTGACTCTGTGGGTGACACGTATCCCATCATGCCTTTGGAGTCCACCAGTACGGCCGCAAAAGACAACCTGTTCCTCCCACCCACCACAGAGTTGTTGTGAGTCATAAGCTAACAGCTCTTGTCTTCTGCCTCACTGTAGACCGTTCATTACTCAGTTTGCCAATGTTAAAGGAGTGCTCATTTAATGCCTTGTGGCCTGTAATCCACAAATAGTTACTGCTGCCAGGCAAAGAACAAAATTGAAAAATATCCTTTGCACAGTTTATTGCTCCCCAAAGTTATTCGCTGTACCACAAAGGCACCATTTCGACAAGGTAGGTCTTCAACAGGTCGTACCTGGTCAAAACATTGGGCCTCATGCAAGAACATTTTCGTATTTTTATCGTATCTTTCTCGTATTTTTTTTCGTGAGGTGACTTCTACGAGTGTTACACATCAGATTCAGCAAACGCTCGTAACTTCAGAAAACTGTCGTAAATGACAACGTAAACATGCTGAATGCTACGTCTTCTTAAATGAGTGCGCGTTCATGTGATTTGTGAATTAGCATAATTAATGCCCCAATAATGCTATATAAGGTTAGGCGTCCCGCCCCATCTTCATAGGAAAGTCATTCATAATAATGGCACCGAACAAAACCAAGAAGAAAAACTTTACGAGCTCGGAGATTGAAGTACTACTAAATAAGTAACTGAAAGCACATACTATTTAAGAGCGTCAACAGTGGAATTAAGGGACCTGATAAAACCAAGGAGTGGGAAAAAACTACTTGTGCAGTTAACGCAGTATCATCTGTTGCCCGTAGCATCACACACAAAAAAAGATGTGATATGAAATTGGAGTCAAAGAAACGTCTCGCGAAAGCAAGGCGATCCATGACTGCAACAGGAGGGGGTCAGGAGGAGGTCGCCTTAGTATTGTAGTATTATACCATAGCCTCAATAGTCTAAATTGAAACGAATGATAATGATATAATTATATTAATGAATTATGAATGATATTATCCTACAATTTGAAAAGAAAACAGTCAAATATAGGCCTACAATTGTCAAACAGGATACTCTCAAAATGATTATACATTATGAATTCTATCATTTATCGTGTCATTTATATATTCAAACTCAACAGTTCTTCTAAGTAACAAAATAGACTCCATTAGTCAAAACCAAAGTTGTTTTGCTTTGGAGAACGGCAGGCAAATTGTACGTATGACTCGTACGACAGCTCTGGACCACTCGTAAATCTTGTTCGTACCTAAGAGAAAATTCTAAATAGAGAAAATTGGTGAATGCACAAACACATTTGTGCGTAAAAGTGGTTATTGCATCTGGCCCATTGTCTTTGTGGTGCAGTGAATAAACTAACTTTAGCAGCATTAAACTGTGAGTGGGATAGTTTTCCTTTTTGAGTTAATTTAATGTGTATCATTTTCAAATTAAATTTGTACATATTGCTTTGGTAACCGCCTACCTCGTTAATGACTCAAATTTTGGATTTGATCAGTAGTGTTTGTTTGTGTGTGTTTTTCTTCTTTCTTCTTGTTAATATGGAGTTCTTCCCATATGTATGCTGCAAGGCTTTTTTCCTTTATTTTACCAGTGAGATAAATTATTGGAGTTGCCAGAGTATTAATTGCTGTCTATGAGAGTCACAACACTTCAAGAGTCACATCAAATGTAGTCCTCATCATTCTTATTCCTCGTCACAAGTTATTTCTATGCCTTGTCTAGAGTTCTGTTTTTAGAATAGCCTTTTATTATACGCACAATTCTTGTAAAGGCATGCCACTGCTCAAAAAGCTTGGCTTCGTCACTCATAATGTAAAATGAGAATCAAGCTAAATCACGTTGTATTTTTACGTCTTCTTAAATTTGGTAAACATGTGGTGTGCTAATAAAGCATGTCAGAATAGATTCTTGAATGGGGTCTGTTTTGTCATTCGTTTTTTTCTCCCACCGACATGATTACCTCTGTGATTCAAAATGGCCACGTGAGCACAGGCCTTGAGCAAACACCGGGTACTGCCATCAGATGATTTATCTAACATGGCCTCATTACCTCTAATGTGTTTTGGTCCTGCCTGATGTGAGCCGTATTGATCTGCCGACAGGGGTGGTTCAGGTACGGTACATTGCAAAAACAGTCACCCGGTCAGAACATATGTCATAAGCAGAGAGGTCTGAATGACAGTACTGCTGTAGGCGAGATTAAAGACTTCAAACCCGAACCATCGCAGCTGCTACTTGAAACACGGCATCCTCTTGGCATTCAGAATCAACAGGCGGACTAGTCTCTCGGAACCAGAAATGCTGGTTATATTGTCTGCACATCTAGAGCTCAGGGTACACAGACAATGGCTCTGTCCTCCACAAACAAAAATAATGATAATAGTAATAACGGATACAGTGTTACCAGTGATTGCCATGGGTCATTCTTAGCTCAGGCACATTTGTGTGTGTTGTTTGGGTGAAGATAAGAGTGTAGCTCAGGGAGGTGGCTGTCTTCTCGGTGAATGCGGCAGTCTTTCATCAGACCCCGGACAATAGAATTCCTTTCACGTCCCCATTTAGAAAAATGTAGTCAAGCTTCTGCGTGAGATCACACAAAGCTATAGCAGGGAACACAAGCAGCTAATTTCAAGATAGTCAGTGAATCAAAGTTCAGTTTAATGTGCATGTATCGGAAATCAGCACACAGAAGTCTAACACTAGCAAATATTATGATAACTCTATGCCGACTGTGTTATACTGTATTTCAAAGTGCATAATTATAGCTCTGTGAAATAACAAGCGTAATAAATAAAAAGTTGAAGCCTAAAGATTTTCTCAAGATCAAATGGCTTCTGCCATTGTAGTAACAGGATTTTGCTGGTCGCCTAAAAATGCCCCGCTTCCCAAAAAGGTTTTTCCCTTCACTTCACCTTTTGTTCTGCCTGTGTTCCTGTTTCAGCTTGTCTTGGAGAAAAACGATTAATGTATTGAATAGCCCTGAGCACTGCCCCATGACATCTGCAATCCCCTGCAGGACTCTCGAAGAGATGAGTCAGCTGATAGGCCAGCCATGGCACATTTTGATCTTGATGCCACCATACAGAGCACCCAGCCGAATTCAAACACAGGCACCTGCTCTTTCACCCTTTCTGTAGAGTTTTGGCTTGGGGTTCTGTTAGAACAGAACACCGTCACACAGAGGGCAGTGAGACTCAGAGAATCCGACTCCTGATGCGACATAACTTCTTAGCAGAGCATTGCTAAAGATCTCATCTGCCCTGAGAACAGAACGGAGCACTTGTACTAAGTATTATTGTTAGGGTGTCCCTAGGATGGATGGTCCCGACTCACTTTGTCAATATTTTTTTTGTTCTTTCTTTTCAAAGCAGACATGGATACATGTCAAAACAGTAATGTAAACAGTTGTTTTTTAAGACCAATGCACCTGGTGTCATATAAAGAGATCTTTGTACAGAGACCCACGGGAAACGTGTCAACACAGTGAGGTATTAGACGCGATTAAATTGCCAAAGAAAATAGCCAGTATGCATTTGTCATTCACTGTGTTAAAGACCGGGGCTTAGGATACGTTGATCCAACACACTGCGATTACCTGAAACAGGTCCATCTTATGAGTAACACCAGCCCGAGAATATAAATCTGCCACAAACAATGTCATTTTCGCACGGCTAATCCGCCCGCCCCAGGCCTCCGTGCGTTCTATGATCTCTCTGCAATAATTGCCGTCTGCACCTCTACCTTGGTATTGATTTCTTCAAGCCGAGGCGAGAAATAGCCTGGCAAACGCCACATCGGTGCGCTGCATTGTTGTGAGGCAGACCGTTGCTTCCTGGGAGGGATCTTGGAGATTACAGCCTGTCGCTCAGGCTGTGAACGCAGCCAGCCCTGGCCACACAGATACGGTGTGCTCTCCACTCACAGGTTCACCAGTTACCAGTCATTTCCCCATTCTGTGAAATCAGACACAAGAGCGTCTTACTCTACTTTATGTTTATGGCCACAAGACAGAACATGGGCTTTGCGTGCTGTGCTCTTGGTCTGCATCCACTCTGAAGCAGAGTATCTCATGGGATTTAGTGGCCTGTTTAAGTGAGTATTTATAGGAAAGAAGCCATCATGGGCTTTCGCTACCAAATTATCAGGGTGTGGGAGCCCTGAGAGGCACAACTGAGGTACAATTATGTTATCAGCCATAAAGTACAGCCTTTGTTATTGTAAGATACTATCTTTGTTCTCTTGATTTCCCTGAAAAAACAAACAAAAAAAAAACAATTACTCAGATGCATGTCTATACTTGAGGGCTTGAGCATCTGCCATATTTGTCTCAATGTTAAAAAGTGCAATTTTTTCAGTTGAGCACTTACCCTCCTGGATGAAGGGATATAGAAATTGGGGATGTTTCATTGGAAATTGCAGGGGGCCTTTTAACCGTTGTGGTAGTTCACATCCCACCCGGTGTTGTTTAAGTATACGATGGAGGCCAGGGCCTCAAACAGACTGGTAGTGCAGATTTCCCTTCCTGATATTTATGATATTGCTGCTCTCTGATATCTCTTCTTCAGAAGCTATGGGGACCATGTACAGCACTTTAAGGTTCTGAAGGACAGAGCTGGACAGTACTTTGTGTGGGACGAGGCCTTCAGCTCCCTTAACCAGCTGGTGGACTTCTACAAGACCAACAGCATTGCCAAGGAGAGAACGGTCTTCCTGAGGGACAGGGAGCATTCACTGGGGGTAGGTCTTTATCCTGGCTTCCTTTAAAATGATACATGACTCATTCCCACCCAAGTCTGATCTATACTCCACACAGCACAGGACTTAAGTTTCCCTGCACTATCGATGTGCTGAAGGGGTAAGTACGTAGTTCTATTTCGTATTGAATAGAACTACTTTGAACTGCATTGGATAACAACTTCATTTAAAGTGTCTGAAATCATGACTGGTGTTCACTGTGCAAATGTCAGCATAGAGGTCCTATGGAAAAGTAGGGCAATCAATGATAAGCTTTGGCAAAGTCTTCATCACAATAGGTATGGATATGGATGTATAGTTTCCAAAAAAGTTATCTAGTTATTTTCCCCAACAATTACATCATGTTTTTACACAGTTGTTCAAACTAACACACTTCCCAAAAGTTTATTTAATTTCACAAACGATATAGCAAACAACATCAACAGTTAGCGAGAAGGACATTTTTAAAAATCAACAGTTACTTGTTATATTTGGTTGTACTACATAATAAGTGAATGCAGATCAAATAAAAAAAATGTATACACACATCTAACAAAAGTAGGCACAAAACATCAAATATAAAAACAGCAGAGAGGAAAAAAAAAAAAAAAAGATAAGACATATTAATGAAATTGGTTGTGTATGACCAGCAGCTCAAACTGTGGTAGAAATGTCCAGAGAAGACCCTACAGCTGGTCTGGATGGGAAATTAAGAAATGACCTTAAAACCATGACAGCCAAGCTAAATCAAATTCTCAATTTAACCACCAATATGCTTTATATAATAACATACTCCTTAGGCGCTCGCCTTGTTACTCATTTTATTCATGCTGTCAGTTTTAACTTGGCAATGGCCAGTCAGTGAAGATGAACAGATTGGGTTCGACAGCGCAGTATTTTTAAAAATATAATTTTGTCTTTGGTTTGTAGTTTGGCATACTAATTAGGACCCCTGTACTGCAGAATTTTTGCAGATTTTTTGCTGATTTGTTTCAACCGTGCAATTTCTTTAATACATACACATGTATATATATGTAAAGACTTTTTACTCTGCTGGAGTCCTGCCTGTGGGCTTAATTGTGGAGTCTAACCACAGACATGTAAAAACAAACTGGCTTTGCATTGGACCCTGAATGTGTTATCTCAGTCCAATGCTAAAATCTTCAGGCCAACCCCACCCAAGGATACATTACCGAGGCCTATAAAACCCAAAAGTTTCCTTTGATAAAGAAGAAGTCTGTTTCTGAACCCTCTCATCAAACATTTAGGCAAATTACAGAAAATGTTTTACCCCTAGAGACACTGGTGAAGAGCATACATTCCTTTATTCCAGATGGAGGATATGGCTAGGATGATAGGCATGATCCATCTAGATCTAGATATGGGTTTTTTATTTGACATTATAGAGTACTTTGTGTTGATCAGTGGCAAGAAAATCAATTTTGATTCTGCGAAGTAAGAGAATAAAATGTGAAAAATACCAAAGCGGGGAATACTATTTATACCCACTGTGTGTGTACTGTATATATACTATATATATATATTTATATGTACTGAGAGGTATAACTATGCACATTAATTAGATTCCCATATTTCACCAGTAGTATGTGTTCACAAATAAACAATAAAAATGATTTCATTCTCATATTTCAAAATTCATTTTTAATATATGAAGAAAAATCTCCCTTATAATAGCATTTTCAAGGCATACCATATATATTCACTTACCGAACTATAAGCAGCACATCATGCCTGGGTTATTTTACATTCCAACAGAAACTGCAATTTACATTTAGCCAATCTTGGTTGCAATGTTTCAACACCCAGCTATAATGTGTTGGAAATATTGGGACCCAATAAAATGTTTACATAAGTAATGCCTCTCAGACATATAAAGAAATACAATATATACTGTATATGTGGTTTGCGCTATATACTGGTGCACTAGTTCAATATTAATAAAGCAAACATTGTTGATTAAGGGTGTTTTCAATAGAAGGAAAGCATCTTGTTTTTCAGATTTCAGATTTTTTGTGGTAAATTTCAAAGGGAAAATGTTGAGTCAATAATATATATTTTTTTAATGTCAGGGATGCAAATCCTCAATTTGTGGAGCATAGTTTAACACTGCAAATTACACATAATTGCAATCATCAGAAGCCTACTAATTTACAGGTGACGACAATGAACAATGACTAGAATTTTTTACCACCAAATTAAAAGTCAAACATAAAAAAGTCAATATTTACTAAGCAAGTCATTTCAGTCAAAAACAAAGCATGTAGACACAGTCCTCACACTCAGATGCCCACTGTACTCCACTTAGGGCAGAGAGCTCAGAATGAGACTAGCTTTGTGATGAGATGGAGTACAGAGTTGGTGAGACTGTAGTAGTGTGGTGAGACAGACCAGAGTTTGTAGTGAGACTGTAGTAGTGTGGTTTGATCGAGCAGAGTTTGGAGTGAGACTGTAGTAGTGTGGTTTGATCGAGCAGAGTTTGGAGTGAGACTGTAGTAGTGTGGTGAGATGGAGCAGAGTTTGGAGTGAGACTGTATTAGTGTGGTTTGATCGAGCAGAGTTTGGAGTGAGACTGTAGTAGTGTGGTGAGATGGAGCAGAGTTTGGAGTGAGACTGTATTAGTGTGGTTTGATCAAGCAGAGTTTGGAGTGAGACTGTAGTAGTGTGGTTTGATCGAGCAGAGTTTGGAGTGAGACTGTAGTAGTGTGGTGAGATGGAGCAGAGTTTGGAGTGAGACTGTAGTAGTGTGGTGAGATGGAGCAGAATTTGGAGTGAGACTGTATTAGTGTGGTTTGATCGAGCAGAGTTTGGAGTGAGACTGTAGTAGTGTGGTGAGATCGAGCAGAGTTTGGAGTGAGACTGTAGTAGTGTGGTGAGACAGCAGAGTTTGGAGTGAGATTGTATTAGTGTGGTGAGACAGAGCAGAGTTTGGAGTGAGACTGTATTAGTGTGGTTTGATCGAGCAGAGTTTGGAGTGAGACTGTAGTAGTGTGGTGAGATCGAGCAGAGTTTGGAGTGAGACTGTAGTAGTGTGGTGAGATGGAGCAGAGTTTGGAGTGAGACTGTAGTAGTGTGGCAAGATGGAGCATTCAGACACATTGTCATGAGCAGACAAGTCAGACAAGTCTGAGAACTGAGTCACAGAATGTCTGAGGTAGCGCTGGGAGGTACAGCTGGTTTATGTCTCACAAAAAGGAAAACAATTCATTCCCTGAAATGTGTACAATATATTGGTTTTCAAGGTTACACTACAAGGTGTATGTGTTATTCTGTGAATTTAGAAATACTTACTTTGGCTTTGCAGACGGATAGGTGGCAGATTGTATTGTCTCACTTTTTTGTCTTGGCCTCTGCGTTTGCCAAGTAGGGCACCTAGTGTACTTGTGCCAGTTATTTCACATTCAGGAGATTTTGCAGGAAGTAGGTAGAGCCGTATCATGCTGAGACACATTCGCAAAGTATTTATGTACACCGGATCATTATCTGTGTCAGCAAGTAGACAGATCTGATCAAATAATGACTTGTTCTAATCATGTTTTGAACTGGAATTAATCTTGAAAGAGGTTGAGGCAGACACTGTAACACAATATACTTCATTATTCATTGTGTCAAGTAATTTGTCAGAGGTCTCACATTCAAGTTCCATTGCAGACTGAGCGGATAGCTCTGCTGTACTGTGAAGCACATTGTAATAAGTCCTTTGTTAAGAGACCTATATTAAGTAAAATGATATTGATTGGTGGATTGATGAAATCTGACTGAGTGTTGCTTGTGTCCCCTTCAGAGAGCCCGTCACGCCCACGCTCTTTTTGACTTCCATCCTCAGCACATCTCCCAGCTGCGGTTCATGCGCGGCGATGTCATCGACCTGCTGGACTGCTCCGACTCACAGTGCTGGAAGGGTCGCTGCCATGGCCGCGTGGGCGTTTTCCCCCCAGAATACGTCCAGCCCATCTACCAATGACCCCACCGGCCATCTCCCTTCTCCCCTCATCCAAAGAGAAGCAGTGACAAATGAAGGTGGGGGAGGGAGAGGTCAGCACTGTGGGCCCAGATCCACATGAGGCCTACAGCATCCTACTGTTCATCCCAGACGCCTATCACGCGTGCACAGTGGACCATCTGATCAGCACCTAGACACGACACAAAGCTGTCTACAGAGGAGAGAGAAATAAAGGATTAGTGGAGAAATGTACTGGGATTAAGGGACAAACGCAGAGGTTAGGTATGGTCATGTGAGGCTCTAGGGACTGGATAGTGAGACAGTGAGCGCAGATACAAATGAATAGTCTCTTCAAAGTGTCTCTGGACAGTGTTATTGCTGTAAAACTGCTCACTACATAAAGCAAAATAATGGCTTCACATTCCATATGGGCTCTAAAGTAACTATTGCAAATAGGAATGCAGAATTTTGGCTTCTAGAAATCATGCACCTGTATTTAAAACAAACACACTGTGGAAATCATAAAATCCTCTGGGAAAAAAAAGACCATACTGTTACTGAAACATTTCTCTTTCACAGACACTAACAATTCCACTGGGTTTTTGGGGCATGAAATGAGGATTGGTTGAAAAGTATTTATTTTTTCAATGCTGTTTCCCCAAAATCCCAGACCTGCCCAAAACAAAAGGACCTGGTTCCCAGGTCCAAGTGAAAAATGAGACCAGACCTGTGCACCAGAATTAAAAAAATGAGTACTTTCAACCAGTCCACACTTTCCTGCATTATTCTGCTCGAGTACTACTTACTTGTATTTTTGAAACTTCTGTTAACTTGTAAAGTGTTCTAACTTGTGTAAAAATGTGTAAATTCCCACATTTGTTCATACAGTGAGAGAAAATGAGGATGTTTCCTTTAATAGTTATCTCACATATGTTACTGTTATAAACAATAGGAACTCACTCCATGTACAGTAATGCAAATACACTTCACACTAGCTACTTACCATCAAGGGTCTGTATGTTCACTTGTTTTGTGCTCCTGAGATGTGTAAAGATGTCATCGTAACTCTTAAACTCCAATAAAGATGTATTTTTTTTCCTCTAATTGCTTTATTTGAGCCACTGCATTGCATTGTCTATTCACTATTTTAGAATAACAACAAAAAAATAACACCTATCTGGCAGACAGCCAATTGTATGCCACGAATCATAACTTAATCATGCTTTAAAAAGCTGCCCATAGTTTTCAGGTACAATTTTAGGAATTCAGACCTTTCAAATTGTGATGTGTGCAGTCAAAAATCCCAGAAGTGTAGGCCAAGGGTAGACAGGTAGACAAAACCTGTGGATGTCTACCTTCCAAAAGCAATTAGGCTAATCTCATATCATCCCCATTGTCATTTCTATTGACTTCTACATAACTGACATTTAAGCTTCATTTCTGAAAGCTATTCTTGTGCATGGCCAGTTATCAGTAAAGATGCAATCCAACTAATGAGTTGGATTGTAATCTCAGTTTCAAAGAAATCAATGAAATTAAAGTCAGTTCTTGCACATTGAGATTCCAGATATGCACACCTTTGCCCCATGATTAACAAACTTGACTGGAAGGTTTTTACTTTATTTGTAATTGTTGTATTTCCAGAAAATACAGATTTGTGGATATCAGTGTCTCTAAAAACACACAGTAGACAGTGTCAACTACCTATGGTTTAATAAAAATGAAATGTTTCTTTGCTTGGAGGAATATTTGATAATTCACCTAGTATAAAGCAATTTGTCCACAATAAATAATTGTTAAAATCAAGATACAGTATTTACAAGCACATTATGATATTACGTGAAAACATTCAGAGTAAACGAGGTAAATACAGATGGAAACAGTTTATGTGGGTTATGCAAAGTATGCGTAGAGGAAGATGTTGATGCACATGAGGATGATGGCGTTAACACAGCAGAACCGGGACCAGAAGGGGTTCTCTCTGGTGCTATGGATGATGTCTTGCGGTGCGGCTGCAGCACCGTTGGCGCGGGAACTGCAGAATGCAGCACCCCGCACGTACTTCCTCCGCCGCTGTGGATCAGCGCCTAGGGGACAGACAACAGACAGCAAAATGGAACAAGACGCCGATATAAAGCTCTGGCCACATACACTTACATCTGATCCGAGGAGTGGTTTTTTTCCCCCTCACTTAATATACTAATTGGTTGTCTTCCACTGTCCATATTTCTAATAAATCATCTCAAATAATATTTGTAATACCAGAAATAACCCTGTGACTGAAAGCGTATTGCAGATTAAAACATCTCTAAACAGACAGCTGGAAACTATTTTTCTATCTACTGTTTTTCTATCTACTGTTTTTCTATCTACTGTGCCTGTAACACCTACTCCCCATTCTCTGCACGCAACAGGAATCTGATAGTCAGCTACCCACCCATCATAGGATTTTCCATGACATCACAACAACATCTGCAGCACACAGTTCATGTAAACAGGGTTGTATCTGCAATCTGCCCCCTCTGTGTTAATGTCCACTCTGGACACGCAAATGTCACGACAAATAATGCACTGTTCTATATTAGCCATTATCAAGGCAATTGGGCATGTTGGTGTAGAAGAAGATCTCCAATACCCTCTGTCCTTTGCTGTGTGTGATCACTCAGAGAGGATACTTTCTGCAGAGGGATTTCACGGTCCACATTCTCCTGGCTCAGGGTCCACCATGTCAGGTTTCGGATCTGAAAAGGATCGAACACTTCCCAGAGTCACGTCACAGTCCTGAACCACTGACAGGTGCATACGGTGTGTAAAAAAATCTGAGACATCCAAGAGGGATATACAGTGAGGTCCAGAATTATTAGCATCCCTGAAGGGAATGAGCAAAAGGGCTGTATAAAATAAACAATACAGGTTACAGCTATATTGTATGCTCAGAAAAATTGTGAAATTATATTATTTTATAATACTATAATTTTTCAGAGAAAAATATTTTCTCTAATTAAAGTAATTATTATTATTATTAAACCAGAAATTTTCGATTGGGCTCAAGTCTGGAGATGGCCATTGCAAAGCAGTCATTTTGTGGGCAGTTAAGCATTTAACTTTAGTCAGATTTGAGATATGCTTGGGATGATTGTTTTGCTGAAAGATGGATTTGCAGCTAAGTGTCAACTTCCTGGCAGGGGAGAACCAAGTTTTCAGCCAAAATGTCTTGGCATTTGTTGTATTTAAGGATTACATTGACCTTACCAAGAGTCCCAGGACATAAGCATCCTTCTTCTGGTGGAAAAACCCACCGCTGGTGTGCATGGCCAAAAAGCAACATTTTGGGCTCATTGCACCATAACACCCAGTTCCAATCAGAGTTCCAGTGTTGATGTCCAATACCAATAATTTATTTGATGGAAAAAATATATGTTTTACTTGTTAAAGAAATAATAATAATGTAATGTAAAATAAAATAAAATAATGTAATTTTACCATTTTTTGAGCATACAATATAGCTCATAACCTGTTTTGTTTATTTTATACAGCCTTTTCTGCTCATTTTCATCAAGGGTACCAATAATTCTGGACATGACTGTAAAAAAGCTTTTCTAATTAAACCAGGCCTGAGATTCAAATCATTGCTTGGTACTGCCTGCCATCATATCTACTATCCATTGCAAATTATCTGCATATTTGCAGAACAGAAAGTCAATTTCCTTCCCAAGCAGGGATGTGTCTCTCTGTGCACGTGCATGCGTGTGAACAGGCATGTGAGTGCCTGTACTCGTGTGTGCATATGCACGCATGTGTGTGTGCTTGCTCATGTGTGTTGGGGGTTCCGTGTGTGTGTGTGTATCTGCTCAAGTGAGTACAGGGGCACTGACCTGTTCTTCTAAGGGTGGGGTGGTGATTAGGCTGATGACCACCACTACCCCAGCAGTCAGCGCACACAAGATGATGGCAAAGTGCAGGTAGTGGATGCTGCTCAGAATAGCAGGTCTGGGGTCAAACACACCACAGCGAGGCGGTGGGTACGCAAACTCCAAGATCATACGAGCAAGGCCCACCACCAGACCCACCATCAGACCCCAGAATGCTCCCTGCCAAAAAAGAAATGGCGGATATTCACCCCATTCTACTGCTACTACATAGGCTGCCTTCAAAATGTTTCCATCCCAATTCCAGGGTTATGGTCAAGCAAGAAAACAACATTTCCTGTCCTTGGTGCTTCACATCAAATGCACTGAATGTATTAGTGTACTAGACACTGACCAGTCTACTAAAAGCACTCTAAAATGTTCCTAAAGCAAATCCCGTTTTTCAATGACCATGTTATAAAATAAACCAAAAAGGAGAAGTGAGAAAAGCCTCAGTATCTCATAATTATGCTGTCAACAGGATGTCAGAAACATATCTCTGCCAATCAAAGAACGCTGATAGAGGTGACTGTCTCTTCTGTCTTAAAAAGAATGTAATCTATGCGGTTCAGCAATCCAGACATTCCTTAATCATTCCACTGCAAAGGCAACTGAATCGCTGTTAAAACAACAACATGGCATGTTACTGTACGGACAGAACCACAACACTTCTTCCTTGAACCTTCTGCAGGTGCGTATTTGCACAAGAAAGTCCTGTACACTATTTTGCTCCCAAAAATGTTATTACCTCAACAAATAGGCATGATTGGAAATGATGTTGACAACTGAGCCACAGTGTTTTAGCAGCAGGTGACAGAATGGGTGTGGTTAGCACTATCAGGTGTTTCTCAGTTCATCATTGGGAGCATGTGCAGACTCATGGCGAGACGGGGTGCTTCGTTTGAGCAAACAGCAAACATGGGACCTGCTGCTTCGGAGCAGAGCACGGGGGACACATACACAAACAATAAACCTGTTTCTGTCACATATGCCCTGCGGCTCACATCCTGTATAGAAACGTGGCATTAAGTGCAAGAGCACAAAGCCAATGGTTACTCCCCTAGTAATGAGGTTCACAAAACAGGCATTTCACATGCTAGAGCAAAATACACGCATATATAAATTTTTGGAAATAAATACATTTGGTCTCCTCTTTCACAGGTTGAAATAAGAAATATGAAAATTGAATTGTAATGGGCAATAGCAAAGATTTAAGATTTAAGAAGGATAAGAAAACAGGCACTACTCTATGAAAAAGGAAAGAGTGTGTGTTACTCTTTTCAAAGGGGAACTCATGATAGCCATATCTGGTTCCCTTTCTTTATTCAAGGGGGGCGGTGGTAAGTTGAGGACAAAGAATTAATTGAAACACCTTATTGTGTGGAATACAAACATAGCGGGACTTTAGGGAGCAGAAATGATGGAATAAAAGCCAAAAGACAGTAAAGACTAAGGAGAAATGAGGGCAAACATCTAACCAGCATAGAAGCACAGGGATGGAACGCTTATCTTTCTTACATTAATATCAGCACTGAGTCGTGTCAGGGGTTCGCCATATTTTTACACATGGGCAGAGTGTTACAAGTCACAACATATCTGCTAATAGAGGGCAGTAGTTTGACTAACAACGCTGTGGGGAAAGGGAGGGTGCTAACCACAGACAGACAGCACCTTCCAGGAACCTCTGACTCCTGGCTCTGACTTCCCAGCATAGCCTCTAATATGACACGGAAGAAACACTGGATGTTCCAAAGCATGCGCTTACAAATAAACAAAGGACTACAGTGCAAAGGACTACAGTGCTCAGCTGCTCAGCTGCAACCTCATTAACTCTCCAACTCTCTGATATCAACCATTCAGATTTATGAGATCCAACTTATACCTTTGCTATCACTTTCAAACAGGGTTTAAACAACACACCATGATGTAAAATAGCTGGTGAGAGCTTTCTTTTTTTTGTGTCACAAGTAGACAAGATGAGAAACAGACTGCAGTCTCACAGCTTCATTGGTCCTCTTCCAGAAGACAGCGAGCACAAAGATGGCAGTGACAGGTGGGGCCAGGTAGCTGGTGACAGACTGGATGTAGACATAGAGCTGGCCACTGTTGGCGCTCTGCAAGATTGGGATCCAGACCACGCTAATGACCACCAGGATCACTGTCACGATCCTGCAAAACACAGACACTCTGACACCGAACATCTTCGCTGTCATTATCCTGCAACACACTGACACTAAAAATACAGAATAACACAATTCCACCATTGAAGGCAGTATGCTGAAATCTTTACTGTCATCTTCATTTAAAAATATATGTTGAGAGCAGATATTTTATGAATGCAGTTATTAAAATTCTAGCTGACATAAAGGCTGTAAGCACAATCCACTGCTGCTAAAAACACAGATATTGAGATGGAACACCTTCACTGTCACGATCCTGCCACACACATTATATTGACATCCACTGATACCACACACTCTGCAGTGCTAGGAAAATATAGATTCACAAGATAGTAGGGCATTAGGGTTATTGTTAAGAGGTTTAACCCAGACAGTTGTATGTTCGTTTCTCTCCCCGGCTACCCACCTGCCCACCAGCAGCAGCTCCTTTTCGGTGGCCGCCCGGCGGTACTTCTTCCAGATATCCATAGTGAAGAGGGTACTGCTGCTGTTAAAGATGGATGTGAGGGAGGACATGAGGGCAGCCATCATCACTGCAATCATCAGCCCTCGCAGGCCTGGTGGGGTAGGGGCAAGAGTGACGTCCGCATGGGAGACAAGAGGGGAGGGCAAATGACCACATTAAACGTTATCTGTCTGTTACAGATGCACGGCGCAGCATCATATTGTCAATCCACCTGAACAGCAGCAGAAATGGTGTGTTAGAGAAGCAGGAGTGGCATCGTGCAGTAAAATCGTAAGTGATCTCAGGGACAGCAGGGAAGGCTCTTACCACTGGGCATTAGATCAATGACCAGCTTGGGGAAGGCGATGTTGGAGCAGCCCACTTCTGCGCCACACACCTTCACACATTCTTCTGGATCTACGCATCCAACCGAATCTGGAGACAACAGATATCACTTTACAGGCCTATGTGTTCTAGGACTCATTTTGTCAGAGTCAAAATTACAAATCGAATGTTAACTGAGGACATTTTCTTGCCGTTAGACAGCATGTCTTTTGATTTAGTCGCTGCATGAAATCCGGACACTCCACCCACATTCCAGCCCGTGTGAAAGTAGTGGACAAACAGGAGAAAGTTCACAGCGACTCCGGTCCCGACACGTGGTTGTTTTCAAAGCGAGTGAGTAGGCTACTTTCATTTTTCTCCAACTGCTGGGCACAACCGACTTAAAAAACTAAAATATGCTGAATATATGAAACTTAAATTCGAAATTTGTCAACCGAAAAGCGTAACTTAAAATGACTAAATATTTTGGATAGTTTTTTAAATGTCCGTAACAGGCATAACGTAGGTTACTAGTAAAGCAATTGGTTACAGTAAGACAATGCCGTACTTTAGCTAGCTAAACGGCACTTACAATAGAACACTTTTTCTAAACCTTGGGCAATTTGTCTACCTATAACGTTATATCATTTGCTTTTCTCAATTGGGATTTTTATATAAGATATCATAATTAGTCGCTATATCTTTTACATTAGCGGTTGCTGTTTTGTTTGCTAGCATTTTGACGGTTAGCTGTTTTTAATTATTTATTGGGATATAAACACGTTTGGTGACTGAGTCAGCTTACCAATGACAGCCTTGCCCCGCAGGCACTGACTCAGGAATTGGGGAATTTATGCTTCATTCACGTGATTAAGGTGTGGCAAATGGGAGGTCCGATGAGCCGAGAACCACTTCGCTTAACTTTACCTGCCGAAGCCAGTTAACGTTAGCGATGTGAGATACATATTGTTAGAATAGGATGCTACATGACAAGAAAGAAATTGGACCGTCAAGATGAAATCATAAACAAATAGCGATGGTTAGAAAATTATACAAAAGATAAGCAACAAGTTGGAATACTTATCTCGATGTTTATTCCTGAGCGAATAAAATAAAATAATAATGAAACAGCTTCATTGAACGTTGTGGATCATATATTTGCCGTTATTTAACACTTAATGATATTTATTTATTTATTTGTCTTTTGATTAAATATTTGGGAGCGTGATGGCTTTATCTCAGATCCAGTGTTTGGATAACAACCATATAAACTGGCGAATGAACGAGTCTAAACCAGAGTTTTTCTACAGCGAAGACCAAAGACTGGCACTAGAGGCTCTCATTCAGGAAGGTCGAGATGCTTTTGAAAAGTACATTCAAGAACATAAAGTTCGGGAATTTCTATCAGAACTCGAGTTGGAGAAACTGTCAAGAACCGCGGAGGAGTACAAACCGGGGTCCGAACATTCTAAAGGAGAATGGGTCGTCGACATTGAGGACGGACCTGTGTCCCTTCAGTATTGGCCGGAGCGTTCTGATATCTCGATTCCGAATCTGGACATAGGATGGCCAGACTGCACTTCCTACCGAGGAGTCACCCGGGTCAACGTTTATACGCAACCGCCAATGGAGAGCCAGACTCATATCAAAGAAGTGGTTAGGAAAACTATCGTGCAGGCGCAAAAGGTAGGCTGATGGTCGAGTTAATTGCCTTTATGAGATTGTGGTGTAAATCAATATATAACATATATAATATCAATGTAGTTGTTGCAAGTCTATTATTATTAGGTGCAACGGTAGAGCAGTTGTCTATAGTGCAATGCCGGTACATAACTTATTTTAACTGTTGTAAAAGTTATTGTAAAAGGAGATAAATTGGCACATTTGTGCAACCTCTGTGGTCTGTAGCTATTGAAATATGTATTTTACACTACATGAGATGCAATAGACAATATATAGGTCACAGCTCACGCATAGGTGTTATCTGATAGCCTACCACAGGAATCAGCCACATTTCCCTTTGTTATATCCTTGTAATCTTCCTGCCTGTCTCCATGGGCTTGTTGAACATAGACTCAAGACTGTACACCATTGTTTCTGAACATCCAGGGTCTCTTCTGGTTTCAATGACCATAGAAGCAGTTTTCAACACAGAGCTGTAGTATTCAAAAACAGCAAATTATATATGTTTGTTGAATTATTTTATGACCACAGAAAATCCATATGAGACTTCTTTCTCTTAACACATACAATAGAAGGTAATAGGATACATTATAAGCAGGCTTTCACCAAGATACTGTCTTAAATTCTTTACAGCATTTTTTCAGTAGCTAAGTAAGCATACACTTAGATGTTATCAATGAACTATGGCAATCAACTTACATCTCAAAAGTAAACAAACCCTGCCCAATGCTGAGAAGTATACAAAATAATGAATTGTATTGTTTGAGCAATAAATATTTGTGTTTTAGAGTACCTTGCCGCAAGCCAGGACGGCTACTAAGGCTTTAGCTAATGAGAAAAGACAATGAAAATGAAAACCCCTTAAGTATGGCACTTTGTCTTTGAGTTCCATTTATAAGATACAACTAATTTTCAGTGGCAGAAAAATAACTCTCAATAATAAGTCATATGAAACTCAATGTTGTGCCGTTTGGAAATGTGGAAATAACTGTCCCCTTCCTCAACATACAATATAAAGACAAACAAATCTCAGAGACATTTGAAACAGAGTCCTACTCTACAGCATAGGTCTCATACATAAAGTTGTACTCCATCCTATGCAGGATAATGTATCATACTGTTAATTTATATTTCATACATTTTTAAATTTTTGGCAATTAGCAGACGCTCTTATCCAGAACAACTTACAAGATGTGCATTTATACATGGCTAATAGTATACTAGTTAAGGCTTTAATTATGTTGAGACTATTTTAAAAATGTACAAAGTAAAAATGGAAAGGGTTGAAATATAAATCTAATGCACTAATACAGGATTGTTATTTCATTGGCAGGTTATCGCAGTGGTTATGGACTTATTTACAGATGTGGACATATTCAGAGACCTGCTGGATGCCAGTTTCAAGCGGAAAGTGGCCGTGTACATCATCTTGGAAGCCAGTGGAGTGCCACACTTTCTGAGCATGTGTGAGAGAGCAAGAATGCACAAGGGACACCTGAAGGCAAGTTACACCATCCCTACTTTAACTGCCTTTTAACTGGCCTCTGCAACCACACAGGAATGGTCCTCGGGTTCTTGTTGCCCTTAGCAAGATTTTAATTTACAATACCAGCCAGCTGTACACATGCAAAGCTAGCTAAATGTATAGCTAACCAGTTAGTTGTTAAAGTACATAATTCTAATGAAAAGGTGTAGCTGTTTAGCATAATAGGATTCCATTACCCTTTTTAGGTATTGTAAGACAGTTAGCTTTGGTAATTAAACTCGTTTTTCTGTAGGGATCCAGAAATTTGTCCTTGCTAGGTAAACACCTATTACTTTTTGGAATTTTCTATTTCTTCCAAGATTTTTGTCCTTCGGTAGAGAATAAAACTAAATTCCTGGTCGCACTCCTTTATGATTATGTCACCTGACATCACAGCATGTTGAAGACATGATTTTCAAGTATCAATATAAACTTTACAATGTTAAAGCTGCAATAAGCTACTCATTACAGTATATATACATATACATATTTTGAAGACAGCAAAATGTTATGCAGTTGTGAACCTCTCATGAGCATTCATTTTTAATTCCTCTTCTGTTTTTATGAGCAATAGCTGCATTTTAGTGAAACAATTTTCCTACCCAAGTGCTGGTAAAGCATAGCTACTGGTTTGTATACTGGTAATGAGGCAGATTGCAGTAGATTGAAAAATATCCTGACACATCAAATTGGGATATGATACTAACTTTGATCCATAATAGAATAGGCAATCTGAGAATTAAAAGTACTGTCGGAAAAATATTTTTTTTTGCACTTGAGTGAGTGACTTGAGTGGTGAGTGAGAAACCCCATTGGAAATGACTTTCAGTGACCCGGTTTATAAAACTTGGCATATTGTATACTACATGGAGCAACAGTACTGTTTAATTACAGTATCATTGTACTTATATATAAGTGATGGAGGAGTGATATTGTTAAACCAGGTAAACATGCTTTATGGCATTTTCTTGTGAGATTGAGGCATAAAATAGTAAGTGGGGGCACTTTAATTTGTTTCAGATTTTTTTCCAGTTTTTCTCCCAATTTAGTGGCCAATTATCCCCCCTATTTATTTTGATTTGCCTTCCCCACACAAACTCCCCGCCTGTCTCTACGAGGCAAGCTAATTCTCTGAGGGCAGCGAACTCCGCTTCCTTCGAGATGGAATTCTCCCACCCACATTCTGGAGATACCCATACGCGCTTCTCAGCTAGTTAATGCCGGCTCACCCTTTGGCAGACAGCCCTGCCAGGGCCGGTCTGGCACAGTTGGGTTTTGAACCATAACTGTGATAGGCAGCTCACACTCATAAACGAGTGCGTTAGACCGCTACGCTATCGGAGGCCCCAGAAGGGGCAAGCTTTAAACATAAAACTGTTGTTTTGCATATTACATCACAGACAAATTGTGGTGTCATAAGCGGTCATAAGGTTGAATTTCATTTTTTTATTAAGGTAACTGTCAAAATAAAGGAAACACCAACATAAAGTGTCTTAATATGGTGTTGGCACTACAAACCACCCAAACAGCTTCAATGCACTAGATTCTACTAGTGCCTGGAACTCCCAAGTTTCTGGAATTTCATAGTTTGGTGTTTTGTTGATGGTGGTAGAAAACGCTGTCTCGGGCGCCACTCCAAAATCCCAAAAGTTTTCAGTTGGGTTGAGATCTGATGACTGAGACATATGCCATTGCATATGGTTTGCATCGTTTGTATGCTTATCAAACCATTCAGTTAACCATACCACTCATGCCCTGTAGTTGGGGGGCATTTTCATCCCGGAAGAGACCACTCCCATTAGGATAGAAATGCTTCCCCATAGGATGTAGGTGAGCACTCAGAATGGCTTTGTATTTATTGGCATTTACTTTGCCCTTTAAGGAGTTTAGTGGACCTAAACCCCACACCATAATATAGCCATCAGAACCTTTGATTTATTCAAGTGTTTCCTTTATTTTGGCAGTCACCTGAATATATATATTTTTTTAAATGTATACATACAATTAGTTTATATATGGATATTTACTGAGGCAATTCAGGTTAAGTACTTTTCTCAAAAGTACAGTGGTAATATCACTTCTGGGATTCGATCCTCGAGTTACAAGCCCAGTTCACTAACCAGTATACTACATTGCTGCATGAGTGGATTCCTGGATTAAGTCATGACCCGAAAAAGCATTTGAGCTGTGAGAAAATTGCAAAAATGCAAAGACGATTTTGACTTTCAAATTGAACATTTCAGAGCGACCAGTGCCTCATGTTTACCTGAGGACATCTATAATCATTTAGCCACTAACCATCAGATAGCAAATATTCCATAAAGATCCCAGCTGATGACAGATCTGGGGCACTGCAGCACATTGTAGAAACTCCTGCTGTGCTGATGATAGACAGATCCAGACAGGAAAGCAGAGACACTCTGCTAGACAGCTATGGAGTGGTTTTTCATATTAGTATTTCTTTTAAAACAACAAAAGAATAAATGATTAAAAGTGTAAATAAATACAATTTAATTTTAAATGTACAAATACATAAACATGAAAACAAATAAAGAAATAAAAACAATGAATGCAAGTGGACAATAGCTAGCTGGAAACACAAAGCACTTCACTAGAGAAAAATAGCTAATAATTTAAATAAACTTTCTTAATCCCTTACATTTATATCAGACCTGTACCAGACCTGAAAGAGTCATCAGATTACCCCATCAGATGTTGCTTTCTGTGAAGTATTTTTGTTGTAGGTCTTCAAAGTGCATTCGATAGATGGGTTTTCACGTATTAATGTAAATCGATAGAAATTAGGTGAACAGAGAGTATATAGGCCATGTGATATGCAGCACTAAAGGTTATTAGTACTGCAAGAGTTGCCCAAATAAGGCGAGTGGGAGAAGCTTGCCCATACAGATATGATGCTGATCCTCTAAATGGAAGAAATGAGATGAGAGGGACTGAGATTGAGACTGTGATACTTTTGGAGAATGAAAGATGCATGGAAGTATTGTTACATAGATAAAAAGATTATCAATGCATCATCACCTGCAGTAGCATCCTCCCTGATTTTTATTACAGAAGAGGAAGCTGGTAAGATGATCAGTGTCCAAACCATATACTCAGTCACCTTGCTTCCACCTTCACTTGTACCTCCCCTGTTGAAAGTGATCTTTTTGACAAGTCGTCAGACAGGCGATTAGTCACCTACAGATCAGTTAAACTGCTGTATCAGTTTCCTGTTTGCCTGCCAAGTCTTATTTGTCTTTCCCCATTTTCTTAGTTTGACGTCTGTGGTAATTTAGTCTGTGCTGCAAAATCTTTAGAAACTTTCTGCTGGTAGACTCACCTTGACTTTATCAGCCCATTTCTTTGACAGGGGAATTCTTGGAATCCTTCAACCTCTAACTAAAACTAAACTAAAACTAAAATTGCCACATTGCAAAAAATGCTGTTGGGTTGGTGATTAATGTCAGATTTCTAAACAATTACTTCTCTTACACTAACACTTGGACATTGAACAAGCAAAATACAAAATCTACTCGAAAAATCCACAGTTTCTATTGACAGATTGACAGTTCAGTGTTCTTAGCACTCCAAATAGAGCACCTAATTGTAATGGTCTAACAAGTTATTCTGCAGTTCAGGAATGCATGCCCCAATTCTTTTGTGAGATTGCTTTAATGCACATTAATGCCACACCTCATGTCAAGAGGCACTTTCCCATGCTTAATGAATTAATTTTTTTCACCCAGTAAATATTGTGCTGTATTTCCTGCAACAAAATAACTTCAACAGAACGGATAAAATATAAAACTATAAATATGCATGTGCTATAAACAGCTATAATTAAGCTTCACTGTCAGGCAAGCTGGTGTGGACCATACTACCTCTCAAATGTGTTGACCATTGCTTGTACCTGTCTCAGTTTGACTATTTTTATTTGTACACCAAAAGAGCTTTACTAGTGAACCACAAACATATTTGCTGGAAGCTGAACAATCCATTCAAGACCAACTAATTCCAAAGCTACGTGAAATAAAAAAACAGTAAAGAGTAAACACACTTGTTTGTTAGGTTAAAATAAAATACCCTTACATTATTTCCTGTTAACTCTTTCAGAACCTAAGAGTCAGGTGCTCTGGTGGGACGGAGTTCTACACACGGTCATCAAGGAAAGTGTGTGGGTCCATGAATCAGAAGTTCATGTTCGTGGACGGAGACCGAGCAGTGTCCGGATCATACAGGTGTGTGTGTGTGCTATTAAAGAAAGAAAACACATGAAAGCATAACATGCTCATGGATTGTATATAGGAGTTTTTGTTGGAGGGTGAGATATGCAATACTTGTAATGATCTATGCCTAAATGCCACTATGCAAGAAATCAAGTTACAAAATAGCAACAAATGATGATAAACAAGATATTTTAGGTAGAAACTATGACCCTATTCCACGTTTTTTGTGTTCATCTAGTTTCACCTGGACTGCCTCCAGAATGGACAGAAACCTAATTACGGTGCTCACAGGCCAGGCGGTGGAGACCTTTGACAAGCAGTTCCGCGACTTGTACCTGACGTCTAGGGGTGTGAACCTCAGCAAGATTGATATGGAGGATGAGCCTGAGCCCGAGCCCATCCCGCAGTGCGCACCCGCACCTCCCCCTTCCGCTGCCATGGCCCGCAAACTGATCAACCCCAAATATGCCCTGGTCAGCAGTATAGCCGCTGACACCGGCAGCAGGACATCCTCGGACAAGAATAGCGCTAAGAACGACGTCTCCAACAACCCCATGATGAAAGTCCTGCGCCGCCCAAAAGAGCCGGTGGAGGCCCCCCCACTTCACCCGGCACTTCTCGATATGGAGCGTGCTAACTTGATTTCCTACCTTCCTACCTGGCCTGAACCCGACCCGCCCAGCGATGTCATCGGCTTCATCAACATCCGCGACACCAACAAGCCTGTGCAGGTCCACCTGATGCGCTCGGAGCGCTTTGAAACCTCGCAGGCTATCCGCTTCAGGGATCCCTTCGTTCCTCCTCCAGAGGAGCCACTGCCTGAGAAGGCCAGCCTCAGACAGAAAACTGAACATCCCCCAGCTGACCCTCCAGCCATGCAGGTGCAGCAGCTCAAAAGCCCCCAACCCCAAAAGACCCAGGATGAGACAGACAAGGGCCCTCAACCTTTGGACCAAAAGGAAAACCAAAAAAACAATCAAGGAAAGGAGGAAATGCCACCCCCGCCAGTCCCCAAACCAAGAACCATTCAACTGGTCATCAATAACAACAGCTGTAAAGAGGGACCCAATGTCACCCTGGTGAAGAAGCCCAGCATAGCAACTGAAACACCAGCAACCCCACATGGTCAGAATCCTGGTCCCACCTCAGACTCAGACGAACAGTCAGCTCCCCCTGACAACATTCCGTCCTCGGTCACAGAGCTGTGTAAGACCCCAATAGAAGTTGCTGAGGAAGGAGACGTGGACCAGGACGACCAGGACGACCAGGAAGAGGAGCTGAAAGCAATTGGGACAGAGACTAATAACAATGAGGCTGACAGCACTGAGGCATCCCATGGACAGTCTGCCAGGGATGACTCCAGTGCCTCCACACCATCAGATGAATATTTTGAGTGCGCTGAATCGGACATTTTGGAATCCAGGCTCATGACTAATGGTGGGCTTACTGGTTCAGGGCGTTGCAAGGACCACAAGCATTCCGATGGCCTGAATGTCATGGCCAGATTTTCCCAGTCCATGCTGGACTTGCGGCCAGAGAACCAGCTGCAGCAGCAGCAGAAAGAGGCAGACATCTTGGTACTGGAGAGGGACCAGAGGCAGGTGCACCAGAGCATGCCTTATGGCAATGGAAGCAAGGTACAGACAAATATGCCCAATAATGATATTGATTCAGTTCTAATGATAAAGCATGGCCAATAGGCTGCAATCTTCCCAGTTGTGCAATCACAACATGGATATCCAATTATATGTTGTGGAATATATCTGGAGCCTTGCATTAATCTTTAAGATATGAGCAAAACAAGGAACACGTGACAGTCTTACTTGTTGTGCAATCAGCAGAAATGAAGTCTGGCCAGTAACCTATCAATCAGCTCAATCAGATGGGAAAATATGCCTCCATAAAAACTATGGGCCAGATATACTAAAAGATTGCGACTGCTTTTCTAAAAGGTCACAATATCTATGTTCTAGAATTTTAAGAACGCTTGAAACCAGGCAGTATTTTATGAGCACTGATATTGTCTAGGGTCAATTCCCAATTTGTATTGTGCTTTCTGAGGTGCTAGTTGCTGTCCCAGTGATGCAAAACAAATAATCACTAATTTTGTTGCAATGTACCCCAGTTCATGTCACAACAGTTTTATTTTCAGTAATACCTGTATCTATGGACAGCTAAGTCAGAATTTTAAGTATATATTCTATATAGCATACATATTATTTACTAGAACATGAAATACAAATTATATGAAAGGACGCAGAATTTCTATTGAACAATTTGTCATCAGCTAGCAGTCTGTATGAAAACAGTTCTGAATTTGAACAATTATCTTATTGTGCATATGCGGTCAGGAGGGTATAGAATAAATTGTGAATACAGTTTTACTTTCAAACGCTCTGGTGTTCTCCCAGCATAGGTTCAACCGTTTCTATTCTTTATTGTTATTCTTACAATCAAAACAAACAATGTCTTTTTCCCTCAATATGTTGTAGGAAGGTTTTTCTTTTGGACGTTCTTTACATCATCGGTTGTTTGTTTTCTTTACATCATCTACTGTTAGTTTTGTTATGCATAATGAATTCATTAATCTCCATGGTGTCATTTTCCCATGCTGTTATACGGTGTTGTGACATTATACCTCATTGCCCAATACCTCTATTTACTGATCTGTAAATGTAAGTTATTTCTTTAGTTGTTAGGCCGCTACTTGTGCCTTGTTGCTACGTATCCATTTCTTGTCATGTGTGCGTGTCATATGTTTCGGACTCTTTTTATGGGTGTATCCTATCATAAATTGCAAATGAGGGAATTTTATTTCCTTGATTGGGTAATTAAAAACGGACTCCCTCAGTGCATTGACCCTGACCGCAGGGCAGTAACCAGGGAGATACTGTAGCCTTAAAAGCAGAGGCGCGGAGAGATTTACCTGGGTATAGAGCTCTGCTGATCATTCCGGGCAGGATGATGAAGATCATGGGCAGCATCTTCAGATAGCTAGCCAAGATGGAGGCACCCTTGGCGTGGCTGAGGTTCTTAGCCGACAAGGACCTTTGGACAATCACCTGTGAAAAATGAAGCTCTATTGTGAAAATCAAATATCAGCTACAGTGCAAGGCATTCAGTGTAGATCAAATTATGATGCCATTGTTATACTTGGCATCAGTTTTAGTCTTTTGCAAAACATAGTCAACAATGGAAGTACATTTCCCCATGTGTTAAGTCCCTCCCTTGGTTAGGTTCCACCTTGATTGACTCATGCTCATCCATAGAGTGTCTCCGATCTTAACAAACGCACTGCTCTGCTTTACACAGCTGTATCGGACCTCGTCTAGATCCCCAGCCAGCAACTTTCGTGGAAACTGGGAAGGCCCGGGACAGGGAACCGCTAAGGTTGTGATCGCCAAGCCTGGATGCTACCATCGCCCCACTAAGGCTGCCGGGCCGGTGATAGGAGGGCCACAAGTACTGGCAGGGAAAGCTGTTTAACCAGGACAAATCAGCCAGCGGGCGTTGCTCCCCCAGCAGACTTGCTCAGATGCAGCTGGAGAACCCTCAGACTAGCCATTCCCCCAGCCCCCACAGCTTCACGCACAGGCCACACACCCCCACTGAGGGGGACAGCCGGACTCCCTTTGGCATCTCCTTTACCAAGTTCTCCCAGTTCAAACACCTAAAGGGGAAAATCTCAGGGGGCCCCACACAGAAGAAGACACAGCTGGGGCACAAGTAAGCTAAAAATGACAAGCCCCGTCTGCATGATCCTCCCTCTCCACCTCTCCTTCAGAGGAAAACCAGGCGTATACTAGGTGTAGCAGGACAGACGCTTGAAGCTCTCTTCTGTGTTATGATGGGTTATCTGCTCTTTCTTTCGATTGCAGATGGTGTTTAAACCTTAAGATTTAAGGTGTGTCTTAAATTTCCCTCCTTTCAGAGGGGTGTCGTTTCTAGGCCACCACTTTCACATTGCCTCGACTCATTATGTAAGAGTGGCCGTGTGAAATGTTAATATGGAATTTCTATGCGTGCATCGCACAACTGTTGTGGGACAATTGGGAGTCTCTCCGCTGTTAGCCTTGAGTGACCTTGTCTTAACTTGTGCTTTTTAATTCTGCAAAATGACCCCTCTTCCACAACCCAAGGGCAGGGTTAACACAGGATTTGGGTAGGGGTTCTCTTGCCTGGTCGGTGCACCAGTACCATGTTGCAAGGATGGTGAGGCCCAAGGTCATGCCAGGCCAGGGCAGGTCTCCCTCTACTGGGTCGCGGAACAGGTGCATGGCGTCGGCACGGGGCAGGTGGCATGTAGTGTTGGGGATGATCTTTGATGGAATGGCCTTCTGGTATGCCCCCTCCAGGTTGTTGTAGCCACCAATTTTGTTAAAAGCTGTAAAGGATGAAGATATATTGCATTAAAAATGTGGTTAAGTGGAAGACCATTATCAGTCGGCAGGAGAGCACCACATGCCATTCCTTTCACATGCATTTGAATTTATTTATTTTTTCCTTCATGGCTTTTTATCTAAAGATCATGCTCAACAAATTAGTTGATTGGCTTTATGCCCACAGTCCCCTTAATGAGGTCAGTTGTGCAGTCTCTGGCATGAGAGCTGTTAAATGAGAGCTGTTACATATTGGTGCATTGTGGGCAGATATTTTCATTAAATTCATACACTGTGAAAGGGTTGTTTGTCCAGAGGGAAAAGCTGTTTTTAAGATAATAGTGAGACCTGAACATACAATTAATTAAGTACAGTGACGTTGACTTACTGTGCCAAATACATTTTAAAAATAACCTCAGATCAGCCTATTCTTATATAAAAAAACAAGAAGAGGGAATATAGGCTGGTCAGAAATAAGAGAGTAATTTCATGGTTGGAGCAGCAGAACATGTTTGTTTGATGAGCTTGTTTGATGATTAACTACAACAATTTGATTCTGCGGTGGGGAAAACAGGGTAATCAGGGAAAGCCTGTTTGTTACTAAGCTTTTTATCTAGTGCAACGGACAGAATATTAAACATTCCAGATGTCACTTTGGAAATATTACAGTGAAACTGTTGTATTTTAGCCCATGTCATAATTCATCTTCCATTTTTCAGATACTCTGCTGTATTAAGTCACTAAGAATTTAATACACATCTCCTGTTTGACCTATGGTGCTTTTCAAGAGCAGTCTTTGCAGAAAAGGTGTGTCTGCTCTGAAGTCATGTGGTCACCGTAAGCTGTTAATCAATGACACACCTTGGTCAACTTTCTGAAGCCACAGTGACACAAAATTGGCCGACTGTTTACAATGCAGTTGCTGTAGGGTGGCAGACTTTGGCAGCAGAAATGTCTTATCTACCTGTTTAATGGTGTTTAAATGTTCATATCAAGTTCAATAAAAAGGTATGTGATGTTGACAATTGGTTTTGTGTGGATCTGTTTTTAATTCTAAAATGTCTGCATTGTGAAATTGAAGCAAAAGATTTTGAATGTGACTCCTTGAGAACAATTAATCTCAAACAAATGCAGTAGAATCTACAACAAACCATCTAATGAGGTAATGGGTGGATTCCTTCCTCATTACGGTCTGCCGCACCCTTTACTCGAAGTGAGCGCCTGTCACCATGCACCTCATGTAAATGTGTTGCTGTGAATGAGTACCTGTGATAGTTAGGATGATAGCTCCAATGATCATGATGAAGGTCTGCAGGGTGTCAGTGTAGATCACAGCTGCCAGGCCACCTGAGAGAGAGAGAGAGAGATAGAGATAGGGTGGACGGAGACTTGAGCGACTGGAAAGCTTTTATGGAGTCAATACATAGGTTATGTGGGGCAACACACCTGCAATAGTGTAGAGCGCCGTTACGACCAGCATCAGCACTGTGGAAAGGTAGAGGTTCCAGCCTAGGCACACTTGAATAAACAGTGCCCCAGAGTACAGGTCTGTCTGCAGGGGATGATAGAAAGGTTTGTGGGCAGTATGGGTGAATGCGCTCAAATGCAACCACATGATAAGAGGTAAAAGAAAAAGATTTTTTGCGCGATCGTTTCCCTCGCGGTCGTTACAGTGTGATGAATGTAGCCACACATTTCTTTTTAAGCAGTGCGCTCACAAGAAGCTCGCTCTCCATTTAACTGAAGGCACAAAATGCATATCTGGGGGAGGGTTATATTTGCTTCTCAGCCAGAATGAAAATCAAACAACCCTTGAGCCATTTCTATGGAAATGTAAGGACTTGTTACTCACCTTTTGAATCCGGGCTTCAAACCCCACACATTACTCAATACACTCAGTTTGCACTGGGTCAGAAAAATGTCAGTTATGCTGACCCAGTCGTAATCAAGCACAGTGTAGCTCACGCTGTAAGGATCAAATGTTGCTAACTCTCTGAAAAGATTCCAATTCACACTTATTCACGCTTAAATGTCAGATGCATGCTTTATGGTTAGAATGATTACAGTGAAAACAAATACTTAAGCATATTGCCTGCTGGCAATCAGATGACATTTACCTGAGGATCATTTGGTATGTAGTTGAAGAAAATGTCATGAGCCCAGAAGCCGCTGTAGAGACTTGTTTGGGAAC
This sequence comes from Aldrovandia affinis, assembly GCA_029706075.1. NCBI lineage: Eukaryota > Metazoa > Chordata > Actinopteri > Notacanthiformes > Halosauridae > Aldrovandia > Aldrovandia affinis. Next base: position 1,104,345 of record JAINUG010000015.1, read on the forward strand.
AATTTAATGTCTGTACAAAATTCATGATAGCAGAAACCTCCAGCTCAAAACAATTACTAACAGAGATTTGCAAATGCATTTACCCTTTCAGGAAACAGATCAGCAGAAACACACGCCTTCTGATAATAGAAAATGGCACGCAAAAATGGCTTTCACTCCTACCCTGCTAATACTCCTAAACATGCATACCTAATCTCCATTTCTTTTTGAGCTTTTTGAGTTACATATGGAATGACAATCTAAACACAATTCATAATCAATGGCAATAAATCTACTGGCAAATATATTGCATTAGCCTGGTGAATGAAGAAAACTCTAGGCACATACAGGGTAATGCATGACTCTGGCCCCAGAGGGATGGATATCTGCTTCACAGCTTAGAAATGGCCCAAAGACTTGAAAGAGATAATGATTGCAAATAATTCATTATTATTGTAGATTAAAATATTTATTCCCCACTTAATCTTCCTTTCGCCTAATATAGCCTTGCTCTCTCCGTCCTCAAAATGACAATTGAATAGGGAGAATAAAGATATTATTATTCGCTTGAAAGTGCTTCTGGTCCCAGGGGGAAATGTGCTCCCGATTTGCAGTTACTGCACTGGTAATACGTTGTGAAAGACAGAGCAGTACCGTCAGGTTTTTTTGCAGGCAACCCCTGAGTGTGTGCTGCGGACAGACTCGGCTGCAGTGTCGCAGGGGAACAAAGGAGCCTGGCTGTTTGTCCAGGTGACGGCGTCATGCTCAGAACACACCGCCAAGCACACCTCTCAGGTGATTACACGGTACCACTTAATCTCACCTCAGAGCTCGCCTGCCGCTATGCAGAATAGACCTTCTCTACTTGCTACCTGAAGTGAAATAGTCACAACTCGTCCATTCCTGCACTGACTGAACAGTGGTGCTGACTCGTCTTCATGTTCGCCCCCAGATCAGGGGTTATGTAAATAATGTAACAGCCTGTAGCACCACTCATACGTGATGTGACAATGCAAGCTGAGACAGAAAATTAATAGACCACCAGCCACTTCTTGTTGATGGCGGCACAAGGATCAAGACCTGCTCATTTATGCTGGTAATTATTAGTATTATGCTAAAACCCTCTGTACAACTTGGTAACCACAAGAGCTGGCTGACTCCTCTGTGGGTTTAACAATGCCTACAGGCATTTTGCCTTGTTAGAACAGTACTGTGGAGTTACCAGACACCCTCATGCTAACACATGCAGTCACACAGCCAGTCGGTGCTGTGCGACCGCACATGAGACAGTAGATATTGCCGCACTCCTGGCAGACATGAATGGGTGTGGCAGGTAACACATTGGATCTTGGCAGTCACAACTAGCCAACAAAAAAACTCCAAGCCAAGAATTCAACCTCTGTTACTCTTAAAACATTAAATCTCCACAGTTGCCTCCCTGCTAATTATTTTAAGGCCTCCAGGTACAGCTCCCCTCCAATTTGCTGGAGAAGCCAGCCATTTTGTGCTTTTGCAAAGCCATTGAAAAGCAACAATCTTCGGTTACACAAACAATGGGAGGAATTAAGATGGATTACTTTTAACTTTTTCCCTTATCAACAAATATGTATTTTTAAAGTCTCTGAACAGATTTTGTTGTCAGCCCTAATGCCACTCAGATTACAAGCTAACTAAGCCTCTGTTGGTGGTATTGCTTGTTATCACTATGGAAACCCCACAGTGCTTCTGTAAAGTGCATGACCCCGAGGTGATGTTAGTGGGACACCAGGATGAACTGAATGGCAATGGTGCATGGTTTCTCTACGCTGTAACGTTTGACAGCTGTGAAGCATCTGAATGCTGGTGCCCCTCTCTCCTCGACGTCTCACTATTATCCCTCATATACTGATAGATATGGGAGAATAACTAACTGACATTCATGGACACAGCAGTCAATTCTGATAAATCTGATTTCCCCAATCAAACATTCAACATATAGGTAGGGAGAGTGTATTAATTAACCACCTACTATGTACAGTTAATTCAATGTTAATGAACGTCCTTTGGACTAGGGGAGTTCTACGCTATTAATAAGGATGTAAGCCATTTACAGAAACAGGATGGTTTAAGGAAAGTTTGCACTTTATTATAGTGATTCATTACCAAATATTATTAGTACCAACACTTGACCTGTGATAGAACAAGCACCAATCCTGACCCTTGCTCCCTGGCACTGTTATTTACATGAACTAACAATAAAGCCTTGGTTTTTTCATTCACTTGCCATTTTTCAGGATGGCAGTTGTGAAGGCTAATCAGTTAATGAAATGTTAAATGTCAGTAGGCGACAGACGGCAGACGCCTCCTAGTTTGTTCAATCCCCCTCCTGTGCGGCCCGATCACTTCCTCTGTCAGGTGGTATTGCTGAGGCTGTAAGGGGTGTGACATGAGGGGCGCTGCTCCGTCCTTAACTCTCAGCACACGATTGGGACGGCTCTACTCACTGAGATCTTGGTAAAGACGGACAGCAGCAGGGACAGCGCCGACAGGTACATGCGGATCCGCTCCCCTCCGAACCGCCTGCCCAAGTACTCTGGCATGGTGACGATCTGACCAGAGAGGAGAAGAACATGCGTTTCATCATCGCAGATGGCACACAGCACAGAACACCCTTATGGCCATACCCATTTGAGGTTAGTAGACGTAGTTCCAGGCTGTCCTCCACTCTCTCACCAGTGACCAAGGAACGGTGCACAGAAAAAAACATATTTTAGATTGAATGTAAAATTTCGATTCATAAAATGCATAGCTGCTCACACCCTTTACTGGAATGTTCGGGAAGCTGTTTGTTTCATGGACGCGATTTTGGCACTCTAATCTACTTCAGCTCTCAGGATTGGACAGATTGGCATGCCATAACAGGTTCTGTAAGGTAAACAATGTGGGTGTGCATATGTTTGTCGATGTGGTCAGGCGGGTGAACTTTGGGTGGTGCAGTGGGAGTGGCACACAAAGAGCTCACCCCAGAGGAGATGTACACGGGAACAAACACCCATGCCAGGGCAAGCAGTACATAGGTGGCCTACAAGACAGACATACAGACAGATTGATAAAACAAAGACAAAAATGTCATCATTATAATTGTTCTCTGAAAGAGCAGCTTGACAACTCATAGGCTGTTTATTCCTTGGTGATCATTTAAAATAAGGCACAAGACCAGTAAAAACCAAAACAAGTTATTTACTGCCCCCTGCTGCTGAATTATAACAACATTGCTTGAATCTGACTCTACCTTTGTAACATTTGTAAGTGAGATATTGTAACTATATATGCTATCCTACTAAGTTGATAATAACTTAATAATTTAAGTTGTTTAATATCATTTGAACTGCATGTTATGGTTTTCATTCAAGCTGTTATTTATCGGTGTTGAAGAGGAAGTGCCTGGGGCAAATACATCAACTGATCTAGCACCAAATGCATCACTGGTTAAATTAACAGTTAGTGCTAGACTTTAGAATGCATTTTCATGGACATTTTTAGCAGTGCTGACTATTAATGTAGTTTTACCAGGAAAAGTACAAAGTAATTTAGTTATGTCCTCATTCAGGGTGACTACCAACAAGTACAAGCTGCAGGACACATGATTGTAAATAATTTGTAAAAATGCATACACAATTATATAGTCATAAAGACTAAATGAAATAAATATGCTGAGACCAAGAGATTATGTTCTCAAGATGATGTACTCCAAGTCTAGTGGCTGATACTTCAAAGAAACTGGCAAATTAATATTAAAAAACCTAAAGGATAACTTGGCGCAAAATATTTTCACTGACTACACCAAACAAATAATGAACAATGAAATAGGTTAGGTTGAGCACCTAAAAACAGCAGTTTTGCTAATTAAACAGCAAAATCTGGTTAATTAATTTAGCATTCTTAGTTTCAGGAGTCTGACAAGAGCTACTGTATCGCTTGTGTATCATTACTTATTGCACCCTATTGCCACTAGTTTAGATACACAACCTGAGGAGGCACACAAAGAGACAAGGGGTGAGGTGGCAGCTACACTGCAGACTCACTCTGGTTTGGGCGCACTGTATTCATACATGTAGTGATCATGGTGTATTATCATCATCCCATAAAGAAGTCAGCACACAGCGATATCAAGACTCACTCACGTTCCATTCAAACCCTGCCACGGCAATGCCCCCGGCCGCCCCTGTGCCGGCCAGCCCAATAAAAAGTCCCGAGCCCTCACTGCTAGCAAATAGAGAGGCTCCGATCTGAGAGAGGAGAGAGAGAGACACACTTCACCTGATTCTAATTCTGAGTATAAAACAACATATACAGTGGGTATAAAAAGTATTGACCCTCTTTGGCATTTTTCACATTTTATTTTCTTGCTTTATTTTCCAATCAAAATTGAATGCAATTTAGTTGGGATTTCTTGCAACGGATCAACATAAAATGTAAAAAACGTTTTCTTAATTAATTACAAATGGAAAACTGACAATAATTGATTGCGTAAGTATTCACCCCTTTTGCTAAACTAAATTCTGGTGCAATAAATTGTCTTTAGAGGTCACATGATTTTTTGATTGGAGTCCACCTGTGTACAATTAAGGTGTTTCAAATGATTACAAATTAATTACACCGGTCTCTGAGAGGTCCCACATTTATAAATGAGAGATTCATCATGAACACCAAAGAACATTCAAAGTATATCAGAGAAAATGTTTTTCAAAAGCACCAATCCGGGGAAAGACATAAGATTTCAAAGACTTTGAATATCCCTGGAGCACCGTTAAGTCCATCATAAAGAAATGGAGAGAATATGGCACAACTGTGAATTTGCCTAGAACAGACAGTCCTCCAAAACTGACCATCCGTGCGAGAAGGGCACTTGTTATGGAGGCCTATGGCAACTTAGTCTTCCATCGTACAGATGGGAGAAACCGTCCATGGGACAACAATAGCCCGGGTACTTCACAAAACTGCTTTATGGGAGGGTGGCAAAAAGAAAGCCATTGTTAAAAACTCACATGAAATCTCCCCTAGAGTTTTCCAGAAGGCATGTAGGAGACTCTCAAACCAAGTGGAGGAAGATTCTATAGTCTGATTAGACTAAGATTGAACTTTTTGGCATCAACGTTAGGCGCTATTTTTGGCACAACCCTGACACTGTGCATCATCCCAAGAACACTATCCCTACCGTGAAACATGGTGGCGGGAGCCTAATGCAATCAGATGCTTCTCTGCTTCAGGGACTGGAAAACTTGTCAAAATAAAGGGCAAAATGGATGGAGCAAGATATAGACAAATTTTGGAGGAAAACCTGCTGCAGTCTGCAAGCGACCTGGGACCTGGGAAATGATTGATATTCCAGCAGGACAACAACCCAAAAGATTGGAAATATTTGCAAATTGCTGTTTACCACTGGTCCCCATCCATCACAGCTGTAATTGCAGTTAACGGTGCTTCTACCAAGTCAAGGGAGGTGAATACTTATGTAATCAATTATTTTCTGTTTTTATTTGTAATTAATGAAATTATTTTGAGGTGTTTTCATTATTTAACATTATAGAGTATTTTGTGTTGGTCAGTGGCAAGAAATTCTAATTAAATCCATTTTGTTTCCATTAAGTAAAATTAAATGTGAAAAATGGCAAAGGGGGTGAAAACGTTTTATGCCCACTGTATATATTTGAGTGTGTGTGTATCTCAAAAGAAGAAAGAAATATCTATACTATATGAACATTTCTACAACAGGTAGAGGTAACAGTCGCAAAAATACATTGGTTTGATTTAATCAGTCATTAAAAGTTACAGAGAGCAGGCAGTACTCTTCTTGGCTTAATTAAAGCTCCATGCACATTGCATTGGACTTGGTGTGTGTGTGTGTGTGTGTGTGTGTGTGTGTGTGTGTGTGTGTGTGTGTGTGTGTGTGTGTGTAGTTGCTGGTCTTCTATCTAGGTGTGGTGAGTGGGACTCACCGGCCACCATGCCATGTCCCGTCCAGCCAGGAAGTACCCACTGAGTGTGTTCCTGCTCACCCTGCAGGATGACTGGAAAGAAACAATGTGCCTCCTCAGAGTCAACCCATTTTACTTCTCTCACACAGACACAATCATCTCAGGACGTACAGTTCACTTCACTGAAATGATTCAACATCAGAGGCGTCTGATAGTTTTCTAGTCTTGGACCTTGGAAGAGTTCATAAATGCAAAAAATCACAAGGTAATTACTTGTCTCTAACAAGTGCAAATGCCCATCGTGTAGGTATGGATGATCAGGGCAACTCTACCCGCTGTTAAGTGTTTTATGATGAATAAACCTGGGTTTGGTACATTTAGGATTTTCATCATTACTAACAAAACACTGCTTGTTTTGTCCATTCATCATTTACCCCTCGGCTTCATCCAGCTCTCCGTGCAGGCTGTGGCCTGGGGAAAGCATGCCATGAGATTTGACCCATTATATTTTGCATTCAGAACCCTCTCCAATAAAGTCAAAATGCCCCACAAGCTTGGGTCCTCGAGTGATTCAGTCAGTGTTGCATGGATTATGACTTATATATTATACATTTTTCAAAGTGACTTTGTGTTGAAAGTATTCCAGCGGGACTTACCCAGATTCCCACGGCCACGTTCATCAAAAAGTAGGCCCCGATGACGATGATGTCGGAAACGGTGAAGGACCGGGAGAGGTTGAAGAAGTTAGTAGTGGAGTTGGAGTCCATGTTCTGTTCTGCTGGGAGAGACGGCAGCAGCGGGAGAGACAGGGAGAGTGGAAAAGAAAGGGAAAGAAAGGGAGAGGGTGCAGGACAGCGCTGGAGGAATTGATCATTAAACGCATCAGCTTAATGAAGCACCAGTGTGTGAACGAGTGAGCGCAGCAGCACCTTCCCTTGTTTGCGTTCTCGGGAAAGGGTGAAGATCAAGAGAGAGAAGGAGAGCGGAAATCAGCCTAGGACTACATGGTGACAAAAAACATTTCCTCACATGGGTTTAAGTGTACAGGAGATGTTTCAGTACCTGCCCCCAAAAAACAGCTTCATAAATTTCATGCAGGTATCCTTAAAAAACAAGCTAAAGCTGTATTAAAGTCATTTCTGGTTTCTGGTTTACTGGGAAAGTAAATTATTCTAGGTGGCCCGTAATCATTAGCTTTCCTCTAATAAACCAACAAAAAGGCCCTACAAGCCAGCATCACAGTTACAATGACATTTTTCACATGTTCTTATCCAGAGCCATTTACAGTTTACATTGCTTTACAGACACTCCATTTATACAGCTGTATATTCTCACTGAAACAACTCTGGTTTAGTACCTTGCTCAATAGTAGTACCCCATTGGGGAATCAAACCTGCAATCTCTGAGTTACAAGCCCAGTTCCCTAACCATAGTACTACACTGCTGCCCTTACACAGTAAAGAATGAGGACCTCTGTCAGATTTTAAGTGATCTGTAAAAATATATAGATGACCTACATTCTATTTTTTTTATGCTGGAACACAAAAGCAACAAGGCAGTAAACGTGTTCCAGTCATTCGAAATGCTAGGTACACAGGTGTTCTTTGAGCAGGAAACTTTGAGGGATTGTTTGGCAGGTGGCCCATTAGCGAGGTCTGTGTTTGCACGGTGGTCACGGCCTGTAACGGCTGAGCGGGCGGAGAGACAAACAGCAGCTTGCGAGAGGCGGGCCGAGGCCTCTGGCTGAGTGGAGGTCAGATAATGGATGGAGGACGGATGCGAGATGGAAAGACATGAGCCAGAGTGGCGGTGATGGCTGTCACACACTAATTATCACCTGTCCTGCAAGCTGCAGTGTGGCCAGCGGTGGCATGGTGGAGGAAGGTTCACTGAAAAGCCCTCAAATGCAAACAGAGCTCTACCTAAAACCTACCTAAAAGCTCTTCCTTTTCAATATCCATGAATTGATGTTGAACTTCAGAAAATGGACAACCAATGTGGTCTGCACACTATGGTCAAATATCAGTAGTGTGCACAGAGGACAACAGTAGACAAGAGACCAAAGAGGACAATGTTCAGGTAAGCCTACAACTGTGCCACCATTTCAACATGCTAAATTGACACACTCAGAGAACAACAACTTCTCATTTAGCCTTTCATCCATCAAGCGTGGTTTCGGCTGTTTTTTTCCCTTCATAAAATCAAACAGAACACCTCAGAGAAGCAGATGGCAGTGGCTTCCCTGACGTCAGGCTCAAGCAGTTACGGTTAAAACATTTTATTATATATCTTTTTTTAAGTGCAATTACCATTAATCTCAATCATCTGACAAGTCAAGGGACTAAAAGCTGGTGCAGGCGCTCTCCCACACGCCGAGGGGACGGCCGGAGCACAGAGAGATGATTCAGCAGCCCCGATAGGACACATGAAGGGACTAATTACACAGGCTAAATGTGCTCCCTCTCAACGGGGGAGAGAGCTGCCCAAATGAGTGTCCTCAAAGAGAGAACATGTTCTACCTCGGTTACACGGTGTCCAGGAGATGTCTATTACAACACACAAAAAAAACACACAGCAGAACTTAATGCATAGTATACAACCAAAACATCAAGTCATCCCATGAATTCACAACCACCACACACATGGACGCCTTCCCAGCCTGCAAAAGTGCAGACAGTGTCTCCCCTGAAACAGGTACATGACTAACACTTTAGACTTCATACAGTCACTAGAACTGAAAATACAAAACAAACACAGAGACGGAGGAAATTTGACCTTTTTTTATTTTTCACCAGTCGCTGAAAATAAATACAAAAACCTCGGCTGGGATCGGGGTTTTTTCGCTTGAATCTGCTCAAAAGTAATCCATTAGAAACACAATGAAGAGAGTACAATTCAAACAAAACAATTTTTCCCAACCCTTCAACCAGTAGTTCTGGGTCCTTCATGTAACACAAGTCCTCCCAGCTTTCCTTCATGCTTCCCTTATATGCCAAGGCTCTCCTGAGAAACGCACTTAAATTCTTGAGACAGCCTACTGGCAATAAGGATAAATAACAATAAATTATAATTTTCCTGTCGTTTTATCTTAAATTTAAAAATCCTCATTTTAAAATACAATTCTGTAAGTCTAAAGCCCTGCCGTTTAAGCTCATTTCAAAACCGTTTTGACTGCGTCAAGCAGTGTGGTGCACTGGTGGCTCTACCCCAGGACCAGCTTTCGTAGGCATATGGACCATTTTTTCAGAGGACTGTGATATTAGACAGTAAGTTGGAGCAATTAAATAAAATGTAACACGAGATCTTCCCTCTCGAACATTTAGGGTTGAAATCGCATCATCAGCCAGGGTCACTGCCATGGTGTGCACCCAAGGCTGGAGGTTTCTGGGTCTAACTATAGTCTGACACTGGTGGACCGGAAAAAGCCATCACAGTAAACGCACAAACAAACAAAAAAAATTGTTGAATTCAAACTTCCCAATTGGAGTGATGTTAATTTCAAACATCTGTTTTCATAAGGGAATACACAAAACGATTACGAATAAATAACCACTTTGAAGTGTATTATACCCTGTGTTACGTTCATAGACAGCTGTCACATTTTTGACAGTACAAAGTACAAAAAAATGAAACATGAAGCTTGACACTAAAACATGATTAGGTAATCATCAATTATATACTGCTGTAAAGCTTTGGGGCAATGGGGGGGGGTTATGCCTACTCAAGGTGAAGAAGTCAGTAACAACATAGGAAGGGGATGTCCCATGGCAAATACAAAGCAAAGTGTGCAGCAGAGACGACGGGACATTATGACATCACAGAGCCAGAGAATCAGAGGGCCAAGGTTACTTGGTGTGGAAAACCGTTTACCCAACTGTTTGAAAACCCTGGTTTGGCCTTTAACTGCTGTGGGATTGATAAAAATGAGTAATCTTCCACCTTCCATTTGAGTTCATACTGCACTGAACCACCACCAACCCCCCCTCCTCACCCCCTTTCAAGTTCACTGACAGATCTACAGATTCTGACAACAGCAGCATTCCATAAAGAACATTCTGTATATTACCAAGCATTGATTCAAAACTAAAATTTGCTTCAAGAAATGGAAACATCTTCAATAAAAATAAAAAAAGAATCTTGGGACCATGGGGTCCATCATGGACAGTGAGGTAAAATCTATGGCGTACAGCTTCAACTTCTGAGCACGAGTCACTGCAATGGTGAAGAAAAACAAGTGCATTGAGTGAGACTTGGCCACTGTGCAGTGTGGCACCGGGTGGCGGGAGAGGTGGCCGTGCCCTGCGGTCAGTCATCCACACCGATGTTGCGGAACAGGTAGGACATGGACTCTCCGTTGTGGATGCGGCGGATGGCCTCAGACAGGATCATGCTGATGTCCACCGTCTTGATCTTGGGGCACTGGAGCTTCTGGATCTCGTGGGGGATGGTGTTGGTCACCACCACCTGCCAGGAAATAGACAGGCTGCATGATCACCCCCGAAACACTGGCCATGGATAACTGACCGCAACACCTGGCACATTGGCCATATATTACTGACCATAGCACCTGAACCACTGCCGGGTTAGTACTAACTATAAACACCTGACACACTGACCACTATTACTGACCACGCTGACCATAAAACCTGGCACACGGACCACACAGCACAGACCGCAACACCTGACCCTCCGATCACACAGCTCAGACCAAAACACCCGAGATACAGTCAACCTGCAACAGAGCTCCCTTCAACTACGCTCTTACTGTTCGGCAACAATAATGAATGCTGCTGAACACCAAGTCAAGCAGAACACAGGGGATGTAAAAATAGAATGAGAAAATCTATCATCAGCAATAAAAGCTTTATGTATATGTGCAGCAATGTCTCCACAACAGAATTAGAGAGCCTGGATTGTGAATGAATGCAGAAACAATTGAATCGGGCACACAGTCAAATGAGAAGCGGTTGTTGACATCAGCGTGTCTGACCTCATCAATGGCAGACTCCTCTATGAGCCTCGGCGCGTCAGACGACAGGATGCCGTGTGTTGCCATCACAAAGATTTTGTAGGCCCCCCTTTCCTTCAGAGTGTCTGCTGCCGCCAGGAAGCTGTCCACATCGTCAATGATGTCATCCTGGGAAAGAGCGCACAAAGGCATTTTCAGTGAGTTTCAGTGACAGGCCACAGCCACACCCAGCTCGAAGCAGAAGTGCTCATATTCAGCAACTTATTTCTGTATACTGCTGAATTTGTTGTTATTTCCTTTTGTGTGGGGTGCAGGAATTCACAGTAAATTATACCCTGCACAAAATTAGGTATCAATCTCCCATGACATGAATACCTCAAAGGCCCTTTTTTTTTAATGTGGGGTTTTCGATCTGCATTCAGATTGGAAATTAGCTCCAAAAACTCACCACAATGATGGCAATCCGTCCCCCGACATCTCCAACCACAGTGATTGGAGGTTTTTCTTTGGGAATCAACACTGGTGACAGATAAACATACAAAATAGAAATCTATAGAGGTCTTTCGTGACATATGAGAGGGGAAGGAAGGAGAGAGAGAGAGAGAGAGAGAGAGACAGACAGACACACAAAAACACACACACACACACACACACACACACAAAACCAAACTGAAAACAGGAAATGTACAGCACATATTAAGGAAATGTTCCCTCTTTGTGTTGCTACCTTACAGGGGATCTCCAGGCTGGGGTGTATGGCACCCATATTCTTAACAGTGGGAGGGGAGTGGCGGCCATCCACTAGGTCCGATTCGGCATCTTGCGCCTCGCCATGGATCACCGCGATGCCCAGCCGGAGTCTTTCGGCAAAAGATTGCGCCCTGAGGGAACAGGACCACACCGTCACCTCATCCCCCATTATGGGCACTCCAAACTAGCTCAATTCACTAGGGTGTCAATCAGCTAGCAGCCATAACTTCTGGCCAAGCCATCAAAACTGAGACTGGCAAAGAGTTAACATGGACAAGTCACTGAGGAGAAATGAAAAAAACACAGAGAGGAGAAAGGGTGGAGTGGACTTACCTTTTTGCCGAAGCCGGAGATTTGGCCACAATTACTGCATTTCTATAGTCTGGAATCTGCAGATTTTAAACACATACACCCAACCCTCATTTGCAAGCCTCACTGCAGGGAAGCTACCTCACACACTCCACACACCAAGGAAACTCTCATACTCTTAAAAGGGGAAGCCAGGCAGAAAAGAAGAATGTTATGGAACTAGGAATGGAAAGGAAATGTGCCTTCTCACAAAAATACTTACACACTTTTTTTTTTCTTCCAAAAGCACAGAACAAGACTTCTACAGTTTGCGGAGCCAATTATTCTCACTCTGCAGACTGAGGGGAGTGTACCAATCTTTTCTGACAACTTCACAAAAAGTTTAAGTCATGTCACACCAATTTAAACAATCTGTGGAGAACTCCTATTATGGTAAAATCTCCTGACATCCATCTATTATAGGTGTCATATTCTAAAGGACAGGGGTTAATGCTTAAGAACATAATAGAACAATCCCAATACTGCAGCAGATATTTAACCTTTTTTCCCAAAACATAAATACAACTGAAGAACAAGAGTGAATACAATTGCAAGATATTTTAAATAGTCACTATTATTCATCATAAATGTGTCAACAATACTTTTGTTGTACATAACACTTAGCTTGCTAGCATACCTAGATCTAGACATGTTGTTACAGTAAATGTTACAATATTAATTTGTCGACTTATGTTTATGGCGTTGATCTTGTTTTGTAATAGGGTTATTAATGTAAAATGTAAATCCCAAATTTCTCTCTCTCAAAGCTTCAGGTAACATGCATAGTAACAAGAAAATAATATTTAGTAATGATAGATATTTTAATCAACGATCACATTTGGAATTGTGTAATTCCTCAAGCCAATTGAGCATGGCATGTGCAGGCTGAAAGCTGAAAGCTGTCAATGGAAGAAAATGTCCTTGAGTAAACATTTCATGAGACTGCAGAATTTGTTTTTTTAATAATTGAGTGATGGGACTTGTGATTTACTGTATGCAACTGGGCATGGATTTCACTTGGATTATTTTTAGTATTTGTTTGAATAAAAGGGCGGGAACTTTCTTCAATAGGTAGTTTAACATTATAATATATAATGCAATTATACACAAAAATACTCCCAAATGTAAGCAATTATAATGCATATTGCATGAGTTTAATGTGTTGCCGCTGTTTTAAGTGTAGCTGACATTAAACATTACATTTTCCAAGAGAGTGTACAATATTACAGTAAAGGCATCAATTTTATTAAAAGTGAAAGCACCAATAAACTACATCCTGATTATTTATTGTATGGTCCTTTTTCTTGTGTGTTTCACTCACAAAAACAAAATCTTTATCTGAGCCTACTCCTGATGGATTATTGATCAAGATCACCGCAAATAACCACAGCCTCTTCTAACACCCTTTTTAGATGAGCATCTTTGAAAGCCAAATATCTCTGCAAGATAAAAGAGAGAGCAAATATATATACAATGATGCTTGAAAGTTTGTGAACCCTGCAGGGGGTGGTCATTATTTTCATATATTATAAAATAACCCTATAAAATCTGTATCTAAACCTCAATTCTTAACAAAGATATCCCAAATAAAGGACACACACAAATAAATATGATATATTTTCATTGTTAATTTACAAAACTGGTTAATTTAACAAAAACCAAGATAACCTTGTGTGCAAAAATATGTGAACCCCTTCAATCAATAACGTGGCACCTCCTTTAGCAGCGATGACTTGAAGCAAATGCCTCCTATAGCCACTGATCAGACACTGGCATCTTCTTTGAGGGATTCTTGCCCACTCCTCCTTACAGAACCCAGCCAACTCAGTTAAGTTTGAGGGCTGACTGGCATGAACAGCCCACTTCAGGTCCTGTCACAGCATCTCAATTGGATTTAGGTCAGGACTTTGAATTCGCCAATTCAAAACACAAAACTTCTTCCTCCTGGGCCATTCTTTGATAGATTTGCTTGAATGCTTCAGATCATTGTCTTGTTGGAACACCCACTTTCAGCCAAGTTTTAGCTCTCGGACTGATGGCCTGACATTCTGGATGTTATTCTTGGGTTGCTTTTTACTTGATTTCTTATTTTTCATGTGGCTCTTGGTGATATTTTAGAAGGACGCCTACTTCTAGGCAGAGTACTGTCGTGTTAAACGCTCTCCATTTGTATATTATTTGTCTCACAGTGGACTGATGGAGCCTAAGTCTTTTTGACATGATTTTATATCCCTCTCCAGACTGATGCTACTCTCTTCCTGAGGTCCTCTGAGGTCTCCTTAGATTGGTACCCAATTATATACCCACCTGATTCTACTTGCCTACTCGATTTAACTAAGGCAACAGGAGGTTCACTTATTTTTGCATCTTCACTAAGATTTCTTCCATATTTTTACTGTACTATATACAATTTCCTATAAAATGTATGAAATTGGTAAATATAGACCCTTTATTTCAGTTAAGAAAAGACTGGTTCTGATTAAATAATGACTTTGTGGTAAAACTCTAGATTTCTGATTGCACAAGGGGTTCACAAACTTACAAGCATCAATGTATACATGTAATTTCTGCTGCCTGGTACTACAGAAACTACCGCTTAGTTCCAAACCATGGGCCTGTTTCAATTTGACAAAAATAGTTACAGCCAGCCCCTGATTTTCTGGGGTCACCATTCTTGGCCACTATGGGTCCTAGAGGGTTAACAGTTTATTCTGTGTGAGCTTTTCTGTTCATCACTGAAGCCAGGCTTACCTCTTCCTGGATGTACTGCAGGAGGAAGGGGGAGGCACGCAGATTGTCCACAGGGATGTTGAAGAAACCCTGGATCTCCTTCTGGTGCAGGTCCATGGTGATCAGATGAGTCAAACCTACAGGGAGACCAACAAAGGCACCCTACTCTGTCAGAGCCTGTTAATCATGGTTGTAGCAACATTAGACAGCCTTACAGATATATTACAGATAAAATGGATAGGCCTGGTACAACTTCACATGAATGACGATATTCAGTATATGCTTTCTACAGACTTAATGACCTCTGCAGTCTCCACTAACGTGTGTTCATGTCCCGATGATGGCAGGGTTCCAAATGATCTGTTATGACTAAATTGCATCCGTCACTACATTAGTAAAATAGCAGCAACCCCCTACCCGAGTGGAATAATACTCAATGATATGGATTATTATTCCATTCCTGCCCGCAGTGATGGGTGAGTAAAGCAAAGAGCCTCACCTGCTTTACACATCATGGAGGCGAGGAGCTTAGACACGATGGACCCCCTCTTCCTCATCTTGCACTGCTTGCTGTAGGGGAAGTACGGTATAACGCCAATGATACTGCGTGCACAGGAGGTCCTGCAGGCATACACCATGATGAGGAGCTCCATGATGATCGTGTTCACATCTCTGCAGAGAGAGACAAGCACAGAGTGTGAAGGACGGAGTCCATGCAAGACAGACAGAGAGACAGATCAATCAGGAGTTGAACAGAGAGTATGTATGGCAGTATGAGAGAGATGTGTAGATGGTGTGGTGAAAATGTTCACCTGGCCCACTCTGCTAGCATCTTGCCGTTAACGCTGCCTAGATTTCGGTCACTGCGCTGCAAGTTGGTGCCCTTCTTTCATTTCCACATCACGGTCAGTGGAAACTGGACTGAGAGATTCCTGACTGCCACATGATCTAAATGCCATATCTTCAGGCCAAATTAACATGTCAGGCTTTTTTTCCTGTTGCAGTTCTCATGTGCTTTAGCAAAATTCCCTAGTAACAAGCTGTTACCGTGCTTCATTAATCGCATCAGGTCTCCTTTGATGAGACTTACTTAGAGACAGTCTGGATGATGAAGACATCTTTTCCGCGCACTGACTCCTGGATCTGAACTCGTGTTTCTGTGGAGACAGAGACATCGCGCAGTGGGCAAAATGGCCAGGGACTGCTTCCATTTAGATCAAAAGGGCAGCTAAACCACCTAAATTATGTCATATCAAACAAGTCTGTTGCAAACAAAGTCAAATGCATACAGTACACCTCTGCGCACTGAGAATCAGCATGTGAAAGAAATTCAGCTTCTCCTCAGCAGTCTTTCCCACATTCAATTTGACCAGAGTTGGGTTTTGAAATTATCATCCAGGCCATATTCCATGTCCAAAAATGTGCTCTTATTTAAATTCTGAAACCTACAATTACATTTTTATTTAAATGTACTCAAATGTCAATCTGCTTCAACAGCAGATTCAGCCTGAGGTCATTCATTTTCCATACTATAAATTTCCATTTTATAAAATAGCAACTTCTGGGGTTTTTTGGACCCTTTTCATATCCCCCTTGTTTGCCATTCCCTACAAACCTCAAGACAACTATTGTAAGAAATTAAAATAAACAATTAAAGCATTACCTCTTTATTATGAAAACCTTCCTCATAATACTGCAAAGCAATTCATTTCAGAATTAAATCATAATTGGCCTGTCTTGGGCACAAGCCTTCTGAAATATTTGGAAGCAGAGGCGCCATCACTGAAGTTTGTCTAGCTGCTTCTTCTCACTCTGGTCAGCCAAACTCCTAAATTACATCCACAGCCATGCATTTAATTGAAATGGCATGCAAACTATACGATTTGTTTTGGAAATGAACAATTACGTTTAGAACTACAATTATACATTTGGAAATGGGACGTTTTTCCAGAGATCAACTACGCAAATCCCAGATGAACAGGGAAAAGCAGGGGCCCTACACATCCTAGCACTCCTATATAACTCCACAAATAAAAGAAAAAGATATTATAGTGGCTAACACAACACTAAACACAGTGAAATCATACAGACCATTGAGTTGAACATAAGAGAACACCAAAGAGTGTACATTTTATCAGCCAAAGTGCCTTAACCCATTTAGACCTAAAATGCCTGCTAAAAACGCCTATTAAAACCTAAGCAATTATTCTACACAACCTCTTAAAACCTGAGGGTTTTCTGGAAAAAAAAATTTTTTAAAAAGCCGACACCAACGTGCACTTCATTTCCCCCACGTCTATTTCAGCGAATCACAGCGCATTTCATTAATCGCAAAATCGAAGCGACCTAAACGTCACTCCAGGTCTTAATGGGTTAAAGAGCTTAACTCAGATGTACACACTTAGAATTTTCAACTCTGTAGTCTGTGTGATTTTTTTACATTTACTCAAATGCAAGAACACATTACAAACATGAGAGGTGGAGTGGCAAACTGGAGGTCAGTGCTATCTATAGGAGAAGACCGATGTGAAAAGGTTTTCAAGGATCTGGTTTATATTTGATCTTATAATCCACTTTAGTACAAAGTACAAACATATTTTTCACCTTCATAACGCAACCAGTTTGCATGATTTGGAAAATAGAATGTTGATTTCATTTAACTTATTTAGAACTTCATAAAATTAAAAACCAAAAGAAAATAATGGCCGCTGCTTACTATTAGTCAGTCTGTAAAATATGACTGGAAAGTCATTGATATTTGCCATGTTGCCTTCTGAAAGATCTGACTCAAAAAGATCTGACTCAAAGATCTTCAAGATCTGACTCAATCTGATCGTACTCGCCCACTGTTGTTGCGCCGTTGCTACCTGCAGCTGCGAGCTTGAATGACAAGCGTGTTTGCATAACAAGGAAGGGCAGAGAGAGGCCATTCCACATGACTGCCTGTGAACCAATCAGTGGACACAACTCTGACCCACCACAAAGCCACACTGTGATCTGTCTAAACAACTCTTCTGCTCACCCCGCTCAGGGATCACAGGTTTTATTCACACATCAGTCGTGACAGCACACTCTACAAAATAAACAGCTGAATTCCAGCTAAATTATCTAAGAGGAGAGTGAACTAGACTGCCATCTGAAAAACATTTCCAGGTTCTGGTTCCTCTAGGAACCGGAAGGCAATTATCATACATAACCACTATAATATACAGCTACACCCAGGAGGTACATAAACATATATTCTGGAAAAACAAGGCACTCTTCAGCTCAGCTGAAGGTAAACAGCTAAGTGGTTATACTTCCAACAGTAAATGTTCAAACAAGAAAACAAAATCAAGTTGGTACTACTGTCATGTTAGGTGGTACTTATTGTACTTATTATACTGTATTTATTACAGTTTAGAAACCACAACTTTACTCACTTTATTGAAATTTAGGTGATACAGATTGATAGTCATTACGTTACCTTTTTGGAACACTGGAAATATGAGCCCTGTGCTTCTGGGATTTGAAGTGAGAATAGCCCATACATTCACAGGGAGCAGGCAGGACTTCCTGCTCTGAACTACGTAAGCAGTGCTTAGAGAGAAATTCTGGCTAATGGAGCAGTTATGAGACCACCGCAAAAACAAACCACAAGGCAAGGAAAATCATCAAATTCTAGAAATCTGGGAGCCTACTGTGCATTCTCTGTGGTACTATTTTACTAGGGGTGCATCAATATATCGGTGGACTATCGGTATCAGCCGATATTTGCTTTGTTGACTGCATATGGCTTATCGGCCAACGAGATCAAATTTACCAATGGCAGTGGCCGATAATTATCCGCCAATCTGTGTTGAGTCAATCTGGTCTAAATGTTTAAACTTGAATGGAACGGCAGCATCTTATTTACAGGCTAAACTGACAAACTATGCCTAATTTACTCCAATGCTGCGATTGACTAGCTATCATGAGCACTCTGTCACCCCATGCAGTCTTGCACAAGATGCACGCTAGAGCTGGAAAACATGGCCAAAAATAATTATCATGATATGTAGACCAAATACTTTGATAATGATATTGAATTTGTATTCGGAAAAAAGCTGACTATATACAGATATTCAAACACAACTTTATTTAACATTCAATGCTTGTATGTGCGGTAAGTTTTAAGCATCGTTTCAAGTATGTATGTATATATATATATATATATGTATGGCTGCCTTTTCACGTCCGCATGATTTTTTGCTTGCCTCTACCACTCTTTTTTTGCCATACATTCTTCATATTCCTTTTCGTGTTAACTTCTCAAATGATGCAATAGTTTAGATGTATTCCCGTCTGCCGCCAGGACCACTTTGTTACAGTACTTGCAGAACACTCCTCCTTTCTGCTTTGTCAGCTCATTTGTAACCAAAGTAACCCCATGCAACTGATGTGCAGCCTTTCTTAGGGACTCAACTCGGTTCGTCTTCAATCTCATTGTCATGTTTTTATGGGCCTACCCTAGTTAGTGGGTTTACCGATTGAACAAATTCACTCCATGCTTCGCTAGCTCAGAATTTGGCGTTTTGATGATGTGAAGTAGTGCTTCATATCAAGGCTGGCTGTTGGCTGTGTTGTGTGTTGCAGATGGAAAAAGGCCTAAACAAATGCAGGAACTATTCTCACCCACGCAACATTATAGCCTAACGGCAATCATCAACATTTGTAAATTTGCCGCGGTTGATAATTTTATATTACGATCAAATTTGGTTATCGCCCAGCTTTAATGTACGCTGTTCTCGTTGCTTTCAGACATGCTGTTTTTGTTGACACTGTCAATAAATAACAAAATATCGGTATCGGCCGATTGTGTTAATAATTGATAATTGTAATAACACAATCGGTACAGAATTTTCATATCGGTGCATTCCGATACTGCACTATTGTATTCC
The DNA here is from genome assembly GCA_029706075.1 of Aldrovandia affinis. Classification (NCBI taxonomy): domain Eukaryota; kingdom Metazoa; phylum Chordata; class Actinopteri; order Notacanthiformes; family Halosauridae; genus Aldrovandia; species Aldrovandia affinis. The sequence continues at coordinate 1,123,997 of JAINUG010000015.1, forward strand.
TGAAGGTAAAACTGATGTTTTCCATTTTGTGAGTTGCTCTGGATAAGAGCGTCTGCCAAGTGCCAATAATGGAATTATAGGAGATGGAGCCTGCCCCTGTGCTTTGTGAGAAATATCAGTGTGTGGAGTTGATTTAGGGCACTGTTTCCAAACCCTCTCCTCACAAACCTCCAGACAGTCCAAGTGTTTGTTAAATTCCACCACTAGCGCACCTGATACAACCAGGTAAACTACTTAATGAGCGTTGATTAGTTGAATCAGGTGTGCTGGTGGTGGAATTGAACAAATACAGTACATGGACCGACTGGAGGTTTGCAAGGAGAGAGTTGGGAACCACGGATTTAGTGTGTGGATTCTCCAGCCTGTGTGACCTTCAGGGTTTTACCTCGATTGGCTTCCTGATACACCTGCACTTTCCCCAGGTCCACTCCAAGACGCCTGCAGAGGAAGACATGGACAGGAACACGGTCTGGTTAACCCAATGAATGCTCAATACAACAATTAATTTTAACATATAACAATATTATAAACCTGCACTTATGAACTAGAACTAGAAAGGTCAATCTTGCAGAATCTGTACAAGGAATATTTTTATTCATGGTGATCGACAGTATACATGCAAGTCAGACGAATTGAGGAACTACACAGCAGTTTCCAGCTTTGATGCAAAAGCAGGTTCTGAACAATCGGTTTTAAATTAAAATATTAGGATGGTGAAAACCCAGGAAACCTGATACTTAAAACAGCATGACTGATGCAGTGTGTCATGTGGAGTCGAAGTGAATGCAAATGTATAAATATAACCCATTGCTTCTCCCTACACAGTGTATTTATCAGCTTGATTCAAACCTAAACTGTGTAACCTAAAACCTAAAAGCTTCATGCTCTTGGTGTTGATTGTTTGCTCTAAAGATAATTTTAAAACAAACCCGAATGAGGGCTTCAGCTAAAGACTAGAATGGTAGCCTCAGAACCCAGATGCTTAGGTCTCATGAGATCTCAAGACACTCTCACCTTATCATCTGGGAACAGCACTTACTGTGGCACAGTCATGCCGAAATGTGTCCGCCTGAAAAGAATGTGTCCGGATGACGTCATTGGAATTTTGGACTGTAGTTGCTATGCCAACATGACGAGCTCGCATTCCTGAGTGACAAAACCCAGAAGAATGTGTCTGGGTGATGTCATTTAGCTACGAAGAAGCTGTACAGCTAAGTTAGCTGCATTGCTACAAACATAATTCTTCTGGGTTTTCTCACTCAGGAATGCGAGCTCGTCATGTTGGCATAGCAACTACAGGCCAAAATTCTGATGACATCACCCGGACACATTTTGACAGGCAGACACATCCTGGCGTGACAGCACCAATAGCCATGCCAGGGCTGTGGCAGTTTAGACACTGGTCAGATTCTCAGCAAGTGGTTTGCTGAAGTGTTTTCTGGATTGAACCGTTGTCTTCACCTTAGGCTGAGTTGATATGATTGGGATTTCGCCCCAAAATTGGCGGGATTTAGTGCTCTGAAATTCACTGCTTTCAATCAATCTGGTGTTAAATAGGGCAGCATTAGTAACAAAGTGAAGACTGGACAGAGCTTTGCTTTGTCAGTGCGGACAGGGCATCAACCAGCAATATCACTATTGTGTACAACCAAGCCATCATAATTTGCAGCAATTAAAACAGCTAATCTGGGCTGCTGGGTGGCTCATCCTGTTAAGGCACTGTTGTAGCGTGTGGATGAGTCCCACGTTCTGGTATCAAATCCAGACCTTGCCAGCACTGACTGCAGTCCTGCAGTAATTGGTGGCCGCCTCCCCCCACTCATCAATCGGCCACCCACCCTTGGTATTAGGCTGTGCATTAAGTGTCTTGCTTTGACTTATGTCTGTGCAAGCTTAACTTGTACACACCGGTGTAAAAAGAAGCAGTATATGACATAATATTATCTACGCTATCCCAAATTGACAGCGGAGACTGTAGCGAGCATAGCTTACAATAATGGGCATTCCAAATTGGGAATTAAGAAAAATCTTTTTTTTAGGTTTTTTTTAAACAGCCAATCCAAAACATAGTCCTGCATTACGAAAAATGAAATAATTTCTGTTTTATTTTCAAACTATACAAGTTACACTAGCCATGCTACTTGGAGTTTTCTTCATTGTTAAATTTAAACAATGTGTTTAAGATGATAGCATGACTTTGGGGGGTTGACAAAAACAATGAATAGGGCTTTAGTTTTAGCAGTGGAATGTTTGGTCAATGTCCAATGTCATGGACAGGACATGACAAATTGGCATAAGTCAAGGAAATAGGCTTACCTAATGCAATAAATACACATAGAACATATTCATACCAACCCTCTTAATTGGGAAATTAACCATATCCAAATGAACGAGGATCACTAGAAAAGGACATCTCCGTTTAAAAACTCAAAAAGTACAATTTGCTTGGGACAAATGGGTCTTGACTTACTTTGGGCTAAAAGGAACTACACAGATGAGTTCAGCTGGAGTGTGTCATGAGTTTCAAATAGTGCAGGAGATAGCTCAACAGTTGCTTTTGATCTTTTAGAAAATTCTAGTACATTGTAACCTTAGCTACACGTTATGTGCACTCACAGGATTACTGACATGATTTTTCATTTTTATAAATTTTAAGAAAACTGCACCTGTTAACAGACTTTGCAGTGTGTCCTAACCACAAACTCATCCCTATCAGACACCACTATCTTATTATCACGATAATAGTTATTAATTTGTGGTATAGTCTACTAAATTGAGGAAAGTACAAATTAAGCCAACACTGGCAGTGTGAACATAAACAAACTGAGCCCTAAAACACACAAATGTAAACCTCCAAAATAAGCCAAGGCAGAAATGCATTGCGTATGTTTGTATACTTACAAGGGTGTGGAGTTACTTAGCAACACTCTCCAGAGTAGTGTAAGCCACTATCCTATTTTTTTCCTTTTCTTTTTCTTTTTCACATCCTGCTCACATACTGCTTACATTCAGAATTCAATATTTCACTGGATTTTGTATAACTGCAGCAGTGTGGAATCTGTCTTTTTACTGAACTCACTCTGCAATCCTTTTCCCCAGCTCCATGCAGGATGGGTTGGAGTTGGCCGTGAAGATGACCAGGCCTCCCTTGGTGGCGTTCATGTCCGGCAGAGTCTTAGTTTCAACTTCTTGGGACTCAGGCAACGGCTCCCTGGGCTCCCAGGCACTGCTAAACCCTTCCTGAAACAGCAGGATGACCAGTGTTACTCAACGCTCACACACAGCAAGCTTCCATGGCCTACCTCCATGTCCACATCAACACTGTCTGGTGTGGATGTGGATGATGCGGTCTTTGTTGACAGTAAACTAAAGCACTTCACTGAAAATGACCATCCTTGGCAATCCACATACAGTAATGTTACTATTGATCAGTTAACACTGCAAGAAGACCCTGGTTTCCAACCACTTAGGGCCTGTGACCCTGTGTTTCAGTCCTTTGTTCTGAAGCAGTTTTACAATGTCAGCCATTAACTTTACTGTACCTGCGTCGCTACTGACTGCCCCCACAGTATTAAGAGAATTACAGAGCGGCAAACCAGTGTCCAGTCCACAAGATTGACGGCAATGACTTCCAGCAATCAAAGAAGTGTCTAGAATGGCACCAGAGGAACAAAATGTACAGGACAATGACATCACACATCTGAGCATGCAATATTTTACCTTGTTTCCACCCATTTTAATTTCCATGATGGGGCAAGCGCAGCACGATAATGCAAACATGGTAAGCCGACTCTAATAGTAATTTCTATACTATCAGTAAGGTTTTCAGTACCCTAATAATACCCATGAATAGAGATGTAAATATCTATTTCACCTGAAGATCTTCTGGCCATAAACCTCCATGTCAAATGATGAAGAGCATCAAAAAGGACAGGGTAACTTTCTCGTTTCCGTTTTTCTCTTTTTTTCTTGACTTTGAGCACAATGTTAAGTGACTGGAACCACAGACAATGTTTAAATAGGTGTGATCTTTTCTGTTCCAACTTCAATTAAGTAGTAAATTAATTTAGATTATGTGTCTATGTGTATACTGGAGCTTTGTGTGTGACACAGAATTTCCCCAATGGGGATAAATAAAGTTGATCTTATCTTATCTTATCTTATTACAATGACGACTAACCAATAATTAACAATATCTGATGCTGATAACAACACAATGTTTAAGCAGTGGTCACAACAGTTGTAAATTCTTCTCGTTAAGTAAATAGTTAGGTATTAATTTCAAATAATTAAACTGAGAATTAAGGATTATATATATGTAAATGGCCCCTGGATCTGATAACATTACTTAGATGTAGCAGAATGCCTTGGCGGATAAAAAGGTTGTTGGTTCTCTTTCCAGATTATGTAGTTGTTGCGTTATTGAGCAAGGTAGCAACCTAATCTGAAATGCAGTGTCTGCGAAGATAATACACTTTAGTTAGCCTTCCATGCAATATATGGTGAAGCAGGTGGGGTCATTAATCAAATTTGTCTCATTGCGTAGACGGCTAGTCAGATAAACAACACGCTGACGTTACGTTAACCTGTGTGTAACGTTACAAAGTAAAGCATGCATGCTACATCTCGGGAGATTGCGAACATGTTTCATAAACTGCCAGCTAACTGTGTGATCTCTTAATGGTTCGAGAAACTGGTAGCTAGCCAGATCTTGGGCCATGGGTTTCGGATGTCATAATAAAATGATTTTCATTGTACATATGTGCAGATGTGACAAGCTACCTACACAGTATCGAGCAATACCATGGCAAAGACATGTGCACAGCAACAGAAAGAAGCGGTACCGTTATTTATAAAACGGCTTGTGGGTCGATGCGTTAGCTAGTTAGCTAACAGTAGCATCCTACAACAAATTAAGTCTCGTCATTTATTAGCTAGTATTATGTAGCTAGCAAAGATTAACTATCTAATTTAGCAACGTCGAATTTGCATGACGAGCCTGGATTTCAGACACAGATCTCGTTGTGGTCAAGTTTCGCGCCAGCTGCACACTGAAGCATTAGGCGCAGTAAAGAGTGGTGATGCACGACTGATTGCTTAACGTTATAGTCAATGTCTCATCTAGTCATCATGGCTACACTATATTATATAATAGGTAACTAACGTTAGCCAACTAACATCAGATGGCGAGCTAGCAAACATTAGTTATAGCTGTCTTGTAATATAGTGTCTATTAGATCCAAAGGCACTGGACCTTCTTATCGACACTTGATCTAGCGAGGTAGCTAACGCGTTACCACTGGTCACCAACGTTATTTACATTTTGTAAAACCCTCAATATGTTTTTTTAAGGTGGCTAATTTTATTTGCTAGCTAGCAGATAGCTACTTATAAATGAATATGCTAGCTAGCTAAATGTTCCGAAGGCAGCATCGTCCAATAACTGGTTAGATGTGGTTAGCTAGTCATCATAGACAAGCGATATGCTAGTTACTAAGTGAGCTACTTCGCTACTTTGTCAAGAAATGGTGTCCTGCTCGAGCACGATATTATTAGCTAAGATAGCTATCTTGCAAGTTATATAGTGAATGGTTAGCGAATTAGCTATTTCGCTAACTGTCTTGTCTGAATTATGTATGTTCTTCTTATCTGATGTGAAAAGTATAACAAGACAGTGACACGTGATAAAACACAATTTGCCAACTAGCATAATCATAAATCAGGTGATGACCTTTTGCATATCTGCCTAGCTAGCTACAGCTAGATCATTCACTGCTTGACCAGTGTGATTTCTTGTCCGGCTCCCAGTAAACCTTTTTTTAAACATAAACAATAATACACCTGCAAGGCATAGAGCTGAATCACAATCTGACAGTAGAAAATCACGACATTTAATTAATCTTACCAGTTTGGTGTTCTTTGTTCAGCCCCTAACCAACCCAGTCAGTAACGTTTACCACTCTCTTCAACTAGTTCAATCGAACCCTTGAAAAATGATCGACAGGCCCCTAAGCCAATGAAACACAGAGACACTTTTGACGAAATAATTGGAGAGAGAGGCCACGGTCGTAAACAGGAACTAAAGGAGACCATTCCCCCATTCCGCCGTTCTCGTCGTCAAAGATAGGCTGAGTATGAAGTCAGCAGGGCCAGCTTGAACCAAACATGATCTATGCCCGTGGCACTACGTCTACGGCTATTACCGTCTTGCTTTAAGCATACATTATGCCACTCTATAAAATATAAAAAGTTTAGAACAAATACATTTGTGTTTTAATATCATCATATACAGTAGCAACCTTGCAATATGGTCCTTGGACGCTAGCAACTGCACCAAAATTGTATTGTACAGGCAACGCGGCTAATAGCCAAAAAAGGTGCGGGGCGGCTCCAAAATGGAATTCGATTCTGGCACTTGTGCATACTACAGTGATGAGCCCTAGTAGCTAGTACCCGGTCGATGTAGCGGAGTCCTCATGGAACAACTGTAATGGTGTATTGAGGCTTTTAGAACCAAACCACCAGATATGCAGTTAGCAGTGGCGATTTTAGACCCTATTAAGGGGTCTTTCATCTCAGCCCCCCGAAAATGTTTATTCATTCTTTTCTAAAAAACTATTTTTACTTAATATCTATTTTTTTAAATAGCCTACCACATATAGAGAGTGGCATTTCAATTTTCAGAGCGACCACCATTGTGGTGTTTTTGTTTTGGGGAATAAGATAAGTAACAGTAAATTACTTTAAAATGTAGGCTTGTGCTTTGTATGTGTACATCTCACATTGTCATTAGGGGCTGAGCCCCCCTAAAGGTCAAATCCTAGAATCGCCCCTGGAAGTTAGTATGCTAAACTACATACCAAGGTCCCTATAGCTAAGAGGATCATCCACATATGGGAGGATGGATGTGTTCAATTTTAGAAAGACTTGAGAGTTGTAGCTGACTGAAGTCCATCACGGCATATGCCATAGGCGTAACGAGTGGGGGGGGGGACATGTCCCCCGCAATATTCAATACAGTCATATTTGCACCCCCCCCCCCAATATTTTGTAGATATAAAACAATCCATTTCATTATGTCACCCCCCATATTTAATATGTGGTTATGCATTGTGTTTTTGTCATAAAAAAGGCCACCAGGATGCTAGAATATATAACAAAGTATTGAGTATAAATCAAAGAAGGTTATTCTGACATTATACAATGCCTTTGTCAGACCACATTGAGTACTGTGTGCAGTATATATTGGTTATAACTGGTTTTGGGATTGTCCAGTCCAAAGTGATTTTTGGAAGCTTGTGAATCAAGCTGTGAATCAGTAAATCAGAGAACCAGTGAATCAGAGATTACTGGAATTCAGTGTTCGCCCAAACCCAGCCTGTCCTCTTAATGAGGACTCATTTTTTTCACTTATCCAACAAAAGATGCTTTTTTCGTGGCTTTACCACAGCCAAAAACACTATTTTACAATTTTGGATTACGCAGGATCTAAAAGGTTTTGGATTCTGAACATTGTAAATCTTGAACGCACTGCATCGACTTTTAACGAGAAAAACTCTAATAATGTTAACATTACTGTCATTCAAGACAGAATAAGCTATATTAGTGCATTTTACATTTTACAGTAGCAGACGCCCTTATCCAGAGTAATTTACAAGATAAAACATTGGAGGATGCGGGCATCGATCCCGCTACCTCTCGCATGCTAAGCGAGCGCTCTACCATTTGAGCTAATCCCCCGGTGCCATCGTTGTTTAGTGGTTCTTGAATTTGAATTACATTATGTTGAATTCGTAAGGCTTGAATTGAATAATTTAATCCAAAAATGGAATTTGTATTTCGCAGTTTGAAGTTGAAACGAATAGTTTATAATTTAATTGAATTATTATTACGTTCAACTTTTAATTGGAAGTCACAGTCAACTTCCAAAAACATTCAAATTCAGTTCACCAAAGAATTCAGTTTTCTGAGATATATCCGGACACTGAGCCAGGAAAAATGGAAGATCATAGATTTAATCTAAATTCCTTCTAACCAATCATGCAGGAGAACGGGTGACCACCTGCCTTGACTTTAGAAGTCTGTGCAATTAGTAAATAAGTAGGCTACCTCTGCCACTGACAGCATGAAATATTACCACAATTTGAATTGACTACAATTGACTACGTAACGACCATGGCAGTGTTCCTGAATTCAATTAAGAACATACGAATACATAATGATGAGTAGCCTACGGGCCGTTCAGCCCATCTAGGCTCGTCATGTCCTAATCTAGAGAGTATCTAGTACTGCATCTAGCCTGGATTTGAATAGCCCAAGTGTTTCTGCTTCAACTACCTGGCCTGGCAAGCTGTTCCAGGCACTGACAACACTGTGTAAACATTTTTAAACAATTTCCACCTGCGGCCTCTTGTTCCGCTAACCGAATTTATCTTTACAAATCTTTGGTAGCCTAGTTCACTTTGTTAATCCCTTTTAGGAATTTAAAAACCTCAATCAAATCCCCCCTAAATCTCCGTTTGTTAAACTTGAATAGATTTAGTAGAATAGAAGTATATCCTCATAACTTGTATCTTTCATACCAGGTACCAATTTAGTTTACCTACTTTTAACTTTTTCAAGAGCTTCTATGTCTTTCTTGTAGTGTGTTGCCCAGAACTCACACAGTACTTTTAAATGAGGCCTTTTACTGCTGTAGCAGGAAGTTGGTTCACCCTGACTGTGTCCATTTGTGAGAATAAGGTTATGCCTTCCTGTCTCACAAGCAAATAACATCAATGCGAAGTTGCCTACAAGACCACATCACAATATTTTGATATATATTTCGAATTGAAATAGAATAACCTATTAACAAATTGAATGTAATAATGATTCAATTCAATTACAAACCATTCGTTTCAATTTTATATTGTGAAATCCAGATTTAATTTGTGCGTAGGTTAATTATTAAATCCATGCTTTACAAATTCAATTCGATTTATTTCAAATTCAATCTGTGGTAGCACTAATATCGCTCCATACTATTTGTACATTATTTAGAATAGTGTAGAATGGGCGTGGTGATTTGGCGTTTAGAAATGTCGGTGCAGGAAAAATTTATTTCGTTCCTATCTATTTCATGATCAGGTTTGTTTACATTCGTACAGTAACTTTAGGCTACGTCTATATCAATCATGGAAACTGTTCCCGACTAATTACTTTCAATTCCACAAGGCGGCGTCATATGTATGTATTTTAAAAAGAACAACAGCTAAAAGTTTCGGATTTAATCGTATCCACGTCTCTCTCTCTCTCTCTCTCTCTCTCTCTCTCTCTCTCTCTCTCTCTCTCTCTCTCTCTCTCTCTCTCTCTCTCTCTCTCTCTCTCTCTCTCTCTCTCTCTCTCTCTCTCTCTCTCTCTCTCTCTCTCATACTATTACGACTCAGGCAGTTATAAATGGATAGCCAATTACTTTCCATATATACGATTTGCTAGTACTGCTCTAGCGCACAATGATAGATGGCTGCTATAGAATAACGTACAATAACGTTAGGGGAGGACGGCTAAATTGAGCCTGTGGGTAAGATGAGGCACCCCCTGACAGACCTCAGACATGTGACCACAATTTCAGGAAGAATTCATACTTTCACTGAGCCTGTGCTGTGGAGGAGGAAGATGCATGGATAAAGTGATGTGAGTTAAGCCCAAAAATGTGATTTTATGGTTTTTAAAGTTGAATGATTCTTGTATCTGAACAATAGTATACACATATAGGGCTGCATTTCATTTTAGTTGTTTATATAAGCTACAATAGCGAAAACTAGTCCAGGGATGAAAGAGCAGGTCAGGACGTTTGAAAAAATAGCTATTGATCTATTAACATTAATATACAATGGGGGAAATAAGTATTGAACACATCAACATTTTTCCCAGTAAATTTATTTCTAATGAGGCCATTCAAGTGAAATTTGCACCAGACTTTGGTATTAACTCAAGAAATCCAGACAAAAATCTAAACATTAAAGTCCATATGTAAATAAAGTTATGTGTAATAAAGTGGAATGACATAGGAAAAAAGTATTGAACACACTAACTGAAATTAATTCAATACTTAGGGAGAAGCCTTTGTTTGTAATCCTGTGACTTCACAGTGACTTCAACCTGCCGTTGGAGACCTCTCAGGCCTCTGCATTCCTCCCCCTGCTTCAGTCCTTCGACTTCACCCTGGCTGAATCCCCATCCACCCACAAGGCCGGTAACCAACTGGACCTGATCTTCACTAGGAACTGCGCATTACCCAACATTACGGTATCTCCCCTACATGTGTCTGACCACTGCTTTCTGTCTTTCTCTCTCCCCCTCCCCTCTGTGCCTAAACCATCCTCACCTGCTCCCACTGTCCTTATCCGTCGCAACCTCCGCTCTCTCTCCCCCGCTGCCCTGTCGGCTACTGTTCTATCTTCCCTTCCCCCTACTGATGCCTTCTCTCAGCTACCTGCTGAGGAAGCATCGTCCACCCTACTTTCCTCTCTCTCCTTCTCCTTTGACTCACACTGTCCTCTATCCACTAAACCTGCACGCCTCCGACCCCCCACCCCCTGGCTAACCGACTCCATTCGGGCTAACAGACTGAAACTGCGAGCAGCAGAAAGGAAATGGAGAAAATCCAAATCCCCTGTAGCTCTGACTGATTTCCACACACTCCTTGTGACGACCGCGGTAAGGACCCAGACGCAGATCAGGGATTAGGCAAAAGAGTTGTTTATTCACAGGCAGGGGTCAAAACACGGGAATCAGGGGATCAGAGGTACAAAATCGCGAGGCAGAGAGAAGTAGTAATAGGGCAGTCAAAAGGTCGATACTCAGGAGTCAGAAGGGCAAAAGGACAAAATCGTTGGGCAGGCTCGGGGTCGTAATCAAAGGGTTGTCTCGGGAAATGCTAATAACTCTGGCTTCGGAAAGGTAGGCTCAGGGAAATAGAATCAATACTGACCCGGGAAAGAACAAGAACAAAGAACAGATATACCAGGAACGAACATGAACACTGAACTAATATACAGGCAGGGAAGGAAAACACAATAGGACTCAGGTGTGACTGGGAGGAGAGAGGGAAGGAACACAGGTGAAAACAATGGGAATTGTTAATCTAATAACGAGGGAATTCGCTAATAGAATAACGAGGGGAAACGAAAGACACGGACTGGGAATGACAGACACATAGACAATAAACGACCTGGAAGAACAGGCAGACACGTGCATAGTTAGAAGGGGAGGAATGCATAGAGAGAATCAGCGTGCGAATGAAAGGGAAAGTGAAAAGCTAACAGAGATAGGATAATGAGCGAGAAAGACAGCGATAGTCAGAAGCGTGAGATAATTAGTGATTAGTAGTGTTAGTAACCTAATCTAAATCCCTAATGTTAGTAGATTAGTTGGTTAGTACTGTACACATCTAACTAATATATACAAAGTGCAATCTAGAAAGTAAGAAGGAAGAAAACGAGATAATAAGCAAAGACGGAGGAAACCCGAAATGTATAAACTCCCGAAGTGCAAAAGACAAAGACAAGGAGTGGATCAGGAACAGGAACAATAACAGACGGGAACAGAACGTGAAAGAAACATGACTCGAATAAAGATAAATAAACAAAGTACAAAAACAAACAGAACAGACACTCAGAACATAACAGTACTCGAAGAATGATGAATAAACAAAGTACAAAAACAAACAGAACAGACACTCAGAACGTAACACTCCTGGCTTCCTTCTCCTCTAACCTCTCTCCTCTGCTAAGTCTGCATTTTTCCTTTCCAAAATTAAATCTTCAGTTTCTAACCCTCGTAAACTCTACTCTACGTTTTCCTCTCTCCTCACCCCTCCTCCTCCCCCAACCCCTCCTCTCTAACCGCGGATGACTTCGCATCCTTCTTTCACGAGAAGTCATCCTTCCCCCCAACCTCTCCCTCACCCATCTCGCTACCTAAACCTCTCACCCCTCTGTCCCCTTCTCGCCCCTCCCTGACTCAGACATCCTTCAACTTGTCCTCTCCCACTGTCCCACCACCTGCCCTCTTGATCCCATTCCTTCCCCCTCTTCCAGTCCATTGCTATGGACATCCTCCCCTTTGTCTCCAATGTCATTAACTCCTCTCTTTCCTCTGGCTCTGTCCCCTCTTCCCTCAAATGTGCTCATGTTGTCCCCTCCTCAAAAACCCTCTCTGAATCCTGCTGTTATTTCAAACTACCGACCTGTCTCTCTCCTCCCATTCCTTTCCAAAACGTTAGAGCGGGCTGTCTATAACCAACTGTCTGCTCACCTCTTACAGAATGACCTGCTTGATCCCAACCAATCTGGGTTCAGAGCAGGCCACTCCACAGAGACTGCTCTCCTTGCTGTCACTGAGGCTCTTCATGGGGCTAAGTCCCAATCCCTTAGCTCCGCCCTCCTCCTCCTTGACCTGTCGGCGGTATTCGACACCGTGGACCACCGGATCCTGCTCTCATCTCTCGTCGAGATGGGGATCTCTGGATCTGCGTTGACATGGTTCGAGTCCTACCTGGCTGACCGGTCCTACCAGGTGGCCTGGAGAGGATCCCTCTCCTCTCCCCACATCCTCTATACCGGAGTCCCGCAGGGCTCGGTGCTAGGCCCCGTCCTATTTTCTCTGTACACCAAGTCACTTGGCTCTGTTATTTCTGCTCATGGTTTTTCCTATCACTGTTATGCTGATGACACTCAACTGTTTCTATCCTTCTCTCCATCTGATACCCAGGTCCCGGCACGGATCTCTGCATGCCTGGCTGACATCTCCGCATGGATGTCCACCCACCACCTGAAGCTGAACCTGGGGAAGACAGAGCTGCTCTTCCTCCCAGCGAAGGGCTCCCCGACGATTGATGCGTCAATCACCGTGGAAGGTTCCATAGTGTCTCCGTCCCAGTCTGCCAGGAGTCTTGGGGTAACCCTGGACAACCAGCTGTGCTTCTCGAGCCATATTGCAGCGATCACTCGGACCTGCCGTTTCTCCCTCCACAACATCCGGAGGATCCGACCGTTCCTCACCCAAGAGGCCACTCAACTCCTGGTCCAGGCCCTGGTGATCTCACATCTGGACTACTGCAATTCCTTGCTGGCAGGCCTTCCGGCCTGCGCCATCAAGCCACTGCAACTAGTCCAGAACGCTGCCGCTCGTCTGGTGTTCAACCAGCCGAAGTTCACCCACGTCACCCCTCTACTCTCCTCTCTGCGCTGGCTCCCCATCGCAGCACGCATCAGATTCAAGTCACTGGTGCTTGCTTGCTAGCCAGAGGTACGGCTCCCCCATACTTCCAGACACTCATCACTCCCTACACACCTCCCAGACCCCTCCGCTCCGCCTCCTCTGGTAAACTGACTGTCCCTTCCCTCCGGGTGCCTGGCAGCCGCTCCTCGCGGTCTCGCCTCTTCTCTGTTCTGATCCCTCGCTGGTGGAACAACCTTCCGCAATTGCTCAGGACCGCGGAATCACTTGCGATCTTCCGCAAGAGACTCAAAACCCACCTCTTCAGACTCCACTACCACTGAACTCTGTCCATCTAGCTAAATTGTCTTCACCATTGTTTACTTGTTCAACACTATACTCCCCCCCAAAAAAAAAAAAAAAAAAATTCACTAACCTTTTCCTTCCCGGTGTTACAGGTATGGTACGCAGATGCCTGCAATGATGTCTATTGCTGTATTCCTGCACTGATCTCGTACGCTAACTATGATTGTTCCTACCATGTATTAATGCACATCTTGTAAGTTGCTCTGGATAAGAGCGTCTGCTAAATGCTTAAAATGTAAAATGTAAAATGTAATGACAGCTTCAAGGCGCTTTCTGTATGAAGTAACTAATCGCCCGCAGTATTCAGGTGTGATTTTGGCCCATTCCTCTACACAGATTGTCTTTAAATCTTGAAGATTGCAGGGGGCCCTCTTGTGAATCTGGATCTTCAGATGCTTCCACAAATGTTCAATTGGGTTTAAGTCAGGTGATTGACTGGGCCATTACAACAAGTTGATTTTCTTTCTCTGAAACCAATTGCGAGTTTCCTTTGCTGTATGCTTTGGATCGTTGTCCTGCTGGAAGGTCCACCCACGTCTCATCCTCAGCATCCTGGTGGATGGCAGCAGGTTCATCTCAATAATCTCTCTGTACATGGCTCCATTCATTGTTCCTTCAATGATATGAAGTCTGCCAGTACCACGAGAGGAGAAACAGCCCCACATCATGATACTTCCACCTCCAAACTTCACTGTTGGTATAGTGTTATTCGGGTGATGTGCAGTGCCATTTCTCCTCCAAACATGGTGTGTTGTGTGACAGCCAAAAAGTTCAATTTTGGTCTCATCTGACCAGAGTACATGCTCCCAGTAGTTCATTGGCTTGTCCAAATGTTGTTTGGCAAACTTTAAACGAGCTTCAACATGTCTTTTTTCAGTAGTGGAGTCTTGTGGGCTGAGCGTGCACAGAGGCCATGGCGGTGGAGTGCATTGCCTACTGTCCTTTCTGTCACAGTTGTACCTGCTGCCTCCAAGTCTTTCTGGAGCTCTTTCCTAGTGGTCCTTGGCTCTTTGGCTACTCTTCTAAGTATCCTTCTGACTCCCTGATCAGAAATCTTGCGAGGAGCTCCTGTGCGTGGCCGGTTGATGGTGGAGTGATTTTGCTTCCACTTACGGATAATGCCCCCAATGGTGCTTACTGGAAGATTCAGAAGTTGTGAAATACGTCTGTAGCCAATTCCATTTTCATGTTTTGCAACAATCTGGTTGCGAAGGTCTTGAGAAAGCTCTTTGCTTTTACCCATCATTAGATGTTTCTTGTGTGGCACCTTGGTAAAAAAAAAAAACTTATAGCCCATCAATATATTCTAACCCAGCTGACATTAATTAGCACAGATTGGAGGTAGAGTTGCCTCCTAATTAGTTATGGTTTTCAGCTGGTTCCTTGCCTTTCCTTGCTGTGGTGTACTGCTTTTTCTTAGTGTGTTCAATACTTTTTTCCTGTTTCATCCCACTTTATTACACATAACTTCATTTACATATGGACTTTAATGTTTTGATTTTTTGTCTGGATTTAATTAATATAATAATACCAAAGTCTGGTGCAAATTTCACTTGAATAGGCTCATTGGAAATACATTTACTGGACAAAATGTTGATGTGTTCAATACTTATTTCCCCCATTGTACATCTTACTAATAATATATATTCCCATGCACCCTGGTCTAACTTTACTAGGATGTGATTGGTTCAATTCCTTCAAGAAACGACACTACCTCTCATGCTGGTCATCAGATGCCACATCTGAGGGCCACTACACTCAATAAACACAGTGTGGGAGAATTCTTTGACAATCAGTCTTTTCCCACTTGGTTTCCGAGGGTTGCATGGGAGCTATGCACCACATGAAAAGAAACACACCAGTAGCCTTGTTTAAATATGTGACTTAATTTGTTGTGTTATAAAGGTATTCCAAAAGGTTATGGTGATCTAATTTTAATGACGGGACATGGATGCATTTCAGTCATAGATTCATTAGTCAGAGATGATGATGAAAAGTCATGAGCCATAGGTAACAATGAAAAGAAAAGACAAATAATCTATTCATGGCATGAGAAAGGTACTAAAATGAACGTATGAACGGTATTTTGGGACACTTCATTGCAGATCCATTGTTAATAGACCTTTTTCTATTACTGTTGTTGTTGTATTGGTGGAAATGCACTCGGTAAGATCAGCAAATTCGCATAGTGTAGTTTGGATGGGAAATTAATAATAACATGCATTATTATGTGCCAGATATAGAATTAACTTTTGATTGCTTAATTTGAAAGATATTTGTTTTCTGTTGTTAAAGAAAAGACAATCAACATAACTACAGCAAACACAATTTGAATGAGAGAGGTACATTTAAATTTGTGAAATTTATAAATAACTGACAACTTTTCAGGAAAGCACTATTTCTAGCCAAAAGCAAAGAGTTGGTGCACTAATTACTGGATTAGGAATTTCTGAGAAATTACCTTTAAATCTTTCATTAAAAATGTATATGTAGTCATGTAATTTTATATCTAATATGGAAATGAATACCCTGATATTTTAGAATGTTTTGTTGCTCTTTAAAAGAAAACACATTATGTTGTTCATCTTTTTAAGTAATTACTTCTTACAAGAAGTCACATCAACCTTCCTTTGAAAAATGATGCAAATTATCTCCCCATTCAGAGACAACAAGCTGTAAGAAACAAATAAAATGCAATGGGGTTTGGTTTCTGTTGATTGCCTGCTTAATATATTGTCAGTCAGACAAAACAAATATAATCACCCATAGTCCAATAGCAAGCAAGTTTTAAAATCATAGCACAAAATGTAAAGAATCCTCTGGCCTAAAAATGGCCAAATTTTTACCTGATACATTTAGATTTATCACTCATTTAGACTGCCCTAAAATCGCTTTGAGAATAGGAGCCAAAGTGTTGTGCTAATTACCTTTGAAGGTCATTATACCCAAAGGCCCTTTTGCACTCCACGGTCTTGACTAGTGTCTTCTTATCTTGAAGGGCTGAATTTGGAAGAACTCAAATTATATTCCCCTGTAATTAGAAAATAATCACTATTTGCACAGTGTGGGAAATAGATGAATGTATTCCATTCGGTATTGGTTGATTTTTGTGTAATTGAAAAAAATGGTGTTTCTTTGCTAGGTTATCATCAATGCAATTAAAATATGTTGGTATCAAATTAATAAAAAGGTCAAAGGACAGATATTGATAAATGTAACACTGACAATGTAATAATAAACGGAGTAGCAGTAGCTGATATATTTTTTTGAAAGGCAGCTTCAGCTTCTGTTACAGTATTGTGAAGCTTACAGACCTGGAACAAAATAAATACTGTATGTACATAAAGTATATGCATATACATGTTGCTTAACATTTCAAACTTGCCAGCTCTGATGCATTTTGCTGAAACTGGTGTTTGAATCATTTCTATGCTGTGTGCAGAACATAATGGGGCAAACGAGACTTTATTAGGTGTAGAATTCCACTTGCATTTCAGAGATTTACAGTGGAGCAATAAAGGACTGAACATTGCCAAGATTTGTCATTGAACTTTATATTTAGATAACAATTTGTTTTGCTCTGTGTCCCGCTGAGCGGCACAGTACTGAATCTCCTCTTCAGGCACTTCAACTAAGAATTTCAAGGATATGGCACCAAAAAACACATTTTCTATCATTTTCAAATGCACTATAGGTCCCCATCCTTATCACAGCAACCTATCATAGCAAGCTCATCCTTATCACAGCAACCTAACACAACAAGCTCATTATTATCACAGCAACTTAACACAGCAACGCCATCCTTATCACTGCAACTTAACACAGCAACCCCATCCTTATCACTGCAACTTAACACAGCAACCCCATCCTTATCACAGCAACCTAATACAGCAGTCATCTTTCTCACAGCAGTAGAAACCTAACACAACAGACCCATCCTTATCATAGTAGACCTAACACAGCAGGCCCCTCCTTACCACAGTAGGCCTAACACCGCAGGCCCATCCTAATAATAATTGTAATAATGGATTATTATATATACAACATATAATACAGCACATTATATCAAAGTGCTTTACAGTGAAAAACTAATTTCAACCACCGCCAATGTGTAGCACCCACTTGGGTGATGCAAGGCAGCCATGTTGCACCTGAACACTCACCACACATCAGCTGAGGTGGACAGGGAAGGAACTATTGAGCCTATTAAACAGGGGGGATGATCATGAGTCTCATCTGAAAGATTGCATCTCCTCCAGCATAGTGCCCCCCCATAACTGCACTTGGGCACATCTGATCCAAAGGGAAGGCTGTCCAGTACTGGCTCACCAGCATCACTTCTATCAGCGACTTAGTTTTCTCAGGAGGTCTCCCATCCCAGTACTAACCAAGCCCACACCTGCTTAGCTTCAGTTTTCAGCAGGTGTAGTGTACATGGTAGTATTACAGCAGACCCATCTTTATTGTAGAGGGCCTAGAAAAATATATGCTCTTGCAGTGGACTCATAACAGCATTAAGATATTATCTTGTAGCTTGTAGTAAAATAAAGATTGTGGACTGAGCTGAGGTCGTGGTGCAAGTGCACGTACGTAACTAAAGCTCATTGTGTCTTACAACCATGTGGGAGGCTGCAGACCACAATTCCGAAATAGTGTTGAAAAGATTATCATTACTATTCCTTCACTTGGCTTATTAAACTAACGAGAACCATTATTTAAGTGATGTAATTATGTGATGTTATGTGTGTGTATTATTCATAGGCTTTTCTTTTACATCTCAAGTGCAGTGGAGAGGTTCCTAATAGAATCCTGCTTGAGTTTGATACTGATGGTGCTCTAATTTATTTGCTCTTCTCAGAATAAAACCCTTGTTCCCCAGTAGACTGAAAACTAGGTCTAACAGCTCATCACCTGACAGAGGCAGCCCAGTTGAGTTGCTGTTCAATGTCAAGGTGACAAATCTAAATACACTGCACTTCAGAGGATCTTGTTTCTCTGATCCAGTCCGAGAAGTCCAGAGCGAAACATTTACAGAAATATACACTTAAAATTATATCTTTGGATATCTTTTTCTTCACACGGCATGGATAGCTTTCACACCAAAACAATTGCATTGCAACAAGTGGGTTAATGGAATAATGCACCGTAACGCACCCGCACTTTCAGGCATTCACACACACATACTCAAACTCACACATACGCATCTGTTGTATTGATATAGGTTTGTCTATGGAGGCAGAGAATGAAAGAATGAGACGGTGGATTCTAGCTGTCAAGGGCCACTGGCCCACGAAAATGTTGCAGGTTACTATGGTAACATAGCCACAAGGACACAGGGGTTTTGAACGAAGAGCAAATGCGCCATGCTGCGTTAGCATCTACACGCACACTGGCCTTCACAACTACACTGCAGATGGACAGTAGAGTAACATACTGGTTATATGGCCCTCAGTCTGAATGTAAATAATGTCATTTGATACAGACATCTGGAATAAGAAAACTATTCATTTTAATGGAAGATTTTTTGCATTATTTCAACCCTCCAGAACTCAAAACAGCCTTGCTTGCCTAAGTGCAACAACACAAAATACTGTATAATGACAAATAAAAAAACAACTCATTAAAAAAATCAAAATAGACTAATTGATTGCATAAGTATTCACCCCCCTTGAATATTTGGTAGAAGCACATTTAGCTGCAATTATAGAATTACTCAAGCTACATCAGGTTGGATGGGGACCGGTGGTAAACAGCAATTTTCAAATCGTTCCACAGATTTTCAATGGGGTAAAAATATGTTGACATATGAAAGCATGCCACTTAAATGTCCTCAGGCAATACTGTAGTATGTGTGCAAGAATGAGCTTTATGCCATATGCATTTGACTGTGGGGTTATATGGAAGGCTTTTCCCTTAGAGCTAAAAAAAAACTCTTTCCTTGCTCCATAAACTAGTTGATTACACAGAGTAAGACTGGCAGAAAAAGATGAATGATATCACCTTTTTACATGCACACTCCACTGTCATTCTCTGTGTCACTGTCTGTGTTGCCTTCGGGAATCCATGATGGAGCTGAAGCAATGCCAGGGACTGAAGGTTTATTTTTCCGCTTGTTGAAAACACAGGTGAAGGATGACTCATCTGATCATATGACTTTTTTTAAATGCTCAGTAGACCACTGCCTGTGTTCTTTGCACCACTCGCAAACATGCATTTTTGGGTGTAATGCAAGGATTGTGCACTGCAACCCAACCGTAGTATCCTCTATGTGAAGTTGTTGACGGACTCTTCTTGATGAAACTGCCACATCCTAGATATATATTTATATTTATATTTACTGATTCAGAGTTTCTCACCCGTTTTGCCTTGCATCCCAAACCATTGCATGATCGAGGAGTAGGCCTATGTGCTTTCGACTACAGTTGCCTCTAGCTAGTGATGTCTTTCTCTCAGACTTCCATGCCAATATCACCATAGCTACTTTTCCTTATGAAACATCAACAAGTTGAGACTCTCTTACTGAGATCTCCTCAATAAATAATGACAAAGACAAAATAATGGCCAATTGGGCCGGACCAGCATTTTTATATGGTAGATGTAGATGTCTATAACATTGTATAGCAGTTAGCAGAAATGCATATGTGATTGCCAAAATTTGATAGGCCGGCCTACTTTTAAAGTGTATTACAGTGGAAAATAATTTATGTAGAGCCATAAAGCAAACTCAGATCACAGTGTATGGCCATAATGGAATGTCATAGGCAAAAACAGTATTACCATATAACAGGCTATATCTAATGTATAATGTACTTTTCACCAGACAAAACAGGCAGGCCTACTCACTTGTGACGTGATGAATAATTAAAAGAGGAATTTTTGTTTGTGCATTTGGTGGTCATTTTCTTAATTGTTTCCTAATAATAAAGAACAATTTTCAGAATAAATTGAAATAGGTTTGTGTATGTATACACACTGTGTATAAGGAAAATAAGTACTGCAAAAAACATGAATGTGAATAGGCATAAACACTTGGAATTGAAAATAAATGAGAATGATTTAAAAAACAAATTAATATGAAAATGTTAATTGGTGAATGTTGCTGAATGTAAATTAGTGCTATCAAAATCCTATTCCCTCGAGAGAAAGTGTTGTCGCTAGACCAGAGACGTTTAGGTATAGTTTATTGGTGGATTTGCATTTGGAATTTAAATATTTGTCTTGACCATGCGTGGTGGTTAAATATCTGGTAACAATCTGGGGTAAATTATTTGTAGCAAAACCCTGCAATGTATAACGAAATTCTAATGGAATGGGGATTGTAGGTCATTGCTAATGACTATTCTCTAATTTGCGATCCGATTTCTATTTACACGAAATTAATGAGTCTTTCTCATCAATAATTTGTTTAATTCCATAAGCGGGGGAAAAAGCAATCAGAGTATATTTAGTACCGTTTTAGTATTCTCGTTCCTGAGTCGTGCAATGTAGTCCTCGCCTGTATAGCAACACTGGTTGCTTACATCTTCCTGTGTGGCAACCAGCAATGAGCGCTGAGTTCTAGTCTGGCTGCCATCTCCATCTGTCGAGCCTGAGAGCAGAGGAGGGATGGTCTTGCGCTTTGGATCCGCCTTCTGGATACAGCGGGAGCCATTTAACATTTCATTCTCAGCCAACCTCCTACGACAGGGGGCATCGCATACTACGGGAATACACTACACAGCAACCGCGAGCTTAGAAGCGGACTGTTGCCTGAATTGAGAGCATACAGCGATGGCACAGCTGGTTCATGTTTACCCAATGCACTTTCCGAAACCTCTGGACCAGCAATCAACGCGTAACTAATTGAACGGACAGATATTATTTCGGTCGTTTTTATTTATTTTGTATTTTTGCTCTTATTTCAGTTTTTGAGAGCGAGAATCTGACATGCTCAAACTGATTTGCTTTTATTAAGCAGATATTGCAATTGCGTTGCTGTCCTCGAGCGAAAGCTTTGCTCGTTTAGAAGAGGAGACTATTTTTTTTCAATCGTAGCCTACTTGTTAATATCTAATAGCCGTTCGACTGGAAACCCTTAGCAAAACAGTTAGCCTAATTGAAGGCTTTGGGGTCTGAATAAAATCGAGCGGTGAGTTGTTTTGTCTGATAATCTCCAGAGTTGGGATAAATACTGCTGTTGTCATCATTGCACAGTGTGCATCAGCATCTGAGCATCTTTCCTTCGGAAGGCACATTTGCGTCCGCTATGCACATTGCCGTTGCTTTGCAATAATACAGAGGATCCGCAGTAGCAGACTGGGACGTCAAGAACATACACACAGAGGATGTTTTGGATGTGAAAATAAATAAATAAATAAATAAGCAAGATGGGGAAAGATCAGGAATTGCTACAAGCAGTTAAGACTGAAGACCTTATTACGGTGCAGAAGCTCTTGCAGAGGCCCAGACCAGGGAAAGCAAGTAAGTGACATTTAAAATCATTCAGATGTTTGAGGCGATGTGAGCTGATGAATTCGCCAAATCGATGAGAATTCGATCTCTCGGAGTGCTTTGCATGAATCATAGTAATCCGCTGTCACCTCGGTGCACAAGGCGGTATTACCAATTGGTGCCTTGAACGTATCCAAGGGTTCAATCTGAGATGCGATTATTGCTGTGTTCAGAGTGATTCATTGCGCGTTATGACTTCATCAAACGCGCAATCAGATAACATAATTCAGTTGAGTTGGGCCGACTAAATGTAGGTAAGCACGTCGGTGTTCAGCCAATGGTGTAAGATGTTGAAGAGGTGGAAGAGAAGGCAAAATTGGAGCACTGTAAAGAGAAATGAACTGGCTATTTCTCCTGTTTTCTTACTAACACATTACTATTACTATTATTATTATTATTCTCCTTATTATTATTATTTCAGTGCCTGGAAATATATATTCATAGGGGAGTTTCTAGTTGGTTTGCAGAGATGTGCAAAGCGTCTTTCGTGATGATGTAGTAATGTGAGATCGGGTCAATGTTATTGACTGGTGCGTACACAAGGATAAGAAGAACATGAATATCTGCTCACTAAATGCCTTAACAGCAATGCTTAGTGAAAATATAATGAATAACTCCAGCTAGTGGAATAATGTATGCTAAACTATGCTATGAGCTGTTAGGTTGAATTGGGTGTGTTTTCATGGTGTATCAATGGTCATAGCTCTTGTGATGGATTTGAGTTGCTCTCTTTGACTACATACACGACACCCCACTGGGCAGCAAATTGCACCCAGCTGACCTCACCATGCCATCAAAACATAGATTATTGCAATGTGGTGGCATGTGTGTACAGTTAGTGCCTGAAGCCTTGTCCAGGTGAGCCCATTTAATGTTGCTCAGAGAGGTGCCAGCCAATGTGCACGGTGCAATGTGACTGTGGTATGTCACTGTCGCAAGGCTGTGCCATGGCAGCATGCCCAATGAATTTTACATAACAGGTGATAAAACATCTGAAAATGATCTTAATGGTTTGTTAATTAACTTGTGAGAATGCTTAGTTTAAACATAAGAGTGTCAAAGATCTGCTGGTGGCTTTCTCTGGATGTGTCATGATAATTGTGTCTTAAACTTGAAAAGGTGAGCCCTAGTTTGTATGCTTGTTTGAAAGTCACTTATTGATTGTGTATTTGGATTTGGACCACATGCCTTAGCCTTTCAATCTTCAAAAAATCACATATTTTGAATTCCAATAGAAGATTTGAGACGCAGTGTCTCGCGTTAGACCAGCGGTTTGGCTTGGAGGGAGAGAAATGAACTGACATCAGCAGGGACTTGGAGATAATTGCATTTCAATTAGGTCACACTCAGTTGCACTGCTATCCTTTGGTTATGCAGTGCTTATTCCAAGGAGATTACTGGCACTGTATATAGTTGAGAACTGATCAAACACGTGTGGTGGTCAGCCCAGGGCAGGTATCTGTCAGGCTATTCTGGCTCTCCACTTGAACTGGAAGTATGATTCAGCTATGTGCCATGATGGGTGAATCCCATTCTGGGTCCATATTTCAAGAGCAAGAGCATTTCAAGAGGGTTTCATCATGCTGTCACCCTCATGTTGTATGTAGGGACCTTGTTGCTCATTGATTTTGGAGGGTTATTTTATGGTTCTTCTGGGAATATCTCTTCTCATTACCTCAGAAAGGGGACCGACTGTCTGCATGCTTCAGGCATTTGTGTCTGGTTCTTGGTGTCACCTGTTCATGGGTACCTGTGCTGTCTGCTCAGATGAGGCAGCGTCTAAACCCTCACTTGATTCGCTCTGTGGCAGGACATTCCAGCACTGCAAAAAAAAGGTTTTCTCAAACGACAGAGTGAATCACCTCAGGGATGCATTCACTTCAGTGCACATTCACAAAGACACAAGGGAGGGTTCCATTATCCCTGTAGCCTGGTAGTAGAAAACGACCATTTCCAAGGAGTTTGCACTATCCAGGCACAGAGTATACGCCCTCCTCGTGCCTAAAATATATGAAAAAGGATGAAAAAATGTATCTGAGAACTGAATGTTCTTTGCTATGTAAGCATTTGTACACATGTTTTTCTGGACTCAAAAATAAAACAAGATATTGGGTCCTAGTCCTATTTTGGCAATAGGACTAGAACCAGTGATCCTGGATGTCTACCTCTTTGTTCAGCTTCTCAAGATGATCGTTGGGGTCTGTAAAAAGCCACAGGACTCAACACAGCAATGAGTCAGAACTGTATGAGAGCAATATAAAAGATGGCGGATGTTGTTGTAATCCTAGTTGATCTGCTTCTGCAAGTTGTTTGTAGTGCTTGCAGACTGGGTATTAGATTATGTTTCCAATGCTTCAATTGAAATTCTCCAGTGGGCATACCTTCTGTGATGTGTTTTGTATTCAGCACACTTTCCTCCATGACTGGGAATGAAGAGAGGGGTATATCTCGTCATGTGTATTTATGTGTACCCGTACACTTTTCATCCGCTTGATGTCCTGGCTGATGGAAATGACTTGCGCTTTGGGTGATGATGTCAGCCATCATGCAGACAGTGGCACGGTCCTGCCCCATTGCAATGTGCATGAGCACAGAGCCCTCCATCAGCATCCAGAGGCACAAAGTCTAAGGCTTCAGACCCCCCTGTAAGCACACCGACCGGGCTCGACTCTGGGCAGCAAGGCTTTGCTCCTTTGCATCCTGTCACTTTGTCCCTGAGAGGGTGACCCATAACCTGGCCTATCACACTGGTGAGCGGTGGGAGAAGACTGAGTGTCCGTCCTCAGAGGGAGCACTGCAGAAGAAGACTTGGATATCTGTGCACCATTGAGGTCAAAGTCAAGGTCAGGGCTCGTGTTTCCCCAAACGCTGCTTAACAGATCCTGCTCTGCAATTATTTTTCGGTTGCACTGCTTGGGAACGGCCTCAGCTTTAGACAGGATTATGCGTTTGTTGCTGTGGCATTCGCCGTTGATAGTGAGGCCGGTATTTGCCCTCAGAATGCTAAGATGAGAACAGTGTTATGGCACAGTAAGCAGCGTCGCTATGTTGCCTCTGGCAAGTCAGGGATGGTGTGAGAGTAGGACAGCCGCTGCTGAGGCTGCATCCACAGTGAAGAGGCTAGGGATTGCCACGCATCATCATTATAACAAGTTTTTCCTCTGAGGGGGTGGGGCTGGGGGCTGAGTGGTTGACATTAAAGAAAAATCAATGTGATAATTGGTAGTAAAGTTGGCACAAAATAAATCATTATGGCACCATTGATCATGAGTGCTTTATTAATGTGCCGGAAAAGAAAACATTTGGAATGCATTTTTAATGTGTGCCGAAGCAAATTGTTGAAAAATAAGTTGATCCCCTCTTATTAATATTGCAGGCTGGTCAGGAGCATGCTTTGTTTGCCATTGTGTCAGGACTATCTGGAGTGGCAGTGTTTGAGGATGGCAAATAAAATGTGCAGCTTTACTGGGATTATAAGTAAGATATGTGGATATTAAATAAAATAAATGAAATGGATGAAGTAATCTGGAGGGAGGAGTCGTGATTATCTCTGAGATTTGGAAGTGACATAGTGTGTGTCTAGTGTCAGACACATGATACATGGACTGCTGTGATGGGATGGAATGGTGAGAATAATGTAGTGATGCACTGCTTGTCATGAGTGTGTAGTGTAGCCAAAATAGTGGAACAATGTACTTATAATATGAACTCATACAATAACATGTGAAATACTTATAAACTCACAAAGTAATTTGTGGCTCATTTATTCATTGTAAACTGTGTCATTGTCATATCACATCACTGTTACTGGCACTGTAAGTATTGCTTTTATCGTGTTTCCATGTGACAGAATATAAACACATTTTACAATGGATTTTTGATTAAAGGGGAGCAACATAACGATTTTCAGTGAAGGCATGATACTCACCAAGTTAGTGTATTAAGCTAAAAACATTATGTTTTGACCATCTGAAAGGCCTTACCACCGACCTGGGAATTCCAGATCGAAAAAGGCTGTACTTCAGGTATCTCCAATAAAAGACATCAAGTAGTAATGCCCAGTTAAGCCGATTAGCAATGATTTATGGTCTAGAGTGAGTGTTGGACCTGAAATTATTTATAGTATGTTAAGATTTTTAGGGCTGCGCCTCCTGTTAGTTGTTTGAGCACAAACCTACTTTCGTTCATTTAACGAGAGAAACAGACAAAAGACTGTTAAAAACACATGGGATTGTTTTTGTAGTTGCACAACTAGCTAGTGTATGGTTTATTAAAACAAGTAGCAGTAATGTAAGAATAGCACTTTGATACATCCAGCAAAAATGGCTGAGCCTCCCATAACCAGCTATATGCAAATCTGGGGGCCCACACATATCTTTTTGCTCTGGCTAGGACTGCTTGACATACAGGGTTATATCAAATACTTGAAGACAAGTGTACTATACTCCTGTGAAGTGCAGGTCTGTTGAAACACTAATCTTCACCAGTAAAGCCTTACATAATGGAAAACACTTTATGGAAAGCATATAATCTAGATTTTAATTGATGGAAACAAATACAATTAAAATAAGCAGGCTTAATTTGTCTCATATACGTATTAACAATACATACTGAATTTCTGTTTACACCCAAAATCACAAGCTCATGGGGCCAAACCTTCTAAACTCTGCAATCTGTTCCGCTTTAGTTTATGATTTAGATAATTACCTATGTCTGTGGAAGCAGAGAGTAAACATGGTCACGTGGAAGACACTAACAGCTGGGGACTAGACTTTTGGAAGAATGTTTAGAGCACATGGTGTAGTGCTTGGTAAAGGTATATAGTGAAGATTCTGTATGTGTAGAATTGGGAGTTTTGCACAGGAGGCACAATTGATTTGGCTCTCTGCTAACTAGAAGGACTGAAGGATGGAAATCCAACACAGTTCCTGGAGCAAAGGATTCCTTATTACCTTTAATGTTGCATTCACACATGATCTTTATTCATTAAAAACCATTGTGGTTTCATCACCTCCTGGTTTTAGTTATGTGAAGTGATTCCATGGAAGGAATATGAGTGCATGCAGGGTCCATTCTATGGTGTATGGGTGAGTTAGACTGTGGTTTGAATACTGGTGTCAGACTGCCAGCTCACCAGCATCAAAGCATTGTTGCCAATCCAACTGAATGAGAAAAGAAAATGTAGAGGCTGTACTTTATCTTTGCTTCTACATGTCCCCAGGCGTTAATGCTTCCAGGTGAAATGATTTATTCAAAGAAGCAATTATTTATTATACTTCAACAATAATATTTGAATTCATATTCCTGTTTGGGCATGGGTTAGGGTTCACGTTGACCACTGTCTGCGGCATGGGGTTTTGGGTTATGTCCACGTCTGCTGTGGTGCTGGGTGTGACAGGGGTATGACAGCTGAAAGTGGGATGGAGTTTCAGGAGGCTGGGGGGGAAGGGCGGGGAGTCCCAGTCGTTAAATATATTCAATCAATATGCGGTCTTGAAATAGGCTGTGGTCCCTGTATTTGATCCAGGGAATCATACCTGCCTCTGGTTTGTCAGATTATTGAATTTCTGAGCAAATGGCAGAGTCTGAGTGATAGTGAAAGGAGAGGCAGGGTGCTGCTACAAGGCATTCGTCCTATCAGTGCTGCAGCGACAGCAGTCATCCCTGCATCACCGCCAGCGACTGCTTACCTCCTTGGGATGGGACAGACGGATTCATAAAGCTGTTTTTGAAACCTTCCTTACCCAATGTTCACATATCTTATAAAGCAGGGCAATAATTGATAACCACAAAGGGACATGTGCTGTGCTTGCCATTGGAATGCATATGGAAGACATGATTCGATGTACACGTTTATGTAATCCAACCTTGCAAGTATGCTTTAATTCCATGTTGTCAATTTCATAGCTATTTCAAAGGAAGATTTTCTTTCAGAAAGCATAGAAAATATATACTGACCAATGTGAAGTCGTTGCATTGAGTCGATTTAGCCAGAACAAACTGGTTTGCTTACCCCGGGCAACCCTTTAGTACTACGCTCACTCTCACCACACTATTCCTCCATGTAAATAATGTAACTGAAACCTGCATCGCCCCCTGTGTGTCATTGCATGTGCAAGAGGGAGCACTGGGTCGAAGAGGGTGCAGTCATGTATGTTAGCGTTTGTCATGTGATTAAGACATATGGTGTCCCAGCTTTCCAGGCCGTGTGAAGAGCTGAAAGAGGAGAGAGACCAGGCAGGCATCTGATGAGTCCGGTACATGGCCCGGTTCAGCCGAAGCCTGCAGAGAGCTGCCAATTGGTCGGGGGTTTCGGCAGGGAGAGCAGGCAGGGAGGGGACCGGTGGCAGGTTTAAAACAGAGGAAAACAGTGCGCCTCCTCGAGACACTGGTGGGCCCTAGAATGCCACCACATCCTGTTGTTGCTTGAGCAGATTGGTGTGGATCAGGGGGCCCAGTTCTGGGATCAATTATTTACCCCCGTGCTTGGCTCCTGCATCCACCCCCCCCCCTTCCCCCCGCAAGACGTTTGCTACTTTTCCAGCCCCAACACAAACAGTGAGCTGTCTCAGTGAGAGTCTCCATTTCCCCAGTCACTGTTCATCAGCTCTGAGCTCCCCCCTGGCCGGGACCTTTGGAACCACTCACGTGTGTTAAAAGTGGGTAGAGTAACATCTGTGACACTTTGGTTTGGCATGCGCCTCTTTTTGCTTCTAAGCACGTGGTTGCACCATGACTCTAGCTCTCTATCCCTGTCAAGCATAATATAACAGGATGTAGACCTGACAGTGCTCTCTGTTCAGCTGTACTGACACAGACACACACAGACACTGCTACTGTCCAGGCGTCCTCCACTGCTATGTGCGCCCGCTGTGCAGCGTTTCCTGTGTGACTGACTGCCAGCAGATAACAGGGCCCCTGATCCCTCTTCTTGCCTGGGCTGCCTAGTTTTCCGCACGATTGGTAAGACTGGGAGTGGATAATGCCGGGATGAAGAAAAGCTGATTGTAGCCCTCTAAATCTAGGTTGAAAACATGCGCGTCATAGGCGCGTGCACTGTTCGCATTCATTTCTGTCGAAAAAGATGGTTTGCTGTGAGTTTCCTTTTTTTGTAGCCTCAGTATTTGAAGGGAAGGAGTGCACTAATTGAATGAGTGTCTGGCTGCTGCATGCCCTCTATATGGTGGAGCGATAGTGCTGATCAAATCTGTGGGAGGATGTAGGAGGAGGTGTGTATGTGAGCTCACGCTGGGACTGGAGTCTGGGGGGTCAGCAAGCAGGATGCATGTTAAACTGCAGCCCTCTTCTCATTGGCTCATGTAGGAGTCGCCAGCAGATGAAGCAGCAGGAACCTGTGATGCTGGTTTCCATGGAGATGTGGATGGAACATCTGGGGTTGGCCCAGTGCAGGCAGGCTGGCACCATATTGCCCTGCACTTTATCCTCTCTCTGGCAGTCTGATCACAAGGAAGGCTCTAATCCAGAGGGGGGTGGGCGGGATTGCGCCTTGTGCAGGATAAAAACGGAAACAGACTGAGCATTGAGGACAAAATCATCAATATTAGTGTTGTTAAACAACAGTGAATAACCACGGAGATAAGACTTGGCCAAGACCATGGGGTGGCCCAAGGTCCTGCTAAAATGGCTGAGGACTGGAATGATCCTCTCTGTGGGGAATAGTCACACCGTTTTGTTGCACTGTTAGGAATTTCAAGAAATAATCAGCAGAATTGAATAGTCTTAGGCCTAAAAAATATTGCAAATAAAATAGGCCTAAATAATATTGCAAATATTTGAAAACATACTCTGTTGGCACAGTCACACCGTGCACCAGACAGGGAGAAAAAACAACAACAACACGCTTGGGTAGTAAACATGCTGACGTCATTCTGAGACATTCAGCTTTCAGCACATAAGAAATTGAATATTTTAGAGCATGGAAGTAGCCTAATGCTTCTACTCTAAGGTGAAAGCATGTCTTAACTACAAAGTTTGGAGGAAGCCATTAGACGAAAGGGTTCCTGTGTAATCCCACTCCTCGCTGCAGATCTGTACCCAGACGTCTTGGCACTGACTCGGTGCTCCATACGGGCTGCTTTGTGTGACCCCAGATAAACAGGGCTGGTTGCCTGGGAAACCCTAGGGAGTCCTGGGAAGTGGTAGGGCATGTGTTGATCACCTCTCTAATGGAATTTCTGAAGGGGGCTGGCCTGAGGAGGGATTTATCATCCTGAATTATTCATGTCATTGCCTTCAAGTAATTTAAAGTCAGGCTGCAGAGTATTTCCACCTCCGATTGCATTTGGCAGAATGGGGGCTTGCTGTTGTCTTGGGAATGGGGAATGAGATGCATTCTGAGGAACTGACAAATACATGACTTCCCAGAGTGCCTCAGCTCACGTATGTGAGGCTGTTGTCGTGTAGAACGATGTCTGTCTGTGTGCCATGTGTTTTGGTGTTCGCGAGGAACGTGGTGTTATCGCTGTCTGGCAACTGAAAAGGGAAAACCTGCAGGCCACTTAGAATGTCTTGACTGCCATTGCCCAGTTTCTCAGTCTCTTTGTGTTTTTCAAAGACCTACGAATGTGCTCCTACCAGTCAATTTCTGGACACTGTTGGTTTGCACAAACTATATTCCAAAATGGCCACATTCCAGGGTTGAGCTCAGACCCGTTATTGCTGTGGGAGTTGTATGCAAGTAGACATATCATTTCACTCTAGGCGCACACTGTGGAAGCGGTAGCATTGCCAGTTCCAGCACTCTGTGCCCAGCCAGTCCTCTGGCAGGGAACAGTGTGAGATGTGTGGTGGAGGAGGGGCTGTGCAGCTCACAGAACGCTGAAGAGCATCGGAGGAGGTTCTACCACCGGGAGGTCAGCTGACGCTGCGTGTGCCTCATCGGTCTGTTTTCACTCTCTATCTGCTGCTGTGCTAACCTCAGCCCCTCAACGTATTCCCTCTGTAGAAAACACACAGCACGTGGGTGCTGTCAAAGGAGCTGTGGGGCTGGTTTTTCAGGGCTCTTCCATTGTCTGTTCTGCTTCTTTATTGGTATACAGGTAACTGCCAAAATAAAGTAAACACCAGCATAAAGTGTCTTAATAGGGTGTTGGGTAACCAGAGGAGCTTCAGTGCATAGATTCACAGTGTCTGGAACTCTAATGGAGGGACACAACAGCATTCATGCCCTGTGGATGGGGACATTGTCATCCTGGAAGTGACCACTCCCATCAGGAGAGAAATGCTTCAACATAGGATAAAGGTGATCACTCAGAATGGCTTTGTGTTTATTGGCATTTACCTTGCCCTCTAAGGGGTTGAGTGGACCTAAACCATGCCAGGAAAATGCAGCCCACACCATAACAGAGCTGCCAGAACCCTTCCCCATGGGAAACAAACACTTTGACCTGTAGGATTCTTTTGGCATGCACCACACATGCACTCCTCTGCATGTGAACAGGATGAGTGAAGGATGTCTCATCTGATGTTTTACTCAGTAGACCACTGCCTACTCAAAAACATGCATTTGTAATAAGGGGTTTATGGGCTGCAACCTGACCATAGTATCCTAGTATCTCGAACTAATGCATGGACATCACGTTCAAGGAATATGCACTTTCGACCAGAGTTGCCCCTAGATGATTATGTCTTTCCCTCAGACTTCCATGCCAACATCACCTTAGTCACTGTTCTTCATGAACCATCAGCAATATTCTTCACTGAAGCTAATGCTAAATGTGCCCCAACAATCACCCTTCTTTAAAAGTTACTTCTTATAGTCATGGTAGTCAAAATAATGGGCAACGTGGCCTGCACAGCATTTTTAAACATGGCCCTAAGCATGATGGGATGTTAATTTCTTAATTAACTCAGGACCCACACCTGTATGGAAGCACCTGCTTTCAATATGCTATGCATCCCTCATTTACTTTAATTTGGTACTTTCCTGTATATATGTCTATATCTGTGTTGCAAACCTTTACACCTCAAGGGTTATGCTTGGTCATCTTTTTGTTCATAATTTATTGACCATAGTCGATGGTGGTATATTATTTAATCCACTCTGCTCCATAGCCTTAATCGGCATCAGTGTCCATGTACTCTAGGCTGTGGGTCCTACATATGTCTACACTTCCCCCATGTGCTGGTGCAGTTATATTCTCTCGTTAGATTTTATGTGCAGTATGAATGAAAAGTGTATCATGTATATTTTCTCACGGCCATATTAAACCTTTGAGCCATGAGTCCTGCATTTTAGCTTTAGCTGAATGTTTATGTTGATGTTTCTCTGACAGCTAAGCTCTGAGGTTCCGGGTGTAGTCGCGTGTCTTTTCCCCTGGCGGCTAGGCAATGGAGACTTGATGCCTATTTGGAGGAAATTGTTGTTTTTTCCTCTCTCTCCATGAAAGACTCTTCCTATTAAAGCGGTTCCAAGGTTTTTTTTCCATTTCCACCAGGATAGGGGGATTGATTAGTTCCACTCCCACATCCATTTGTTACATAATAAAGTACATCCCGTCTGTTTTCAACACATCTGAACAGCTGCAATTGCTAATGGATTAATCTAAAGCTCCTCTGCTTTAAGATAAAGTGAGATTGTTGCAGAGGGGGAAACTGTTATATCTCAACATTTACGAATGGAAAAATCTCCAAGAATCCCTGGAAGTTATTTTTGTTAAAACATTCTTCTCACCCATTCCTCAAGTCTCAAGTCAGGAAAAAGGAAAAAAAGTCCTTGGCATTGACAGAACCAGCTTTTTTTTCCAGGGAGCTCGAAGCGATTGGCATTGTCATTTTCTGAGGATTGGGAAGAGCCATAAAAAGCACTGGCAGAGGGATCCTCTGTAAATAAACCTTTGGATGGCCTTGACACAGACTGTGGAATGTCTGAGCAAGTTCCTCTACAAACCGGAGAGCCAAGGATCTTCTTGGGCCCGTATCGCATTTGGTTTATAAATGACATATTAGGTAGCTAGGTAATATGAAAACAATAGCTAAAATGAGTTAGATTTAGGGTGTCTTATGCTTTTATGCAGTTGTATTGGAAGAGTAAACAAAAATAATGCTTGATAAGAACAAACAATTGTTACAAGGCTATTTGGATGTTTAGATGTGCAATATTTGATTGCTATATTTCTATCCATATCTCATGGTAGGTTGTCTCTTGTAACATTTCCTTCTAACTGATAGATTTAGGCCTCACTGACAACATCACTCCACAGTTCACTGACCCCACCCCTGGTCTGCTTCTAATGAGGCTAGCACACAATAGGTTATGAGAAGGGCAAACTTTCACAGTTGGTTCTCACTCAGCCGTACAAAAAATACAGTGGAAATATTGGGCCACGAGCCTAGTTATAGCACAATAGTGGTAAAGAGACTGACCACAGCCGGCCTGTGGCCCTCTTCACAGACGAAGAGCTCTGTCACACCACAACCAGCCTGTGGCCATCTTCACAGGCCCAGAGCTCTGTCACATACTGTGATCAACTGAAACTACCATGCAATCTCTGTAGCACAAGACAACTGGAATTGCTAACTGATGTCCATTATATCAGAGATATATTCTCTCTTCCTTACAAAAAAGTCAGTGTAAGATTGGGTAGAAGGCTTTTTTCTTAATTGTGTATTCATCTGTGTCATCATTGTGTATTCATCTGTTTGGTTTGGTTCATTTGGTTGTTTTTCTCATTTTGAAAGAATTCCGCAGTCCAAAGCAATGTTCTCATTACCTTGCCTTTACATATAGATATTTTCAATGTTCTTATTTTTTAAGGTCTGATGCTTTATGAAGGTGTACTTTATAAAGACATTTTATTTCAGTCAAATGTTGAATGAACTCTAATCAAACTGTAATCAGACATTAATCACTAAAGTACTGCTGTTAAAGGGTATGTAAAGAACACAAGGCCTATGATCTGTCCACCAACCTCTGTTTACACCTCACTTCACTAATGACTGATTTTACATTTTTAAATTTTTTAAAATTTTAATTTTTCTCCCAGTTTGGTAGCCAATTACTCCAGCTGTGCTTAGTTCAATCCCCTCCCTCATAGTTCACTGCCGTAGCCCTGTGACCGGCAATGACAATGGCAAAGCGCTGCCTCCTCCTCCACAGAACCACTCCTGTGCACAGCAAACTGTGTCGGCTTCCCTCCCCCCTCCCTGGGGCGGACAGCCAATTGCCACCCCGGTGGCACTCCTGGCCAGAGCCGACTCTGACGCGACGGGGAATCGAACCCCGGTTGCCGTGGCCAGCGTCGGACATTGAAACCACTAGACCACGCGGGAGGCCACTAATGACTCTTATAGTATTGCGGAAACTGAATTTATATGCGCCAAAGGCAAGAGACACAAACCCTCTCACTGTGGACCAGGGGGGAGTGGAGAAGGTAATTGCCTTTTCTGATTAAAAACCTAAGAGTTGTAAGATTAATTGTACAGACTGGGTCCTCACATTCCCGAAGGCCTCGTTGACTTTATGTGCAGTGTCTGGCTCTGTCCCTCTGGTACAGGACCACAGAAGAGGTATCCTGCTGAGACAGGAGACCCCCCACCCACACCCCCACCCACCCCCACCCACCCCCTACTTCCTACTTCCCGGATGACTGTCAGACCTGACCAGGTCACCCTGTGAAGTGTTTGTGTGTGTGTGTCTGTGCGGGCTGGGGTTCCTAGCCCTGAACCAGGAAGGGACAGGGGGAGATAAACACAGTGATTAACTGGAAGGCATGCATCAGCTTTCTGAGAGGCTGTGTGGAACTCTGCCATGGCTTGAGTGCAGTGGAGGATGCTGTGCTGTGGTAACCATTACTAATGCCCACCATTAGGTATGAGTTTCTGGTGGACCCTCAAGCAGAACCGCCCTTGCCTCATTGCCAGTGTCGACATGGTTGGAATATACAGCTTACCACCCTCTCCACTGTATTTCAGTGTTGTTTGAATCACTGCCTTAACAGTGTGTGCCACACTTTGGAGTCTACATAGCTCTGTGATTAGGTTGTACAAGAGCAGGAGCCTCTAAATTTGAGGGGGTTTTCTACATTGGGCACATGTGGTTTCACTTAGCAGCCGATGGTATTTTGTACTAAATGCCAAACCGTCATGACACATCCAGGCAGTAAGGCCTCTGTACATTACAAGGGTTCTGTTCTCCCTTTCCATGTTAAATTCTCCCCAACACAGCGACTTCAGTGGAAATTCCACTCCCAAGCTTTCTTATAGCTCTAACAAGCAGCAAAAGCACCAAAGCCTTGGGAGAAGAATAGACCTTTTGTTTGAATATGCTGTTCTGGATTTTACTATCTAGCTATGTCACTAATCACATCATGGATAAGTATCTACAGCAGGCTATTACTGATTATTTTGCAGTCATTGATGCAGTTGCAGTTTGAAGGACAGCGTCCTGTCAATGCTCTGGGTGGGTGTAAACTCCTGCTTAGTTCTCAGTTGTTCACACTGGCATCACAGCTCTGTGCCTGGGCAACTATTGTAGCACAAAGGGTGTCTATTGCCCATGCTCCTGGATGTGATCAGCAGATGGAACCTGGCAAATGGTGCCTGGGTAAAGAGTGGCACAATCACCTAGTCATCCTTGCAGCCATAGTGCGCACTGGAGGCCAGTGGCAGCCCTCTTTTGTAGATGTGATCGCAGGGAGAGATAGAAGATGCCCCACTATTTTTGTGATCTCTGGCACCCAGTGAAAGGAATTATTTCCCCAATGTTTCAGGGCCCAATGCTTGACACAGCTATCCCTTGGTCCCGTTCATCACGAGGGATAGCTTTATTTTATCTGGACGGGTACAAACGGGGGCATATGATGCTGAGTAATTCTCATTCCAGTTACAATTTCATGCTGTGTTTGTCTCTCTGGTAGTGACAGACATCCAGGACAGTGAGTGTCTGTGCCAACAGCTATCTCTCTCTCACTCTCTCTCTCTCTCACACACACACACACACACACACACACATTGGCTCCTGCGCCTGCTTTTGCCCATGGGACCCCTGCCCAGGAGCTCAGTGTGATAGTGGGCAACTACAATACAGGATGGTCTGTTTGGGCTGTATGTTTCTTTGTCAATGGCAGTGCTGATATTGTCTGAACTGTAACCAAAACTAGCCTGCAATGGAGTTGATGTTCATATGACATGAACAAGTTGCACAGAGCCACAGTGCACAACCGTATCCAGTGTGTTCCATGCTGGAAAATATAATTCAGCAAAGAAATGATGAAAAGGAAATCATGCAGAGCAGCCGTACAGTTGTACACCTCTGGGAGCAATAGCACACTATATATTTCAATACAATGTAGCTCGCAAAGAAATGGCTTTGGCACGGCAGTGGACTGTATTTGATTCTAAACGTTACCAAAGCGGCTTTGAAGGCCTTAGCCAGGTGAGTAATTTTTTCCACATGAGGGACAGAGGGAAACTGCTGACTGCAGGTTGGGCCCAGTTGGAGCTGGGTTTCAGAAGGACCGTCTTGCAGTGCTCAGAACTACAGTGAACTGGGGACAACAGTGAGAGAGCAGCTGCGTTGGGACTGAAGGCAAAAAAAATCTACTCTAAAGCTTCTTCTTAATTTAATTACAAATAAAAAATAGACTTGAAAAAGTCCAAGGGAGTGAATAATTTTTATATCCACTGTCGGTCCTGGCAGTATGATCTCAGTGGCCTTAGCCCTTAGCTGCAGTGTGATGTTCCACAGTGTGGTGCGGGAGGTGCAGCTATGTCCATGCAGCTGGGGACTTTAAAGATCTGCCTGTTCTGTTCATATGATTTCCGTGGCGATGTATAAAATAAAGACCCCAGATAATATTCCATTGATTTTTGGAAATCTATGGCTTTTGCCCTCCTTTCTGACATTTGCACGTCTTTATCAGAGCTCTGTTGGCATTGGTGCTGGCTGGGTCAGGTTTCTGATTATAGTTTAACACTTTGTTGTACGTCGCTCTGGATAAGAGCGTCTGCCAAATGCCTATAATGTAATGTAATGTAATAGCTATGCCTCCAAGGATCAGTGAAGGGGCCTGGTAAGTTAGTATTTGAGATGGAAACTGGAGCACACTCAGGAACATTAAAGCGCTCTTCAGTCAGATTGTGTTCTGGTTCCTCATCCAGTGATGTTGACCAGGTTCACGACCAGTGGAAACAACTGCGAATGCCAGCGGATCACATCACAAAAGGGGGCAAATGAAAATGAACAGGTGGTGCTGCGTCCAATTCTGTGGTCCACCGCATCACAGCCCAGCTCAGGTACAACAGTGAACCTTGGTTATAGCCTCGGACAATGGAGGCCTCTGCTATATCCTTTCACCTCACCTGTCCTCTGAGCATGACACAATTGTTTCATTACAGGGGCTGAACAGGTACTGAGGCTCTGTGGAACGTTTCAGAGTTTACGTCTATAGAATTCCAATAAAGTTAGTGCTGGGGAAGGCAGGGAGCTACTACTTTGTTTAATGTATCAGAGGCACTTCATTAAACTGTGCCTTGTGGATCGGGGCAGGAGGTCCCTCGGTTCATAGAAGGTAGAGCTGCCCGTTGACACTTGCTCACACTGTCACCGACATCTACCCAGGGTAGTCTGTTAGGAAAGTGTTCTGGGTGTCAGGGGTCTTGTGAGTGATGGCCTGTTTTAGCACGTATTGATGTGTGTGCGGGGTTCGACTGGGCCCTTGGACGAGTAGTGTGGCACAGTTCAAAGTTCATTTCACAGTGACTATTGAGATCATTGCCGGAGCACAGAGCCATTTGCTGGTGTCAGTCAGACGTGTGGATAATTGCTGCCCATTAGAGATAGTCTTTGCTCTCTTCATGCTGCAATGGGAAAATCTCAATTTCTTCGGCAGCCGACTGCCCTCAGATGAGGATACCGTTCCAAACATTTTAATCCCATTAGACTGTGGAGGGGGAAAGGTTGACTGGAGAGAGTGGCTCCCTATATTTTTGTCCCTGTCTGTGGCTCACAACAGTGTAAATGGTGTGCTGGAAATGACAGTACTGAAAAGGCTCCAATTGCAGCCATGAACATATTCAAACCCTACCATTAAGCTGTGTGGTGTTGTTGGTAGCCATTTCGGAGGTCTCCATTTCACCAATCGGGCTTGTTCTGTAGACAGCCAATCTCTGGGGACTTCTGAAGGGCACCTGAGTCACACAGACAGCCCTTGAACCAGTGACCTGGGAGATGCAGGTTAATCAATGGGCTTGATCAATACGTTCACAGCGATAGCTGGCAGTGTAGCTTTTCAGTACACGACATGGCTGACTGGTTTAACATCGCTCTGTTATCATCTGACCCAGAGGAATTGCTTTAATCCAGCTCTCTCTCTGGGCCTCCCACATGCTCTGCGGCTTATGATCATTTGCTGATGTTCATTTAAAAATGGAAATGATCATTGTCCTCTAAGTTTAGAAAGGCTTTTGTTTTGTTGTCCTCCACTTACTGGCTACAGGGGTTTGTCACCACACTTGTGCAGACAAGTTGTGCGTCGTTCAGTTCAGTGACAATGTGCTTCTGGAAGTCATTTCCTCAGATTGTAAATCTCTCTTAGATGTTTACCATGTCTGGCCATATTTCACTAACTTGCTTCATTTGTTTACTACAGTATGCACTGACAGGACAAAAACAAGTACTGAGACTCTGTGATGTGGTGAGGTCGCTCTCACACTGTTTCTGGTGTGTGTGTGTGCACATCTGTGGGGGCATGCCTGTGTGTATGCATGTTTGATAACGTGTATGTGTGTGTTTATCTATGGCACGAGCAGGGCGAAGGACTGTAAGCATCCAGAGACAGATTGCTGTTTGTTTTCTCATGTGTCTCCCTGCCCCTCGTGCTAACACACCAGCCCCTCCTAATAGCACCCAGCAGAGACAGAAATAGACAGTGTAACTGTAATACAGTGAAATGGATCTGTTTACTGTAGAGCATGGCTGTGCAGACAGTGAGTATGTGAGCATGTCAGGGGATGGGCTGGGTCTGCAGAATGTATTGGTAACAGTGACACGTGTGCCAGTGTGTGAAAAAGCCTCAACCCGAACATGCACTTTTTCCTACTTCTCTGTAACCGCTTTTCATCCCCCACTTTAAATCCATGCCGTTGGAGGGCCTGCCTGCCAGGGTTTGGGTTCGAGGACTGCATGAAGCTGTCCTGTCACTGTCACCCCCTCTTACAGACCTGGCAATGGAGGAGGCGGGTGAACATGTTTCACCTGGTTTCTGACTTGACTGCCACCTTGATCGCCATCTTGATCCAGAGACTGTTAGATTCCAGCACACTTGTTAATATGCTAATTGAATGACCAGTGATTACGCTGTTTTGAAAATGTAATTACAGAATAATGCCAGATAGCCAATTCTCAGCAGCGTAGATTATTAATTCATCCTAGCATATAATTTTGTGTTGGGCAAGGAAAGCAGAAATGCCACCTGCCCGCTTAATATAATTAGAGCTGCTAATTACGCTGTAGTGCATGGGGAGACATGCAGGAGGAAATGGTGAGCAAAACTGTCTGCATCCATGATGAGAGTGGAGACTCAGGGGAGAGCGACAGGGAGGTTTAGAATACCAATCCATTGCAAATCTGCTTCTATCCACGTAATTATTTGACAGGTCTGCTACAAAGAATAACAGAAACCAGATACTGGTGCAGCGGGAGTTCCAGCCTGACAGAAGTGGCCCACTCTTGGTTTTCCCTCCAGCAGGTGATTCTGCTCCCATAGAGAAATATATAGTGAGGCTACAGATGTGGGGCGTCTTAATTTGCACATCAAAGGTGAAAGAGCTCTCTTCTGCCTTCATGGTTCGAGCTGCGACAGTCATGCCTCTCCCGAACAGGGATCTCATATACCCGGCTCCAAAGCCAAAGGACGGGACAATCGGCTGACTTAGACAAAAAGATAGATCCCTTCAAATAATACGGCATGTACTTGGCTGTCTACGATGCTTTTGATCTGCCAAATTAAATGTGCTTCGTTGTCTGCACCTTGCGAATGTTCAGCAGTCAGGTATTTGGTGCATTTGATATGCTCTAAAACGCCATCCCTTCCATCCCCCACTATTTAGCACTTCAGTCATTTTCTGATGCAATTTTAATTATCCCTGAATCAGTGCCGCCGTGGTGCAGTAATTCACACAGTGTAATCAGTGCAGTTTAGCTTGATTTAACAGCCTTACGGAGGACCGGGGTGGCTCACTCATCGCGCCTTGTCTCAAAATTCAGGCAGAGAAGCCGGGTGGGTATTTTGGACTGCATAATCTGCACAATCCGCTTTCAAATGATAAATAAATAAATAAATAAATAAATGCATTACTGTACTGTTTTTTCTCTCCAGATTATGCAGTGAGACTGAGATTACATCCCGCTACCGTGAGGATTAAGTATTTTCTGTGAGAACACCCATGCAGAGCACCAAAAGATTTGATTGCCCTGGCGGTTAGATAATGCCTTGTGTGTCTTATTGGACTAAAACAGGAGTTTCATCTAGTTCAAGTATCATAATAACCGTATTGTTCCTATGTCTTCTTTAGATCCTTTGTCCTTTGAATAAATGTTGAGTAAGTAGAAATATACATAATAAACATAGAGTACATATTCTAAAGGCCCCCTAGTGCATTTGATTTTGTTTGGTGCTAAACAGTAACTCACATATGATATGCTACATGTGTAATCTTTTATAGTTATCTGTGATCAAAGACTGAGCACAGTTGATTTGATATATCAGTTAAAGTACAGGCACTCCTCACTTAACGACCTACCTGTTTAACGACCGTGCGGACTTACGACCAGCTCTCTGACCAGTCGGTATTGTATGCTGTACGAGAACTTTGGTCGTGGAAACGGCAGCGCGGCGTCTCAGCATCAAGCATCTCATCTCACCCTTTCTCAATCTCAGTCTCGTTCCCGCAGTCGGTCAGTATTCACTTGCGTTCGCAATCTCCAAGGCTACAAATATTGGTAAGGGGTGGCTCCTCGCTTATCGACCAATTCGCTTAACGACCTAGTCGTAGGAACGGAACTCGGTCGTTAAGTGAGGAGTGCCTGTAATTGATAATGCCTCCCAACTGTCGCTCTGAGCCTGGTGCCTCTCCATGAGAGCGCTTTGTTGGTATGTCTGTTTTTATCTGAGTGTGTAGAATATGATTAGGGAGTATCCCTTGCTGCTATTGTGTAGTCATGTGACAACGCTTGGGCCACCTTTAGGTGACTTCCCAAACCAAGGCATTAGAACCGCAACTGCACAAATAATACACAGCACTGCTAACCTGCTACTGCAGCAGTCCCTCTGAAAATGAGCATGGAGCAAGGGACAAGCATTGCTAAGATGGCAATGATGATCTGGTTTTGAGCTATCCCAAAAAATATGTTCCCAGGAATCCCTGGTCCAGAAAAGTGGGAGGCTGCTTGGATTGCGGCCATGCCTCCAAGCGTTTTCTAGTTGCGGCAGGTTGATTTCTCTGCGCTGAGCCTCGAGGGGCTGAGTTCGGTCTGTGTGGCCTTATAAGGCATCTGCAGTGCTGGAGACAATGTCAGTGACGATGCAGCAGCAGCAGCGGCCTCCCAAATAAGGCAGGCAGCTGTGAAACGAGGGGAGCGATACGTCCAAAGCCCGCCGCGCTCAGTGACGCTCCTCTCGCTTCACGCCATCTCAGCTCGCCAGCGC
Organism: Aldrovandia affinis; assembly: GCA_029706075.1. Taxonomy (NCBI): domain Eukaryota; kingdom Metazoa; phylum Chordata; class Actinopteri; order Notacanthiformes; family Halosauridae; genus Aldrovandia; species Aldrovandia affinis. The sequence continues at coordinate 1,165,720 of JAINUG010000015.1, forward strand.
AGCACGGGCCCTGTTGCCCCTTGATGCTGGAGCCCATCACACCTCCGATTCCCGCCGTCCAGTTCTCCTGATGTGCTGCTTTTCGGAACCTTTAATGGCTGTGGTCAGTGTTTCGTGATGATTCCGGGCAGCTACACTGAACCATTAAATGAAATAAGCAGGGATTACTTGAATATTTGAATACGTTCCTATTAAGTTATTTGCCACTAAACCAGACTTCTCTCTCCAGAAAATCCTCACTTGGGACCATATGGCTGCAATTGCATGTCATGCAGGGTGAGACGTTAAGAGGAGCATCTCGCGTGCACGGCGGTGGTTTGAGCGCATCGCAGTGACCGCACGGCATGCACGTTCATCCAATCAGCCAGCCTCTGCTGTGGTTCTGGCCCTGTGTGGCACTGCACTGCATGATCAGTGCAATAGAGGCTGCTTTAGTAAAGACGTCACTGCAAGTATAAGTGATCGGTCGCTGGCCGTGAAAATGTTGGGCTAAAAAATCCTCCTCAGTTCTGTGTAGATGATGTGAGCTGCATATAAGATCCTGGTTTGCTTACCATTCAGCCTGTTCTAGGAGATGCCCTGAGTTCATCACCTACCTCACCAAACCACAAATGTTGCTCTGTCACAGCTCAGCCTCACTTCTGTGGACTTGGTCCTGTGCTTGTAACGATGTGTTTCTGATCAGTATGGCTGCATTCTGAGCCCTACAGCAGAAAACAGGACCAGCCCTGGGGACAGGGGCAGAAGATTTCTGGGGGAGGGCACCCTGTGTAGGAGACAGGAGAATGCTGGGGGATGGCACACTGTGTAGGGGACAGAGGATTTCTGGGGACGGCACACTGTGTAAGGGACAAGGGGAAAAGATTTCTGGGGGAGGACAGTGTGAGTGAGGGACAGGGACATGAGAGGAGTTGTTTTTTACTTCCACTCTCTTCCGGTTATCCCTGTTGCCAACACGTTCCCTTGATTTATCGTGTGTTAAATGAGGACAGAGTTCTCCCAATATGAACGGCCTGTTGATGAGTTTAGTTCCAGCTGAACACTCCCTTCCCACAACATGCTGTTGAAGGGCGTGTGAAGAGAGTGGTCACCGATGTCCTGGGCACGAGTGGCCTTGCTGACAGCTGAAAACCTGGTGAAGCAGCAGGCAGTGAGCTACTCTTAATCTCCTCTGGAGGTAACAAAAGCACGGATAAGCATCTTAGTGAATCGCGCAGCCTTGGCCTCAGCCGGGTGTAATGAAAGCTGCCTTTCCAATACTGTTTTAAGGGTAACAAGGGACCAGGTTAGCTCGGCCAAGTTAAGCACACATTGGTGAAACTTTAAGACTTTAAGACTAAACTTAAGTTTAAAACTTAAAGTCAGTCCACTGAAACAATGGCAGTGTGATATGCATAAGGGTCAATTATACAGTGCCATGGAGGGATGGATGGCATGTCATTCTATTATAAATACAGGCTCAATGTATAAGATAAGGGCACACTCTGGTTCCTGCACACCCACCCCTCCTGTTAATGAAAATGGGTGAGCATGTTCTATTTTACATGGGTGCAACAGAGGCACCTCCTTTGGTGTAGGCCCTTAGCCCATGTTTATCCTCATTAGCCACATGTTTCATATCCTTTCACTTCCTTTCCTTTGCTGACAGCCTGGGTCCACAAAGCAGCTACTGTCAGACCCTCAGGAATTGATCACAGCAGTGCTGAAAGCACCCTGACATTTTTTGACAGTCACAATAAAAAATAATCACAAAGCGCATAATTGTGAAGCAGCCTTTGGAGAGAGAGTGAATATTCTCTGTGAATCTGGGAAGTAATCAAATAGCTTGGCATCAGTGGCTTTACTGACTACTTTTTCCGAATGGATGCATTCATCACCCTTCAAACATAGATGTCTTTATAATCTATCCTGAAAAAGACGTGTGTAAAATGCAACTGCAGTTCCATTTAGAGATCAAGTAGATATTGTTAACGGCATTGGATCAGAACCTATGCATTCCAGTATGCGGCTTGGGATGAGGAATCGGCCTTGGCTGATCCAGCTGATGGCATCATGCTCCGCAGGTGGGGCTCCCTGCGCTCTCTCAGGTAGCTTTCACCTGTGTTGGAATTCACGTGTGGGTATGGGAATTGGGTGGTGCAGTGGATAGTGCTGTCGCCTCACAGCAAGAAGGTCTCGGGTTCGAATCCAGGCCGGGGGCCTTTCTGTGCGGAGTTTGCATGTTCTCCCCGTGTCCGCGTGGGTTTCCTCCGGGTACTCCGGTTTCTTCCCACAGTCCAAAGACATGCACGTTAGGCTAATTGGAGAGTCTAAATTGCCCGTAGGTATGAGTGTGTGAGTGAATGGTGTGTGTGCCCTGCAATGGATTGGCGACCTGTCCAGGGTGTATTCCTGCCTCTCGCCCGGAACGCATGCTGGGATAGGTTCCAGCCCCCCGCGACCCTGACCAGGAATAAGCGGCTTAGATAATGGATGGATGGATGGATGGTATGGGAATTACCTTGGCCCGGCGGGAGTTTCGGGTGACCTCAGTGGGAATGTGGGAAGGAGGCACAGGCACAAGAGAACCTATTCCAGAATAATTTATGAGGTCCTGTTAGGGCCAATGGGAACTCATAGATTATTCCGGAATAGGTTCTCTTGTGACCCCTTTCCCCTCACAAATACACAGGAAGAGAGTCTGTCCTCTTCTCTAACAGCAGAGTGGAGTGAAACCCCACTTTCTTGTGCTGGTCTCAAAGTCTTCTCCTGGAGGCGCTGAGTGTCCTTGCTGCAGAATGGGTTCCTTCATGTGGCACTGGATTCAGATGACTGGTCTTCTCTCTTCTGGGTGGGAAGGGTTGCTGATGACAGGAAGTTAAAGAAACATTCTGTTAAAATAAATCAGATTACACCTGTTAGGGATACAGTCAAAGGCCCACTACCTTTGGCTTCACCCTTCACTCTCCACTCTATGTCCACTGTGCTCCTGAACAGACACTGAAACTCTCCCTAAACCACGGTGCGCCGCACTGAGACTCTGAGACTCTCATCAACCATAGAACTCTTGGACACTGAGATGTACTACTGCATAGTCCACAAGGTCTCTGGCACTACCAGCTGGTGTCAGAGGACATTACTAGTGTTTACCTGTGACCAGGGCTTACTGCCAGAGCCACGTATGCCATGTGTTTGTACAGCGGGACTATGGGCCAGGCCTGGGAGAGTCCGCACTGATGTATCACTCTCCCTCGATCTGCTTCAAAACCGATGCTAATGTGAATACATCAGACATGAAAATCTGGAGACCAGCCTGACATCTCACTTGAAATAATGCACAGATGAGGCACAGCAATGAACTGAAATTGAGTATAATAGCACGACGATAACAAATGGCAATAATAATGAACTCACTAGTAATTATTTGAAAAGGGCTAATTATGATTGTCATATGTTTCAAAGGACTTGCCGTTTGGTAAGTCCTCTGAAGGGGTGGGGGTGAGCCAGGAGAGCAACAGGCTTTTCGTGTGCTGCCCCTGAATGAAGACAAGAGACTACAGCTCCTCACTCTTCTGCAGGCTCCGTCACCAGATGACATCGCTGAATAAATTATGCAAATGTTGTCTTTATCTACGCTGATTATACTGGTCTTTATGCCATCGCCGAGGGATTGCAGAACAGTGAGCCTGTTCTGGGTTGTGATTGACATTGCAGGATGGGGGGAAGGGGGTGGGGGCTGCGCCGTCTGATCCCTGTCATCCCCGTGCTCACGACATCACAAGACGGGAGCAGGGGGGCCCTCAGGGGGGGTGGCGGGGCCCTGGCAGGGTCCTCCAGGGATGTTTGTACAGTGATACGTGAAGTGTAATGGGAGGCCAAAGCGGCGGGCTCTCTGCACGCGCCCTTCAAGATCCCCTCCTCCTGCCACCGCCTTCCAAAAGGGGGGAAGGCAAACAAATTACTCCAGGCCTCTCTCCACTCTGATCTTTTTAACACATGCCTGAATAAACAAGCCCTCTTAGCCCCACCAGCACATTGCTTAGATTGTTATTTCATTGCTTGTAAAAAAAAAAAAAAAAAAAAAAAAAAAAAGTCATTTGCACCCTTCCAGCGTGGCTTTTATGTCTTTTTACGGTTAAACGATATCCCCCGGGTGATTGAACCGCTTTGGCTCCCATTTGTAGGAATTTGGCAGATGCGGATGTAAAGGACGTGGCGCCCGTCCCCTCCCAAAGCGCTGTGTGCTGGCCAGATAGTCCCAGAGAGTTCTGATGGAGCCGCTGCTGGCCTGTCCATTTAAAAACCTGTGCTGGGCTGTGTATTTGCAGTGCCTGGTGTGTGGACTTAGACAGTTAGCTCTTACTGCTGACATTCCATTAGAGTGCCTTTCTACCGTGCGTGCGGCGGCAGTGTTTCGTTTGGACCCGATGTCTGTTTGCTGAATGTGGGAAGTTAATTGGCCCAGCCCTCTCTTGGTAAATACACTAATTGATGGAGTTGGGGGGGGTGTTTTGGGGTTAATTTTGTGACCCAGTATTCATACCCACCGATCCTCTGCAGACCCTCCCACAACCCTGCCAGGAGCAAACAAATTCTATCTGTTCCGCAAGACTACAAGCAGGGAAAATGCTCTTTGCTTTCAAAGGCTCTGAAAGATCACTTTGAAGTCTGCATCAAGGCCCTGCCAAGCCTTTCAGCTTCTGATGGGCAAAAAGAGCAAAACAAATGGGGAAAACTGGGATCTGGGGGTTGGGGGGGCAGACAAGAACATTGTGTGGGTAAAATTCACGATTTGGGTATGCCTTTATTTCAAGCTTAAAAGACACAAATATGTCCCATTAGTGTTCCCTGTGGTTATGTTAACCCCCCACAAGCCCCTCCCATCCTCCCTTGCTCCCTCCGTTTCTGCTTTCGAAATGCAGAGGCGGAGCTTTTAGGAGGAGGGGCCTGGGGGTGTTTATAAATACATCACTTGGAAAGTCAGTGTTAATAACAGCGATGATCCTAGGAGCAAGGAAACTGAGGCAGGCTCACAAATAATGATTCATTCTCCACCCGGCGATGCCTGACAGCATATTCTCCATTTGCTCATGACAACATCTGCTGTCCACCTCTGAACCCACTGACAGACTCTTGATTGGAGAAAAATCCTCATATTTACTTGGTTTTAAGAGAGGAAGCCAAATTCATTGGGCACACAGAGTTCCTATTTTGTCCATGAGACAATGTGAGTGCTTGTGCTGTGTTATTGCAGGCTCAGCGACTGCTTTCAAAGTCTACCGGTACACATGGGTCAGTAATTCCATTGCTTTGCACAGAATGGGTTTTCTCCACTGCGTAACGGCTAGAGGCTAATGAGTCATTAAGTGAGAGCAAGATTGTCAGTGAAAAACGTGAGCCTCATGGAGCAGTCATGAGTGGTGGAGAACGCGCACAAATCATTCTCATTCTCATTCTCATTCTCATTCTCATTCCTAATGCATTTGCGCTTGTCTGCAAGAACTGTTATGTAACAAAATCAAAGACTCAGTGGGAGTAATTCCATCAGACTGCAGAGCAGCTTGTCCTTAACTTTCAGCAGCAAAAAAAAAATGCATTTTTTAGTACTCATTGTGCACACAGTTTTGTCATCATGAAAGACAGAAAGCAGCAGTTATGGGGAGAACATACTGCTGCCCAATACAGTGTCCCCGAAGGTCAAACTGAGTCACTCCCTGTGTGTGTATGTGTGTGTGTGTGTGTGGGGGGGGGTATATGTTAGGTGTATGTGTGTGTTTGAGCGTATGCATGCATGTGTCTGCGTGTGTGTGTGTGTGTGTGTGATTTCATTCTGCCATTTTTATTCATCATGTGCCCACGGCAGGACGTCAGAGCTGTTTTGATGAGGCTCCGCTTCACACATGCCCAGAATACGACGAGTCACAGCCCTGCCCGTACAAAGGATCCCTTTCATCTCTGTCTGATTGCGAGGTTATGGGGATTTTTACCTTTCTCCGAGCAACCGCCCTCACCTACGGTCCGTCTCATACAGGGCGCGGCGAAATGGAACACCTTTCAGGGGCAATTTTAGCTCGGCTGTAATGAGAAACCCGAGGGAATGATTTCCCTCGCTCTCTTCCGTTTCTCGTCACTACGGCGACAGCGGGCGAAAGTCCTCTGTCATACCCATGGCGTGTAATGCTGTGAGTCTTGTTCGTGTTCAGCCATGTGTGCAGGCAGGGCCGAGGCTGCATGTGCAAAGCAGCTGAGGGGAATGGTGAAAACGCGGAGAGCAGGCAGGACCATAGATGTGAAAAGAAAGGTACTGCAGGTAAGGAGGGGATAGGCTGAGAGCAGGAGAGAGCAGTGGGTCTAATCACAGTCAGCGTGCTGGCTATTGTGCTGATAAATGATTTCAGTAATCTGTCCCCCATCTTCACATTCAGAAATGCCTTTAATTATGTACAGTAAAACAGCGTACTGTACGTGCTTAATTGCTGTGAAATGACACCCCTTCTAATTTTGTGTGTGCTGTACAGAAGTGCTTTTGGATCGTAGAGGCGCCTGCTTTGTGTTCTCCTTGATAAATATGAAATTGGAAATGTGGCCATGCGTAAGCTTTGCAGGTTATTCATGCTGATGAGGAGTCTTGAAATGGGGGGCGTCTTGAGGTGGGGGCGAGTGACGCATCAGTAACTCAGACAGATTTTCTCTTTAAAAGTGCTCCTTAATGAGAAACTTAAACAATATTTCCCCAGCTTATCTGAGGGGATTGCTCAGTGGAACGGGAGCATAAAATATTCAGCTTTCTTTCAACGGGAGGCTGTGACTGATGAGGCCACTGCTGTCTCTTTCCTCTCTGAGCTGCAGAGGAGAATGGATGTGGTCTGGCACTGTTGTGCCTGCCTCCAGCTCCCACGGAAGCACAGGGCCTCTCTCCTGTATGCGTGGCGTAGCCTCCCCTGATTACCGACTATCTTCGCAGTGTAAGGTTGCCATTATCTGTTTTTCGCTCGTCAAAAATTGGTGTCCTCTGCTCTTTCTCCTTGCTCGGCTGTCAGCCAGAAACGGAAAACAGCCTGGCCTTGGCGGCATGAGACACGCACCGCTCACAATACCCCGCCGCGTCCCGCACTCCCACCAATCGGCAAGCCATGCTTCTCTTTGACACACACTCAAAAGATGTGTGGTGAGTCTTCATCACAGCTGGATACATCTAGCTACATGCTCTCTCACCTCATGCACAGGCAGTTTCTCCCTGGGGAGGTGGGCCCAGAGGAACACAGCACTGCAAGCTCAGTGACGTGGATCTCCAGGCCCATGCGCACGAACAATGCTTCAATAGCTACCAGAGTGTGAAATACTTGTAATCTTTCCGTAATTCTGTGATCAATGTTTCCTCATTATCAGAGGCTGGGTGGGGAAGCTCATCGATCATGCTGCCGTTGTCAACGCGCTGTCAATGCACTGTCAACACGCTGCTGCTTGCTGGAGCCCAGCAGAAAGTGACAAGATTATGGATCGCTGGGCCTGCGTGCTACAGTCGTAGCAGGGGCCCTATGTAAAGTGCGCACTCGCAGAGTAAAGGGGAACAGACCACCACCACTGTGTGCGTCTACCTCAAGTGCAGCCCCTTTGAGGAGGAGGTGGCTTTTCTTCACGGACGTTCTGAGGTCATCAGCGGTGGGTGATGACCTCCAGATATATAACCACAAACGGAGAGAGGTCTTTTATTATGAGGGCAGATGGGATTTATTGATTTATTGTTTAACTCCATGGCTGAAATGGTTGTCATGACAAAGGTCACCACCAATGTGCCATTGACTGTCCCCTTCTGTTCCCTCCAAAATTAACTGACCCTTTGCTCTGGGTGATCATCCCGAGAATTGTTATTGTGATTAGTATTGACGACCAATGCTGTTTATGAGGCCTTCATCTGGGCTGAATTACTCAAATCAAAGACGGAAATTCCACGCTGAACAACAAACATTGTTGTGACAACTCCAGTGACAGGAATAGTAGTACACGAGGATGTGGTTGCTAGGAGATTGCGATGAGGTTAATGCTTTTTTTTGGCAGACACTGAGAACCTCCACACATTTGCATCCTACAATCCGTGGAAGTCAAGTTATTAATTCGATAATTACAGCTCTTTTGAAGCATTTTGATATGCCTAATTGATTTACCCTCTGATTCACACATTATAGTAGGCTAAGCTGCTCCTAATCACAATGCAGGCTGGCCCTCTTTTTGAGGTGGTGATGAAAGTGTGGATGTTGTATAATCCCATCATGCTCACTGTCTGATTACCAGACACCGTTTCCTTGTAGACAAGGGGAGCCGTCAGTCTGCTCTGCCCCACGCTGAGAGGTGTCCCTAGAGGTCTGAGCAGGTAGAGGACTGAGGCTGATGTTATTGTAAAATAGGATTTCGCAAAGGCCATCAGGGGACTGAAACTGAGGAGTTGTGTGTTGAAATATGAGGTCTGAGGGATTGATATACGGTAATGGCTGAAGGAACCTGTCCTGCTCTATCGGGTGAGCCACGGGGGGGGGGGTCAGAGAAAGGGAGCTGAATGTTCAGAGCATGTAGGACAAGCTGGGCTGGGCGAAGCCGCCCCCTCGTCTGAGGATGTGAAGCTCGGTATGGACTCGTTGTGCCCTTGTTGTGCCTTCCTGTCAGTGGTGCGTACATGATGGAGGTTGACAGGTCAATCTCCACCATATGAACAGAGAGGAGAGCTCCAGGTCACCAGCGCACAAGCGCTAAAGCAGTAATGGATAGTCGGAATGTTCAGCATCTACCTCTGACATCCCCAGGGAGACGTAAATATATTTAGAGAGAGGAAACTAATTTGGATACTTCTCACAATGCTGAAAGAGGTCTTAGCTAGACTGCAGGCATTGAGAAGCCATGTTTTGGTGTGTGCATTTGAAGGGTGGAGTAATCAGGTTTGATGCTTCATCACAGTATTTGCCTTCATTATCATCTTGTGACATTCAGAAGTGTCCCCATCCACTGATTGATACTGTGAATGAGTTGATTGGATATGGTTTTAATATCTTGGGTTTTGACTGGCTGTTCTAAGGATATGGGGAGCTTTAATTGGCTGAATATTTGAGTGTTGGCCGTCTACACGTTGCCCTTTATTGTATAATTTATCCAGTCATTATCGTGGCCTTCAGATCAAGGGACCACTTCTGTAACCATGGAGACTGCTTTCCATGGCAACCTCAGGTGATATAACATTGTTTAGTTTTCAGAATGGGTCCTAACATCCGTGGGCACATTACTAAAACAATAATTTAACCAATCAGCTCACAACATACACATTTCCTTCTAAATACATCAAGGAATTCAGCACGCAACTGTCTGGAACCTTTCCATCGAAATTATGTAAATTATTTTTTATTTTAGTATTTATTAACAAGCCATTTACACAAATGCACCACTGATCTTGCCACAGATTAAACTGTTGACTGACATGAAAGGACCAACGCTAGTATTAGGTGCACTTCTAAAGTATGCACATTTAGTCAACTTTGAATAATGTAATGCCAGTGACAAAGCACAGGTAACAAAGCAAGATTGAAGGGAAGTCAAGGCAAGCCTAATTGTATGTATGAAGTGCTCTTTAAAGATATGCTTCATCAAGTTTAGCATCAAAATAGTTTTCACAAAATGTTTATGCGTAGAGATACCGTTTTAAATTGTGTTAATAGTTTCTATTGTGTGTATATTGTTATTAAACAGAACTAATGTTTATCTAACTAATCTTTTTAACTTGTATTGCTTGTCACTCATTGTCCTAGAATTTAAATAATAATTGAGTATAAAAACATTTCATCATGTTTGCTCACATTCTAATATGGCAGTATGATAATATAACACGCAGAATCATGACAGAATCATACATTCGCAACATTGACAAGAAACCAAATAATGTTTAAGGCCAGATATTTTTACTACGTATTTTTTGCCCATTCTATGTGTGGCCACCTTTTGACCTGGGAATTATTTCCCTTGCTGGAACTGAAGGTTTGCTTTGGGCACTGTTGTGCCAAGAGCTAATACGAACACGGTCAAGAGTAAAACATCTCTTCCATTTTGGCCGGATGCTTGACTGGCACGTCAGGGGCAGTGAGAATGAGTGGGGGTGCAGATGGGGACACGTGGGGTACATCTGTTCTGGCCCCTGATCTGTAACAGATGTGTTTACTCATGGAGTCCGGGGGTTGGGGGAGGCACACTCCAGCACAGCAGCTACCCCAGGACACACAGAGCATAGAGACGGACGGACGTGGGCCCCAGCCAGCAGTAGAATTACTTCCTGGCCAGCGTAGAGTCAAATTTCAGCGCTTATAAATAGAAATGCATGATAGCACAGGTTCATAAACAATAAACAGTGTTTGGCTAAAGCAAGTGAAAGTATGTGGTAACATACACACTTCTCAGGCCCTTGGGACTATGGGGGCACGCTTTATCACACATAGTGGAGCTGTTGACCCAGTGAGACCCTCTCCCCACATAAAGGGCAGCGAGGCCAGCAGCTGCTGTAGGGCTCCGCTTTACAGTGGGGCCAGTCACTACATAAACAACATGTCAGAGAGAGGCATCTGCGTTTCACACATAATAGAGTCAAATGCAGGGGATTGAGGCTATAGACACGCACATGCACATGCACACACACACACACACACACACAGACAAACATTCACTCGCACACAGGCGCACACACACACGGACATACACATACATACACACACACACACACACACACACAGAGACAGACATTCACTCACACACAGGCACACACACACACACACACACACACACACACAGAGACACACATTCACTCACACACAGGCACACACACACACACACACACACACACACACAGAGACACACATTCACTCACACAGGCACACACACACACACACACACACACACACAGAGACACACATTCACTCACACACAGGCACACACACACACACACACACACACACACAGACACACATTCACTCACACACAGGCACACACACATGGACATACACACACACACGCACACTCACAGAGACACACATTCACTCGCACACAGGCACACACACACACGGACATACACACACACGCACACACAGAGACACACATTCACTAGCACACAGGCACACACAGATATGCACATACACAAACACACACACACATTACTGTGATAGCACATCACCCCTCACAACGGCCAGCCCCTCATTGCCGCAGCGAGAGGCTGCTGGCCCAGCTCCTATTAAGATGTTAATGAAGCCCAGACAACTGTGTGCAGGGTTCCAGAGGGAGCGGCCGCTGCTTTGTTTCCGGGGACAACCTCCAGTGACATTATTCACCTGCCTTGCACTTTGAGAATTATACCGCTAATTAGCTTCAACAACAAGACATTTACAAAGAGTGAGGATTTTTACAATGGTAGCTCCCCAGAGCTCCATTTACCTTCCAATCAACCTACATCTTGTGTTATTCGCATGTTGACTACATTTTCTTGAGGCACTCATTATGGCACTCACTCATTAGAGCTTTCATTAAAAAATGCCTGAGATTCATTTTCTCCGAGGATGTTTGTAAACCTCCTTGGCCTCTCCAAGCTATCGCTCGGTGTCGCTCAATGTTTGTTCATGGTAAACAATTGAATCAGTTACTTCAATCAGAAGTGTTTCAAGGTGCCCTTCAAAAACATCCCTCTGTGGGATAACCCCCAGTTGTCTGCACTGAGAAACCTTGTTGTTCAAAACTGTTGTTCAAAAGGAGTGCATTCAGAGAATAGGATTCCAGAGCTACTACGCTTTATTCATGACATTGCTTCTTTCTCATTGAAGTGAAGTGTTGAACAGGCATGCTCTACAGACAGACTATGTGAGAGATATGGTATTGCACATCAACAATTAATCTATTCACAGCAAATAATGAAATGTGTAATGAGGCTGAAATATTCATGATGCATTCTTCAACAACTTTAAATCAAGTCTATATAATTATGAGTTTTGCGCGATACAGATAATACAGTCTGCTGCATTTTATTTGATTACTTATGTTTAGATTTAAAGGTATGCTATATTATGTATGCATTCATTTAACTGCCATTGCTAATCAAATTGTACCATTGCTCAGATGAGATGCTGATGCATACAATAAGATATGGACAATTAGCTATGGTGTCTGCTCTGTGAATGTGTCTTTTGTGCACGGGTGCAAACGTGTCACACGCCTGATTCACACACGTTCACACCAGCGCACATGACAGATTTCTACAATCAGCAGCACATATGCATGCTCATGTGCACACATGTGCAGCGGCCCTCCTCTGGCTTTAACTCTTGCTGTATGAACCTACCAACTCTTGACAGGGCAGAAGATAAACGGCACTTATTTATGAGACTGACCAACTGCCGGCTTGATTAAGAATCCCATTTGCACTGCGATAAATTTTGGGGTGGCCAGATGAGGCATGTGAGGTTAGCTCCATGAGTGCAGTGAGGAAGTGTGGCGGGGGGCAGGCGGCACACACCTCTCACCAATCACCGTGCCACCTGCAGAGGGGAGGGCTTTCTCTGCTCCTCTTCTTCTGCTTTTCGGCAGCGTAGAGCAGTGACACCTGCTCTCAGCACTGTAGTGACAGAGGGCTGAGGGCCCACCCCCTTCTGAAGAAGAGTGGAGGACATCATAGATGCCATGCTGTGATTGGACCCCTCTCCTCAAATAAGAGACCCTTTTAAGAGATAACTATTCCCCGTCGTGCCAGAGTCAGCTCTGGTCGGCAGTGCCATCGGGGCGACAATTGGCAGTCCGCCCCAGGGAGGGGGGAGGGAAGCCGACACACACAGTTCGCTGCGCACAGGAGTGGTTCTGGGGTACCGGAATTACAGTCGACGGCACGACGAGTGTTGTCTCGGAGGAGGCAGCGCTTCGTCCTTGTCACTGCCGGTCACAGGACTACAGCGAACTATGAGGGAAGGGGGATTGAACTAAGCACAGCGGGTAATTGGCTACCAACTTGGGAGTAAAATCTGAAAAATAAAATTATATTTTTTTTAAAAAAAGAGAGACCCTTTAACTCAACAAACCTCTCTGTGTCATTCCTTCATTCTGCTCCGTTTGGGTTAATCGGCATCTCGGTGGCAGTGTTTTTCTGTCCAATTTGTTACCACTAAATCCCGCTGTCCACATACCTGGGAGACCGATGGTTGAGTGCCGGCGAGAGGAGACCCCCACATGCGGACCTTGGGATGGTTTATTCTGCGCGGCTGAAGAGATATCGATCGCTGGTTCATTATTAATCAGCCTCGCCTGCGTTTCGTGTCACAGTGCTCAGTGCCCTGTCCAAAACGCAAGTGCATAGTCTGGACTGCCGAGCCCCGGTCACCACTGGAAAAAGGGACCTTGAAAGGCCCAAAGGACTCGCCTCCCTGCCGCTGCTATTCAGACATTTTGGAAAATGTGCTGCCTTCTATGAAATGTACAATAATGGTGCTGCTTTCGGGAAATCAGATTCGTAATTAGGAAGGAGCAGAGCTGAGCCAAAGACCTTTTCAGGCTCATTTGCAGAGGGGTCTGGTGGAGAGACTGCACCCTGGATTAAATCCAAATGATCCGCAGTACCCAGATGTGGTGTGCTCTGTTCGCTGAGGAAATGGAGGCAGAATGGGAGTGTTGCTCATTTAATTAGGAAGGGAGCTTTGCACAGGCTGGAGGCTGCAAGATGTTGTTTGCCCTCCCGTAAATGCCAGCGTTCCATGGTCACATAGAACGTTGTGCCAACGCCACAAGACCACCCTGCTCTGTTTATTCATGGGGCCACTGCTATTGCACCAGCAAGCAAAACATATAAGCGCCACTAATGTGCCATCGACCTTAAAGTGTGGTCCATATTGTTTCATAATGCCGTGAATGTCCACTGTCAGTGTGCTTATAATGTAAAAGACTTAATGTATACATGATGTGCATTAACTTGAGCCCTAATGATTAATGGGGTTGGGAGGGGGGGGTCACCGTTTCTCTCACACACCCCATGGAGGAATCCAGTTGATCTCTGCTCCATTACGATTGAGCCCTGCTGCCTTGCTGAGACACATAGGAGTATTTATGTTTCTGTTCTCCTTAAAGGAGGTGTAAATCCTGGCTGTATTTCAGTCTGCGAGCTGCCACTAAGCAGTGGATTCATGCCACCTTTGGAACTTTGGAGCGCCTCTTATCTTCCTCACGTCTCCAGAGCTGCGCGGGGGAGAGGAACTTGAGAGTGGACCAAAATGATCCATGAGTGTGACATGGCGATTGGAGGGGGGTTAAACTGGCGTAAACTGTTAGTCGCACTGTTAGTTTCCTATGAGTGCTGCCAGTCATAGAGAAAGTGCCGCACGGCACATGTCGCTGGTGCCCCTACCTGCCCCGCTGTCATAGACACGCCCCCCTGCCCTCTGCCCTCGGGGTCCCGCAGAGGACCATTGGCCGCACGAGAACCTTCCAGCGCAGCGCGTTTGCTCTCCTCTCCGGCAGCTTCGGCGTGGGAGAGAGGAGTGGGAGGCGAGGATAATAACCGGGACGGCTGAACAGGGAGGGGGGACAGATCCTGTGCCAAAGCAGCGATGATACACCGCTCCTCCCCGCTGCCCCCTGACACGGTCCCTCTCAACTCCCCTCCACTCCGGGGCATCCAGCGTCTTTCTGACATCAGGGCAGCAGAGTGGGAGTGCCCTCTGGGATTTAGGCTGAAGACAAGAATCTGGGCCATGGATGGTTTCTCTTCCGTAATGTTGTTGTTGTTCAATCAGACGTGGGATTTTGTCATATATTTCTCTAATGACCTGTAATCCATATAGTGTTCAATTTAAAAAAATATATTTATTTAAGAGTAAATCACTGCTCTCCTACTTCTGTGCCTTCAGGAAGCCCCTCGGTGTCATCAGATTGCATACGATAGCGTGTGTAAACTCCAAAGGCTTAGCAGCCTATAATGCTGCTAGAGTTCATGTTTTCCAAAGAGCAGTGCAGGGATTGAATCACTACAACTGTACATTTCTTGAGCTGGTGTTCTTGCAGGCAATGCGGCACATTTAAGAATCAGGAGAGGAAGTTCTAGTAATGTGTCCATTATGAAACTGTAGAGCATATTTTTAGCAAATGAATTCATCCATATTATCAAAGGTTTTTTTAGATGGCTCGGGTTTGCTTGGGCAGGGAGAACAATGCTGTCTCTGTCTGCTCGGCAGGCTCATCGCTATGGGCTATAAAGAGCCACCCATCCATGGCCAAACAGACTGACTCTTCTCCAGGCTGTGTTCTGGAGCACCATTACAAAAACATTAGGCTCTCTGTGACATTGGCACCACTGTCATCCCTTCTCAAAGATGGTTCCAGAAATTCTGCCTCTTGTCAGATTTGAGGGGTCCCTCAGAAGGGAGGGGTTTTATGTGTGTGTGTGGGGGGGGCTCTCTGCTTCCAGTCCCTCAAGGGGATGAGCATCTGGGAAGAGGCTCAGAGTGACAGCCGATGTGCCCAGATGTTCTCCATACTGGGAAACACTCCAGTTTCATTTGGAGTGAGCTCATTGAACCAGGACTTGGGAATGTTTCTTATAACAGGTCAACACATGAGACATGGAGACTAACTATTATAACAGGCAAACATATGAGACACTGAGCACTGAGACACGCTCTATTATAACAGGCCTTTTCCATCGCAGTACCGTACTGTACTGTACTGGAATCTGGAACTGAGGTCTTGTGCTCCCATTGCCAGCAGAAGCTTATCAAGAACCAGAAGCTGTAATGTAAACCATTTGATTTGTCTAAGTTCTCAACACTTCATTTAAGTTCTCAACACTTCATTTATGTGTTGCCTTCTAAATTACATGTATGTAAAAGGGTTGTGTTTCTTTCATCCCTTAGGACAGTAACTTCTCCCAACTAATCCATCTTCAGGGTCTGGGAGTCTGATAGAAATGCAACCAAACAAATTGGTTCATGTTCCAAATAGTTCCAATGGTTCATGGAGGAAGTTGTTCCCATACCATCTTGTGCTATGGATAAGCGGCAAAAGAGAAGAACTCTATTATAACAGGCCAACAAACAAGCCAGTACAGCAGGCAAATTTCCAAACAGATAGATAGTGAGGTGTCATAAATGAGGCGTTTCATGTCACACCGTGAACATGGTCTACAGGGGCAGAGAAGTAATATGAGGGGTGGGACTATACACACCAGCAAGATGTACAGGTGGAAGGAGCAGTGACTGCAAATGTGTTAATATGTGATGGGGTTATTGTCAAGAAGGTTCTGGCTGGGGGCCTCCCGTGTGGCCCAGTGGTTACAGCGTCCGACGCTGGCCACGGAGACCAGGGTTCACTTCCCTGCCTCGCCAGAGTCGGCTCTGGCCGGGAGCATCTCCGGGGGCGGCGATTGGCTGTCCACCCCAGGGAGGGGGGAGGGAAGCCGACATGAGATTCGCTGCGCATAAGAGTGGCCCTGCAGTATACCGGGGTACGGTTGATACTTGGGCGAGTGCCGTCTCGGAAGAAGCGTCAGGTCACGTGTTGCAGGACTACGGCAGCGAACTCACATTATTAGGGGGGGGATTGACTTAAATAGCGGGTCTGATTGGCTACCAAATTGGGAGAAAATGGGATAAAAATCTGAAACAAAAATTATTTTAAAAAATTTTTTTTAAAAGAAGGTGCTGGCTGTAATGCTCTTGTTTTTATGCCTCTACCCCAACATTTACATTGGAAAAGAGAACAAAGAGTGGAAAAAACTAACAATGGTGCATTCAAAAATGTTCTTGAGAATTTTACAGGGTACATATACCTATAAAAAGTGTCTTCATTGATTGTGGTCTTTTGTAATTCCTCAATGATGCCAGTGAGGAGCTTGAGAAAGGTTTGTGCTTGTGAATGTGGGGATGTGTGTCTGTGTCTGTCTGTATCTATGCATGTGTGGACGCAGGACATAACAGGAGCAGCAGATATGCTGTAAAGTAGACTGCATTAGGGAAAGCTGATACATTCTTCATTTCCTGGGTTGTGCGTAGTCCATGAATGGACTTATCACAGCCTTATTGATGATGGCAAGGTAGAACTTGGCGATAGGGTTTTCCTGTGGCTTCACCAAAAGTGCGGGCTGTGGGGAACCTGTGGACATTTGCTTGTGTTGTCTCGCACTGAGCTGTAGTACACCATGGCTGAATGGTCAGATGACCTGGTCACATGTTATACGTGCTAGGCATCAATACGCATGTCCTGTATGAATATCTTTGAGCATGTTTTGGGTTGGTTGAGGGTGTATGTAAATGACTGTCTGTGTATGCTTATATACGCGCATGCAAGCAGGCTTGCAGGTGTGTATGTGTGTGTGTGTGTGTGTGCATGCATGCATGTAACAATATGAGATCGAATGAGATAGTAGGGTAAATGGAGGAAGGGCGTTTGAGTTTGAATTGAAACAGCAGATTTTTGTCTCCCAAACGCAAGCACGTGGTGCCGGAGTGTGCATGCACGTGCGCGTAGATGTGTGTGTGTGCACGCGCGCGTCCATGTGTGTGTGTGTGTGTAGAAAGAGCGGGACAATGCTTGTTGCCTAGTAACCATCCCTGACTTCCACCTCCAGCCCTCATTTCCAGAATCTGGAGATGTGCTCACAGAGTGACAGATTACAAGCAGTGCCGACTGGGCTGTTGCTGAAATATTCATGAACCACTGTGTGCAAAACCTGGAGACACCATTATCCTCCTTGCCCGATTATTTCCTACAAATGCCTCTCGTGACACATATGAATGCGGTTCAAATTAAGGATACTAAAATAAAAAGCGTATGTCTACAGTGTAGTCTACAGAGCACTCAGGGGTTCACAGAAGGTTAACACTTCATGTAGAGACACGCACTATGGCAAATGGCTGATAAGGGTATTGATGATGTACCCAGAGATGAATAGTAAAACAGAGAGACAAAAGGAGAGAGGAAGAGGGCTTGATGTAGATTAAATGCTCTGCACGTAGACAGTAGTCTAAAACTTTGGTTTGAATATGAAGTAGGCTACACCCCTCAGTCAGTCAGGGAGATGAATTGTCTTACGCTGTGTAGGCTATTCTGGTGTCTTTTTAGTAAGCACCATTTCCCATTCTGTAAAATAAATAGGCTCAAAAACTCATTCCATTTGAACAAAAGTATGAGTCGACCTGAATTCAGAATTCAGAGTCTAGAATACATTCAGGGTCAGGGGCTATGCATATTAAGTGTCATTCTAATTAACTGTACAAAGCATAGCCTCTTGCCGGTGCTATACTGTATGTTAGAAGGCACGGTTTACTTCTATCTATAGTTTAGCATACGCAGTATGATTTTAAAACAGTATGATTTTTTTTATACTTTGATACTTTTTATCAAAAGATGGCCTGTTTTCCATTGCTTTCTCCGCAGGTTGAGATGTTGCTAGTCTATATTCAGTCCACCGAGCCAAGATAAGTAATATCTCACTTTATATATAAGGCGACAGTGTAGTGTAATGGTGAGGGAACTGGGCTTGTAACTCAGAGGTTGCTGGTTCAATTCCCAGCTGGGGGCACTGCTGTTGTACCCTTGAGCAAGGTACTTAACCTGAATTGCTTCAGTAAAATATCCAGCTGTACAAATGCAATGTACGACTATCCATCAGCTAAATGCCTAAAATGTGAATGAAAATGTATATCCAGCAATGGCTTTGAGGTATATGGTATAAGCCGAAGTAAATGCCCAGTCCAGAAGACATTCAGTCAGTCAGTCATTGTTGCCTGTTCCATGCTTAGCACCTGGCCTCTTTAAATAATCCACAGCTCATATTATTGTCTGTAATCTTCAGGCCGGTTGACATACTGTGTCGTGATAACAGCTCTACGCACCACACTTTCGCACCACAAAGCTGAAACAAATGAACAGACATTTATTCAGACCTTTTTATTGCAGTGTTAAGCGGGCTGTAAGAGAGCACGGCAGCTCATATTCTGCTCTCTTCATTGAAGTGTGGCCATTACAACATTAGATCAACCCACATGTGTTGTTACCTGGATTTCAGCCCTGTTATTTGCAGGCTTGTTACTTTTTTTTTCCCGCCAGCAAGATAAGAGCAAATGCCTGACAGGCGTGTGGGAAACAGGGAAGTCGTCCAGATATCCTACAGGGAGTAATCAGGCGAGGTGATTTGGAAACACTTTGAAAATATGAAGCAGTGGGAGGGGCTGTTGTGGGAAAAAAGGACACATGCTGCGGGCGGTGGGGGGGCTTTGGCGAAAGGACAAGGCTGACCCCACCAGTGTGTTACCACTCGGCCTCCATGCAGTCTGCCATAGCGAGAGGTCACCAGTGCCTGCATTATCCAATTGCCACCTGCCAGGTTCGCTCTCATTATCTTCATCTGTCAGACCCAAATTTTGACAGGGGAGGGCGGGTATTTTGGGTTGGATTCAGCTCAGCTCTTTGTGAAGTGATCACTTTGTTTTTCTTGCATTTCTTGAAACGGTGTCAGTGTCAGTGAGTGCAGTCACAGTGGACTACAGGGATATGTGCTTAGCGAGAGGAGGAGAGGGCAGACACAGACGAACAAACCTGCTCACTGCATGAGGTGTCTGCACTCAGCTCTGAGGGAACTGCAGCTTTGCTGGAGAAGTCTGAGAGTAATTAGTGTGAAAACTTATTTGGCAGGCACAGACAGGTGGCTCCATCCCTGTGTGCAATTTTCCATGAAATGATCGCGCTTTCATCCCCTCTCCCTCTTGCCCGCCTTGTGACTGCTTGCTCAGAGAGGGACGACAGCACGAATGAAGAGATTGGGGCAGGCAGCGTGCGCACCTCAGGAGGCTTGAGTATGTGCCCTGTGTCGTGAATGCATTTGGCACTTTCTTACCACAGAGATGATGGATGGGAGGGGACGGTGATGGAGGGGAGATGGGAAGGGACAGGACAGGAAAGCCCCCAAAACCATGGAGCTCAGAGCTGACAGAACGCAGGGAGAGAGCTCTGGGGTATGCCGTTACCTGTAAATGAAAGCTTCAGCCTAGGGCATGCAGGGCTGCCCTGTGTGTAGATATGCATTCACCTACCCGGATATGCCCTGTGCTCATGGGGTTGGAGTGGTTGTTGCTCACAATACTCAGCATGCACTTGACAGGTACATACTAGGCATCATGTGCAGCCACTAGATCTGCCTTTGCATGGGACTAATGTGGGCCTGCTCCGTGTCCCTGGGCTGTGAGTCTCTAGGCACCACTCTGTCCCCCCCCCCCCCCCCAAGGCCCTGCCATATCAGCTGAGAAGCAGCACCTCTAGCATTGCTGTTAATGTTGTCCATCAAACGATGAGTACTATTATGGGTCGGGTTTCATGTTGCTCACGTGGATGAGGAAGAATATGATCAGCAGCGTACCGCCCGGTGTCTGCGGAGTGCAAGGTGTGAGTTTACTCACTGCTGTCCTCCTGGCTGAAGGCTGAATGTTAGATAAGGGAGGTTGTGAGGGAGGAAAGCAAGGCCCGTTGCTGGAATGGAGCGCTAGCTGTGTTCCGTGTGCATGCACTACCACAGAACACATAGGCCTACTTGTAGCATAATACTAGTTTCTCTAAGGCCGGGGTTTGCAATGAGCAAACTGACCATTTGAAAGTTCTTTATTCATGATTTTAAAATCATTTTAATCATTAGCCAGCTCATTCATAAAGAGGTCTAAATGTAGGCAGAAAGTCAACAATGTGATTCAATAGAGATAACATTTCTACAAAATGATATCTTTGTACATTTGTGGAAAGCACTGTTAGCTCAGAGCTTAACTTGTTCTAGAACTAGAACATTGAAAGTTTATTTGGAGATTTATTTTATTTAAATGCATTAAAAGTCTTGTACATGTCAGCTCTACAGTTGTTTATTTAATTGCTTCTCTAATGTTTGCATGAGTGTATGGGTGGGGGTGGGGGTAAGTCAAGGGCCAAGACTAAATGTTATCTGTTATTTACATGTTTATTTAAATATAAAGTAAATAATTTGATTAACTGAACTGTAGCGTTTATTTCCAAAACTAACAGAAAGACAGATATTCCATAATTTTTGACATACTGTATGTCCATTCTGTGATGGTGTATATATGGACTCCCTGGACACATAGTGTGGAGACTCTGTTCTCCCTGCATGCCACTGCTTTGGGTTCTGTCATCTCCTCTCAGTCTGTCTCATAATGGGAGAATCCTTCTTTTGACAATCTCACATATGCCGGTGACTAAGTGGAGAGTAATGTGGTACACCGCCAATCCCGGTTCTCTTGTGCGGCATGCTAGTGTTATTTGCATAATTCCAATAAATAACTTGGAATTAATTTTGTATTGTAACACATGTTCATTTGGCATGCTTGGAGTTCTTGAAACTCCCTCTGTGAAGTGAGGATTTCTATAGCGCTTTGCTTTTACCTTCCTGTTTACGATCACACCTGACTGACTGATCAAAGGCCCCTCATAATAGAGGCCAGTCAGATGTGTTGACTATGTGTTGAGAAATGCTGCCCCCAGGGATACAGTGCTTTCCCAAAAAACCCTGAATAAGTAGAGCAGACTAAGCTCTGCGATTGTTTCATGAATGCTTTATGAATGTATCCTAATAGAAAATGCATGTTTTGTCTTTACTAGAGAACTACCTGATCCACTGGATTTTGACACCAATCCTGCGACAACTGTGCATGCATGGATCCCATCATGCCTACAGTTCCCCAACAGCTATTAATCAAGATAGACAGCATAGGCAGGTACAAACGGATCCGTGGATCAGTGAATTCTGCACACGTTTCTCTCTACTCTGTTTCAGATGGAATGGTGGTGCCAAGTGTCAATATTTTAAATGGTGTCTGGGACGAAACTCCCCTGGAATGCAGGCAGGCTAATGAGGCGCTCTGTGGGAGTATCATGTTCCAGGCTCGGTTCTGACTGCAATACCTCCCTCTCCCCTCTTAAATAAGGCCTTGTTCCTCCAAAGGCCTGTGAGAGTTGGCTTTTGAGGGCAGCCCAGGTAGTCCTATTAAGTGGCCGGGATGCTGTAACATCTCAGAGAGCCATTGAGTTTTATTATGGGGGAAAACTATTATTAGAAAGACATTTGTCAGCGGACTTGTCCTAGCGGCGCTAAGCAGAGATTACTGAGACAGCTCTAGTGATGGGTGGGGAATCGCACAGACGCAGGAGATGGGATCCAAGTTCACCCATGTGTTCAGTATTAATAGACTCAGTGTGTGTCTCTCGCGGTCTCATTGATTTGGATAAGGCCTCCCAGCCGTGCTCTAAAAGGCCAGCAGATGGAAGAGCGAGGACTGGGACTGGTGACCGGATTCCATGGAGTCCCAGAATGCTGGCAATGTGAGCATGTCCAAATATGACCAAATTCTAATAGAGGCCTGCAACAGAGGGAGGGAGGGAGAGATGGAGGGCAAGAAGAGATAAATAGTTAGAGAGAGACAGAGACAGACCCTCTGGGGAGAATCAGAACATTTGATTTGGCTCTTACAGCGGGCGGTTGATCGTGGTGCTCAGTGTCATAGGGACTCCCTCAGTGTCATGGAGCCTGAAGGTCACATTAGCTCGCACATTCCAATTGTATTTGGTCTGTAAGGCTCACAGCCTCCTCTGCAGTGATGGGTAGGCTGGCTACTTTGAATTAATTCCATTTGAGGTAGTTTGGACTGGTCTATTAGGAGTTCAGACTGTAGTGAATTCGCTGCAGTTCATTCAACTTTTAAATGACATGCGAGTTGGAACCATGGTAAATCTAAACACAGCGCATTCTGAACTCATCGCCACTTCCAGATATGCAATGAGTTTTCATTTGGTGTGATTTGTATGAAAATTCCCTCTTTGTCGCTTCCCTGCTGTCCACTGTCTGTGTTCTTTGGGTCCCGTCATGGTTT